>JAIPRK010000177.1:0-325845 GCA_025469195.1 Chaitophorus viminalis
ATATATATATATAACTATATATCTTCAACTTTATTAATATCTTGCAATGGTTATGATAATGATCACCAATGGGGGATGCCTGGAATTGCTGTGTGTGAAATTGTTGTTACCTTCTCTTCTTCTATCTCTCCTACCAGTCGATACCGGAACCAACATCGGCCTTTCTTTCACAACCAATTGCCTTTGTTCTTAAACTTTACCACCCATCAAATCGCATACATTGGTAAATGGTAATATAATTGTCCAGAGCAAAACATTGGGAAACGGTTTGAATAGAAGTCCTACAAACAGGGCAATTAAAGTTGTTTCTATTCATCCATGTTCTAATACAAACTTCACAGAAAGTATGATTGAAATTTATAGTAGCAGGTTTGTACATCAAAACTCTGCAGATAGGACATTTAAACTCATTCTCTAATTGAGCATAAAATTGGTTTTTTATTCTTTCGGATGCGATTTATTCCTTTAAATCATCAATTGATTGCAATATTAGCGTAGACACTTGGCTGGTCATTTGTTGAATATTGTCCTTTGCTTTTAACGTACGTGTGCTTATAATATCCATAATGTTGTTCACGATGTGTTGCATTTCAGTCATTTCAGTTTTAACTTCATTGCGTAGTATCATTAGTTCATCTTTTAAATTCAATACTTTAACTTGAAGCTTTAATATAGTATTTTTATACTTTTCATCTGTATTATAGACCTCTGCAACACCTTGTTCTTTGTTTAATCTTAATTTTTTTAGAGAGCTAGTGTGTAAGATAAATTTGTAAGTTATAGAAATGTTTTTTATTTTCACCGAAGCCAATGAGATCTCCTTGCTGTAATTCTGTGACATTATTTATATTTGGTGGAAGTCTTTCACTAATTAAGAAAGTACCTGAGCTTGAATGTAAGTTGGAAAGGATGAAACGGTTATTTTCATACTTGATTGAGCAATGACGACGATATATGAACGGCTCGTCAATGATGATTGACAAATAAAGAGAATGTCCGATGATAAATTCTGTGCTATCCCTGATCGGAATCATTTTACCAGTCATCACATTCATTAAAGATGCTCGTCGAGTCGACATGTATGGTCGTTTAGAACCCATAATCACTACTTACGTTCTTGATGCCTTTTAACACAATACCGTAAGCCCGGGAATAGAACGACGATCTAGTCAAAACTTGAGAAAATGTATACCGGAATGCCGACTATATGACTAGAAATTAGAATCTTATCTCATTTTATAAACGTAAAATAAAAATTGCAACCGCGTAACGATGGGATACAGGAAGTCAGTTTACGTCAATATTAATACGTTTTGTTGTTCTCGATGTCAGATGGCTAACCTTATACTTTTTTTATTTGTACTTCATTTAAAATATTTTACCGATTAATTATCTTACAAGTTTAATAACATAGCAGAATACAGTATATAATAATGGATATATATATATAGTAAAACTCGAAAGTAGATATGTTGAATACTTGACGACCACGACGTGAGGGTATGGATGTTTTAAGTCTTTATATAATACGATAAGTAATATTTAATACGTAATATTTAATATTTAGCTCAACATCAAGATGGCCGCAAAAACACATAAGACACAACATTATTTTATTTGTACACCAAAATACACTCACGCACGCGCGTGTTTGATAATAGATTTTATACTAATATTAAATGTTTTAAATGTTAAGCAAAAATGCATTTACAATTACAATTATTTACACATTGCGATAAAATATTAATCAATCCTCAGTATTATTTCAAAATGTGTATACGAGAACAATAAAATTGGCAAGTTACGCTGGCGTTGTCCAGCGCTGTACGACCACGACGTATATTCGTCGAGCGTTTTCGAAAACTCGTAATATTTTATCGATTATGAATAATATTTTACATCGTTATTGGAGAACAATGTATTGTCTACCGTTTATTATTTTAATCTTAAACACTGTGTGCACAAGTAAATTTAATTGTGCCCATCGCACGTCTAGCTATTTTAAATAAAATAATTAGTCGTTGGAACGCGCATAAATGCTGCACGTATAATATAATAATATAATTAAAGTGGTTTCGAGGAAATCAGGTTGAACGAAAAATAAAATTTATAAAAACCGAGTACCCGGCACCCGTGACCGCGTAGGTACACGCATTTTTTTTTTTTGTGATTGTCAACTTTATGTATATAAATTATACAACTCGTTGTTACGTGCGTTTGATCAAAATATGACGTATTGCTGCAATTGGTGTACGTGATACCGTTCACGAAGAAAATTAATAATATTATAAAAGCCGTTGGTGGGTTCACAAAAATGGATACCGGTGATTAGGTGGTCAGGTTATAGGGAGAAAACCAAAGTCTGCGTTTACCGAACAATATTGTTCTCTTATAACTTATTATAAGCACATCTATGTCAGTAACATGAAATAGTAGACGTAAGACTACCTTACCTAACCTAACCTAACATAACCTAACCTAACATCCATATAATACCGCAATTCAAACATATTTGTCCGACGTTTTTCTATTATACGTGTTGCAGTCGTCACTATATATAAAATTATACAATTGTCTCGGGTTTAAAAATGTCTAAGAAAGACAAAAAAGTACATAATATATGTTTAGAAAAAAAAATTGCCTCTACTACCTTTACTACAAAAGATGACATGTGCTCTGTTTGCACAAAACCATATTGTATTTATTGATGTTGAATTCAATAATAGAAGTCAGTGATTTCTGTTAAATATTGGAATTTTTGCAGTATTTTTCAATTCATAATATTTATTACTTTATCAATATTAATCAATAAATATTAATGTGTAATATTCATACACATATTCATAGTATTGATAAGTACGCTACGTGTAATGAAGTTAATTTTTACTGAATTGAGCACTGAATCGCCGACGCACGTTCGGAGAAGAGCCAAACGTCTACCCCCCTCCTCTACGCTCATCTCCGAATCCACATCACCGGAAGTAGTCCGAATTATATATTATACAATACTGTAGCATTGGCACCGATGACATAATTTTTTGGATGAACCTAAATTTATAAAAAAAAAATACACGAATGTATATATCATCTTTTCCAAGTAAAGCAAAATGAACACGCTCAGACATAATTAGATAAAATTGACAATTTTTTTTTTAACTTGGCATACTAAACGCTTTTGAGAAACTTAAGCGTCTTGACTTGTGCGTATAAAACTACTAGGTATATATATATATATATTATTATTATTTCTATTCCTATGATCAAATCTTCGGGTATATTATATCTGTAATATTCGTGAACCGTATTTGATAACATAATTAAGCTTGTAGATAGAATTTATTAGTTTTAATCGTAAAATATACACGGATAAGCTTGCAGACTTTAGGGTAAACTATTCATAACTCCTTATGAATATTATCCCGAATTATAAATAAGTGTTTTACGTAGAAATATTAATGTTTCATGTCAATAATAACAATAGATATAATCCTAAGAATTTTCACTCAAAACTAAACTTAACAAAAAAAGCTATGTATGATTTACATTATGTACATAAGATAACTTAAGAAAAAAACGAATAACAAACAACTATAAAACCACATGATGATGTCTTCGTTTATCTACAACACCATATCATTATAAATATTATCGTTATTTATTAAACTATGTCCTACAATAATAATTGTTATAATTTTAGATTCTGAACGGAGTGATGGAATCTATTGATTTTACAATAATGTGTTTTTTTTTTTTGTGTCTAAGGACACGATTTTTTGTAGTAAAAATGTTTCTAAAGCCAAATGCAGTGTTTCTTTCAGACAATTTTCTTCGGAGGGGGGCATTTTAAAAATCATATGTTAATTCCTATTTTCATATTATACATAAAGTAAAATACATTTTTAAGAATAGTTATCCTTGTCTAATATTTATTGTTGTAGACAATATAATAGAATACACAAATATTCACAAGTTCAACACATACACATAAAATATTATTATGATTAAGTATATAGTTAATATTTATTTTAAAAATAAATTTTATAAATCCATTTTAGATTCTGAACGGAGTGATGGAATCTATTGATTTTACAATGATGTTAGTTTTTTTTTTTTTTTGTGTGTGATGACAACTTTTTTTTCAGTAAAAATGCTTTGATTTGCTTATACAACAGCTTTCTGAAAGGAAAGTGAATATAGATGGTACTTGGGCAAGTCAAAAATCCAACTTTTTTAATGCTTTTTGCAAAAATCGAAAAAAACGTTAAAAAAATTATATAAAAACGGGAAATTTTACGCAAAATCAGGTTTTTACAAAATATATTTTTTTAAAATTCTCTAACTCAAAAATGAAAAACCGCAACAACTTGAAATTTTTACTAAATCTTTAAATTAGCGTTCTAACATGGTTAAGTTTTCAAAGTATTTTGACATATTGTGACTTATTTATAGACAATTTAAATTTTCGATTTTTGTAATGAATTTTTTTTTAACATCTATAAAATTTAATTGGCTGACCGAAAACTCTTAAAATTTAATACAAGGTATATATTAAGTTAAACTAATCGTAACTCAAAAATATCGGAGATCATTCAACTTAAATTTTTTTTATAAGCCCATAAAGCTCAAATTTGTATAAAATGTGTCAAAATCACGATAATTTGAAAGTTATTTTGTAGTTGAAAATTCATAAAATTTTTTCTGTTTATACTTAAGATTCAAAATTTTAACCCTAGGTTTTCCAATAGCTTACCTTCAAAAAAATATAAAAAAAATTTTACCAGACTTAAGAGGAAAAATTTTATGACTGTTTTAAATTTAAATTTTTATGAAATTGCATTATAATTCAATTTAAATATAAAATACTATATTATTATATACACATTTTAGACAAACATATTAACTCCGTTGAGAATCGTTATTTTTTTTTTTTTTTAATGTAAGAAAATGAATTATAAAAACATTTGTATCTTGAAACGATTTGTAAAAAATAACAATAAAAGGACAAATGCAATTTTTATACGCTAAAATAAGTTTCTAAAAACAACGTCACGTCAATATTTACGTCAATATATTAGGGTTCTAAATCTTCATTATTTTTTTTTTAAATATTTCGTAAAATATTTCATTTTGATTAAAAAAAAAGAACCGGACGGGGATTTGCTCTGCTGTACAGTAAGGGCTGGGTGCACCTCGTTTATAGGATAGGTCATATTATAATGGATTTATTAAATCTGAATGCAATGCTTACGTATTATTGCATACGAAAAACGATTCTGAATGGAGATGATTTGTTAGTCTAGAATGGTGTATTATATAATATAATATTATGTTATATTTAAATTGAAATATTATGTCAATATTTGTTTTTTATACACTTAGAAAAGTAATTGTGCATATATGTAGTTCAACAATTTTTAAATGACAGTAAGAACAACTTCTGTGAAATCTTCTGTTAAATTTTTAAGTATTTTATCCCAGCAAAATCAATCATCAATCATTATGAATAATAAATTTAAAAAAAAATTAAACATTACTAATGCCTATAAGTTGATTAAATATCAGTATATTATTTTGAAAAAAAAAATTTTATAGTTATTTAATTTTCTTAAAATGATTTTTCGTTAAATATTTTATTGATTTTTAAATAATTTATAGGCATGTGAAATATACGATTTTTTAATTTTTCTATTTATAATTATCGATACTCCACCCCCTACTGTACAGCAGAGCGGATCTCCGTCCAGTACGTTTTTAACCTCATATTTATTTAATGTAGTAGCTAATAATTACATCATTAATATTTAGATATTATATAAATAAGTATCACTATTATAATTTATAGTTATCTCTGTAAATATTGTGAAAACGAAAAATAATAAATCGAACGGATGTGACGGTTAACTTGTAGCTTTTTAAGCCATCAGCATTCTGTGATATTATGAATTATAATTATGATGTGTATTAACTATTAAGTACTCGAATGCTATTCAGCAAACCGATTTCGTAATCCAAAAATCGTATGTACACAGGCAACACCATACTGTAGGTACACAGTATTAGTTATTGCAAACAAAGTTTTCCCTTCTGATAGCGGTATGGCGGCGCACTCAAAGGGTTCTTATCGCTTGCAGAAACCTCAATAGAATAATATTACGCTACTATTGAACAGTTTATCGATTTACCGGTTCGTAGTTTCGTAATGTGCAATTTAGGTTTATAGGCGCGCCGTTCCTACCAGATATTCATATCAACAATTTGCTTGTAGGGGCCCACACAAAATCAATTTAACTGTGTAGATAAACTTGTGCAATTAACCGAGTAAAAATTATACCGTTATCTGAACTAAAGGTGTGTAGGCTACATCAGTTTTTCCTTCGGTTACGTTTACACTTCTTTTTGAGCTATAACTGTGCAATTTATCGGTGCAAAGTAGAACCTCACCCGCTGGCCAAAAGCTTGCATAAAAATCTGCCAGGATTGAACAGTTTTCTCAGTTATTTATCACCCAGAAATGACGTTTGTGACTGCACAGTTAAACTGATTGTGGGCGGGTCCCTTAAAATTGATACCACTCGGGCATTATAATATATATCTGTGCACGGTGAAATATTGTCCAAAAAAAATAACCTGGCCATCCAATATTTATATTTTATCAGGTGCCACCATTTTTTTTTTTTTTTTTTGGAAACTTCAACTGCCTGTCACAAGATTCCGCAAACGGATTCTTATACCAAACTTAACTTGCCCAAAACTAGGTGTCTAGGCACTAGGCTCCATATGGAATCTTAGACCCGGAGGTAATTTTTAGTTAAATACTTTAATATACAAACACTAAACTCGTGTCACGAAAGTGATGAATTTTCCTGAAATTTCAAAAAAAATCTCATGGCAGCCACATTGTTAAGAGGTAGTGAAAATTGTTCATCATGGATCATGTGTGTGATTTGTAATCTCTTGCGGGGAACACATTGTATTAATAATACAATGCATCTATAATATATTATTATATACCTATATATAATATAGGATACTATATTACGAGTATACACGAGTACGAATCAGATACGGTTATAAGGGAGGGGGAGCGATAGGTCGATGGTCCTTCTTTGATCAATATTTTAGTAAATTAATGAGTAATACTGTTTTCTGGCAAAGTATAGGTACTGTACGCACAGTCTTAAGGTATGGGTCGTGCATTTTAAAGACTCAAAATTCACATAAATTACATAACCTACTTAATATCATAGTTTTATACTTATTTTTTTCATATAAAGTTGTTATTATAAATCTTGAACGAAAAAATATTAAAATTATCTTTGTATAGGTACCTAAAAGTGTTTTTATACTATAATAATTTATTATTTATTATTATTTTGTATTTATTAAAAATATTATTTGGATATTTTTTCCAATTAAAAAAAATTAGAAACAAAAGAAGTACAAGTCCATTGTAAAACATTTGCGGACTTTTAGAATGTATACACATAAAAATGTATCTATAGGAACTTGAAATTTCCGAATTTAGTATTTCTAGTACATACAAATGTTTAAAATCAAATAAACTAGAAGAAATATTTCTAAAAATAATAATATCTTTCAGAATTCTTTTGTCAATGATGATTACCAACTGTAGTGAGGAACGTTCATTTTCTAAGTTAAATCCAAAGAGCTTAAAAGTGCCTAACATAGTTAGAAATGGTTAAACTCCTTATTTTTAATGACTATTGAACTTTACTACTATCAAGCTAAGATCATGAAAATGTTCTAGAAGAGTTTGTGAATAAAAAAGCTAAGAAGAAACCATTCAAAAGTATATAATAATTTACAAATTTATATCATTACTATTACATGAAAATTATTTTTGTTTTTGTTTAATGAATTACATTTATTTTTTACCTTATATTTTTAAATTACAATAAACAATAAAAAGTAACAGAAATTCAAACAAAATTTCACTTTTTACTGAAAAGTGTATCTAATAAATAAATAATAAATTATAATAATAATAATATACATTATTTATTTATGAGTTAAGACATGTATTTATCATAATTAAATATTATAAGGTACCCGAAATATGTTGAACCCGGGGTCCCAAAAAATCTTAAAAGGCTTAAGACATCTATTACTGTAAAAATGTTTTTTTCTATTATAAGTATGTACTTTATTACTTCAAAATGTCGGGAATAGTAATGGGCTCTCCTATTCAATTTTTTTAGGCTATTTGCATATTAAATGTCAATTTTGCCTCTTCTTATTCTCAGGTTATAACCTCTACTGTAGGTACGAGTACAATTAGTGATAACTTATAAAATTGTGATCAATTCATATGTGGTCTAGCGTAGTTATTTCTGCGAGTGTAAAGCCACTATTAATTAACCTCGATGCATAGAACGATAATTATTTTTTTTCATTTCAGTAAATTATTATTATATTACGCATATATTTACAAATCGTACAATAATAATATAAAATCTAGGCAATATATATAGCCACGATGGCGTATATTATAATAACGAGCGTTGTCGTTGTTTTTTTTCCTTCTAAATGTTCCATATGTCTTTCGCGGCATGACGTTTTTATAACTTTTCGTATAAAACTCAAAATGATGTCATACGTTTGTTATGAAAAAATCCCCCGTGAAAAAATTACTAATTTCGTTTAAAAATAAAGCGAACTTTGCATGTTTTTTCATTGAGACTATTTATTACTTAGACGTTTAGAGAGGGATAGATACAGAGAAAGAAATGACATCTGTTCCAAGAACAAAATAATATTTTATATCACTCGCGTGGCTGATATACTGCAGATACCTTATTAATTCACACATGTGGTGAATGAACGACGACGCTAAACAATTATTCACACATATAAGCGCATTGACGGGTCTTTAATATTTTTTAAATTTTACTCTACTTATATATCCGATTTATAAAGCGATCGCGCGTTCAATAATCGGCTACCATGTATTATATAAACATGTCACGAATAGTTTGAATATTAATCACAAACTATAAAATAACATTTTGCCAATTTCCGACTTTCACAATTATATCCTATTTTTTTTTTTTTTTTTTGTTAGGAAGATTTTGGCATTGTGGCCATTACATCTCAACGATTATTTTATCAAGTCTTAATTACGTGTATTAGTTTAGGAAGGGGTGGTAGCGGCATCTTCTCACCAGACGGCTGTGCTGCCTGGATTCGAACCGGTGACCGTACAATTACGCACAGCTGCCTTATGCCGCTAGGCTATGAGAGTACTTCATATTTAAATACTATTTAGGTACATTTTTTTTTCTATGATCACATTAATTCTAACTTCCTACATTTGACGTTTTACGTTTTACGGAAACTAACCATTTAGCCATTTAGGTACCATTCGCTTTTACAATTTTTTCTTATTTGCAATCTAAGTCTGAAATTATTTTCAACGTTTTTTTTTTTTTTTAATGAAATAGCGATTTTACGACATATTTTGCGACATACCATATTCAGGTATTCTACATCAATATGCGCATATTATTAAACACTTAAATATGCAAAATATTCATGACAAAATTTGATCTATGAATTAATTTTAAAACTATATTGTCGGCATTCCGAACTCGCCCTTGTAGATAATAAGTATGCTGTATGCATATTTTATTGTATGACACGCGTGATGTAATTCGCCTCACTCGTAAAATAGAATTTCGAATAATCTTACACTATTCTATAAAATACGATGAAGAATATAAATTATTTGCAACATAACAACATAATAGTTTTGTTTTGTTTGTTTTATTAATAAAAAAAGCTGTCTGGTTACCGTATACTACTATTAACTACTAGTCGGATCACGCCGTTTTGGTCACAAAAAAATATAGTGATTTTTATTCTTTTTTTTTTTTATTAAAGACACATCTAACAATATTTGTCTCGACGATTAAACAAAATTTATACAGACGAAAAAATAATGTACTCTAAAACGAATCTTTTCGAGAAACTAATAATTGATTTGATTGTTGGGAACACATTGGTGGATTAAAAAATATAATGCATAGTAAAAAAACTAATTGTTGGTGGATCAGATACTACAGAGAAAAAGATGTTTGTTGGGAAATTGAATATACTTATTCTTATTGGACCACAATATTAAATTGTTTTAATAAATATTATATTAATTTAGTGTATAGTTTGAAGGGGGTAATTTTGTAAATCCCTGAACTGTTTTCTAAACAATTGAAAAGATTTAACGAAAAATTACAAAAAACATTAACCGAGATTGAGTTTTAATATACATCAACATCGTCTATAACAGGGATGGACAGCAAGAAGAGAATCGCCAGTCGCCCAATATATTAATAAATATGGAAGGACCAAAATTAAAAATATATATATATATATCTATAATCTAGTACAAGAAATTTTTAGTTTCAAAAATAAGCTTACATTTTTTCAAAGAGACTTAAAAATAAATAATTTAAACCATTTTCCCACTCATTTTCCGTACTTAAAAAAATTGAGGATTGTTTGGTTGGAATAGCAACAACATTTAATTGTGAAGCTTATTTACATAAATTAGAGAGTTTATCAACTGATTTTGATAATCGATTTAAAGACTTGAAATTACTTAAACCATAGATTGCATTTTTCTTCCATCCTTTTGTAATTAATGTTATATGGAAAATGGATGTCCAACATGAAAACCAATTTTCAACACATAATCCTGATTTCAAAAAACTTACAAAAAACAATATGAATACGCAACAAATAAGATAATAATTAAAAATGAAAAAAAAATACATGTTTAAATATTATAACAAACACTATATTTTTATTTCTTTGTACATTTTTTCTATAAATTGTAATTTAATAAAACATTATACTTTTTCAATTCACGGTTTGCGGTGGGCACACTCATGACACTTACTAAGACACTAGTTTAAAATAATCAAAGATGGACACGGTGTTGTGCGGTATCGTACCCATGGCACGTTTATTGATAATGCTACACATGATACACAGAAACGAACGTATATGTACGATAGTCTCGCGTCACGACGTAATGCGATATACCCGTAGACGTGAAATAAACGATTTGTGCGTATAATAAAATTAAATTAACATTACGAATGAAATGGATTATGTGCAATACATTATTATACTATGATGCAGACACAACACGCGTCGTTCGCGGACGAAATTATATCGCGCGCGTCCGCGGTAAAGGCGGAAAAGACGGACGACCGGTTCAAAAGTCATACGCCGAGCAATCGCGAGTCGTGACCGTGTCATCGGATGCACGGTGCTTATTGGTCGACGGGAGAACAAAGGCGGCGGTCGACGACGGATTCGTTCCGGTACAATAACGGTTACCGCGCGATCCCGCGTCATACCGTGATGTTTACGACCCGGTCTTAAGGAGACTGCGAATAATCATTATTATAACATAACCGTGTTATAGGAAACTAAACAAGTCCGCGGACCTGTTCAAACGGCCCCGCAAAGCTGCGAGCCAATTAAACCAGTCCGTGACCGGTGCCCACCACGATAACGTGCGGAGGATGGTAAACTTTTGGAACCTTACACTCGGCCCCGCTGTTTACCACCGCGATCGCGTTCCTCGACCGTTCTCATTTCTTAACCTTTTATTCGATTTGTATGTCACACCTGCTTAAGCCACTAGATTCAAACATCAATAAAACAATAATAATCATAATAATAACAATCGTTAATTGTATATTATATTTAAGAAATATTATTTTATAAAAGAAAAAAGAAAATACAGCATGCAGAAAAATAATATGTATACATTATTTTATTTGGGTTAGAGGATTATGGGCGCTTTAAAGTTTCAACAACGCGCGGCGTCTCCGTGTGGTGTATAGTTGGAAAATAAATCATTATTATTATTATTATTATTATTATTATGATTACCACAATAATATTTTAATATATTTCGCAAACCACGCATAATATTTAGGTACCTATCGCGACCTTATAGATTTCACCGAACACGCTTTCTCTGTCGACCAAAAATATTATTCTCTTATTCACGAGTACAGAATACACACTACGAACACAATGCGACGTGTGGGCAGTCTGCGGCTTTATGTATTCATCGCAATACGCCATACGTGTATACACTCTGATGGCGTCGTTGTCGTGTTAAATATTGTTCGCGCACGGATGCATAAAATATCTGTCAAATTCATTTCAATCAAATTAATAATCTTTCATTCAATTTTCCAATTTTTTGTTTAAATAAATATTACTTTGAATTGTCATTTAAATATTCATTCCTAAAACCAAATTAAATAATTTTTCTTTTTCGTATTAAATTTCACCTATTTATTAAAACTAAAATCAAAGGGGCTTTGATTTCAGGGGCCCGTGAAGCCCTTCACAATAATTTTTTTTTGTTTTTAAAAATGCTAATTTTTTAAAAAATTAAAATTTAAATAGGTATCAACTCGCGAGTCACAAAATAATATTAACGCGTGTCGCTCCGTGTTGGATTGTAATACGGGGGATCCGCCTAAAAATAATATTATAATTGTATTCGAGTATCGCAAATGTATAATAATATGTGTATAGTTTCCTGAAACGCGCGGACTGGGAGGATGAAAAAAAAACCGAACTTGTAAAGCGCAAAGTCTTGATGTGATCCAAGTTTTCAGCGATGACCTGGTCAAAAAAAAATCCCCCATCGCCATAAGCCTTGGCACTAAGGACTGTCGACGACGCGACGGTACGATATAATAATATTATAATATGTTTGCGCCATACTACTTGACAATATCACGTGTTGATCTCTAATGGACCAAGAGTTTGGGGTTTCGCGATACCCAAATCTGTTACGTACTACGGCAATACGACAACGATAATCTATTTTCGGATTTTCCCACTCGATTTACTGCAGACTCTGGAGCACTTTCGGTAAACACCGCCGGTTGCGCGTTTAAAAACTTTAAATCATTTGCAAAAGAGTGTTTTGTTACAATGTACGTCTGTGTGTGCACAATTATTGGTACAATGAATTCGTGTGTCTTCTGACTTTACTATAAAACACATATAGTATAATAACAATAATAATAATAATAATAATAATAACAATAATAATAATAATAATAATAATAATATTTATAAAATATGGGTTAACGAGTAGACTATATTATACATTCGATTCTTGGAAAATAAAAAATACTTACAGCTTATGTGTGTCCTCTTGGCATGTAGCCATCAATATTAAAAAAATTGCAACGCTACGGCCGGCGTAGCGGTGGTAGCATGTTTATTTTTTATTTTTTGTTGTTGTTGTCCTCATGTTTCCACCGTATATAATTCCATTTTTTTCATAACTTTATATACGTTTCTGTGTACTCCGAAAAAAATCGGATATCCTCCAAAAGATCAAAAAGCATACGTCATGTTCGAGTACAGTACCTATAGTACCCTGTATAATAATATTTACCATGCGCGATTATAACCGTGATGTGTTATACCTAATCGTTTTATAACACACTCACGGTCCAATTCGGATGACCAGCAGGGACTTTCGAGAACGTTATAAACGTTTAATATAATTACAAGCAATAGGTGGTCTACGTAAACGCACGTTTGTATAAAAAGATTATTCCGTCGCGTCCGTCTATACAGCGCGTGTGTAAACGATATGGAATAATATCACATCGGTGCATGTGCTGTATATACCTATGCTAGACAGCCAGACCATGGCCATAGAGCAAGGAAAAGATCAAAAAAAATCCTCTATTGTTTTCATTTTGTGCAGATAAATCCGCGTAATTCGCATTTATAAAAATTAACTTTTATCTCCGTTTACAAGCTATACGGCGTACCTACGTGTATTTATTTCAAACGCTGCCGACGTTAAGGCAGGTCAGAAAGTCGAAATAAGAATATGAAATCGTATTAATGTTATATTAGTGTTCTCTCCAAACGACCGTTTTCGGCCAGAGACCTCTAACCCTAATAATTATTGGTCAGCTGACCGTTATCGATTATGACAAATTATTCTCACATATTACATTAAATAATAATCAAATATTTTGTATACCTGCCATCGATTTATGAATCTATTATTATTTACACACATATGACATATTTAATATTGGTTGTTTTATCAACACAATTCATTAAGATCATCTTTAAAATATTTTTTAGACGAAATAAATATTTGTAATACATTGATTTGCGTTGCGAATCTGTAGGTATTTCATATTAAGAATAATGTCAAAGTGCCATTTATTGGCTTGTCCAAGGACACATATTATAATATTTTTAACATTTATATATTCATTTATCAATATTTAAATAGGTAAACCCTAAACAGGTAATAAGTAAAACAGTGCTTTACATTTTTTTTTCCTTTTTAAATCGTTTAGGTTAAAAATTATTATAAATAAGCGTAAGACTGTACAATAATATAATATGTACAACAAACGTTAATAAAAATGAAATAAACTGTTCTGCATAAAATATAATAATACATAAAATAAATGACACTTCATTTCAATAATTTGTCAGGTATAATTGTTATTCTCCTATTTTAACATGATCTGCCGCGGTACCCAAGTTCTTTTCATTTGTTTTTAATAATATTTCGGTTGAAATGTGAAATTTATTGTAAATAGATATTATAATATTATTATGGATCACAGAAGAAAACAACAACAAAGTGCAGTGCTGTAACAGATGGGAAATTGCGAAAATAGTACAATCGCCCCGCGCAAGTTCCACAAGAATACATTTCTTTACGCATCAATGTACTTGTAGTTGATGAGTAATGAAACCGAAGGGGTTTTGTTTTCGCATTTAATTATTAATTATTTATTTAATTATTATTTTTTTTCCGTGGAACGCGACAAACGTTACATTTAGCGGCTTTAACGTATCACTTAGGTAATTTTCCGAGTTTGATCGATCTCAACATATTATTTTTAAAAATTCCAAAAACATTGTAAACGGGAATAAATACAAATAAATATCCCTAGGTTTTACGGGTGTACCTACTCACGCCTCACGGTAAATCCGAAGGGGTTGGTAATTTATTTTTTATCTCATTTCGCACACTTACATATTAATATGACAATAACTAATATAACATAGTATTATAATACACATTATAATTTATAATTTAATTTCTCTAATGCTTTAATATAACAAAACATAATTTCTTACGTATATATACATGACGTTTTTTTTTCCACCCGTAGTAACATATCGAGCAACTGTCATAAAAATACAATGAAATCGACTTAACAATATTATCAGTACTTATAAGCACCTAAATTAAAATTTTACCTCGGTAATAATGTATGCCAACATTGTTACCGAAAAATACAGATTTTTTTTAGTTGTTTGGATTCACAACAATATTATAATATAATAATGTATAATAACTAATAAGCACACTGCTGCTGTCACGAAATATAATGATTTACAGACCATCCGTTTCTCGGTAACATGTGTTGAATATTAAGAAAAAAAATTTTTTGTTTTTTTTTGTTTTTATCAACATAAGTTTAACAAATAATTTATTATTGTTATTGTATATAGAACGTTTGTTTTCGAAAATAAAAATATTACAATATCACATATACATATTTAATTGTATCTTAAACGAATGTTATAGTGTCAATAATAAGTTATAAGTAATAACAAAATAATTATTACTCGTAGGATATATTATGTCATTCGTATATTAAATTTTACACAAATATATATGTGACGGCGGTAATAATTAATTGTTTGTGCATATACGCGTGCGCGCATTAAAAATAACTTGTATATATCATCCAGGCGGTTTCGAAAATTGGCTTTATTGTAGCTGTAGCCGGTTATATAGCTCGGTCTGAATATTACCATTATCTACTCACTATAACGTTTGTATTAATTGTGTTGAATACTATTGTGCGGTGTAATAAGTTTACGCTGCCATTTTCATAAATACAATTAGCGAAAACGACCTATACCTATACTAATATGGTACTAGCAGTAGGGTAGTAGATTGGTGCGATTGAAGGCATCGCTTTATCAATCGGAACTGTTTGAAGAAGGTATCGAATTGATATGGGCAAAAGTATCAATTATTAAATAAAAAGGTAAATTATTAATTTCTAATTTTATAATGTAGAATATCTTCTCGGTGATAAAAAAAATACTGAAAATTTTTATGCAATGGTAAAGAAAATTTAGAACACACAAAATATTACGAAAAATGAATGATTGATTATTGATGAATAATTTGTGCCGATAATTAATCGACATGGTACATACACCCACAAAACTGACAAATAAATTAGTTATGGGGAAAAAATGTAGGTGCCAATTAATAAATGTCAGTGTGTTATAAGTTTATCGCTAGAGTATAAAATATAAAAGTTAATAAATTTGATATCGAACTATTTTACATTTTTTAATAAATATATATTTTATTAAAACGGATAAAAAATTGCATAGTATTTTGTAATAGTAAATTTATAATAATATATATAAAATACTAGCTGACCCGGCAAACGTTGTTTTTCCAAATTTTTTTATTTTAAATATGAAATGGGCCCGGCGAACGTAACGAATTCAGAAAGCTTCAGAGTGATAATAAAACATGTTGATCCATTTTTTTGGTATTGACCGGGGGCCTCATTATAATGATTAATTATGTCATATGGACAATTTTATAAAGCTTGCTGTAGCTTTTTCAATTCGAAAAAACATTCCAGAACTCGAAAAATCAATCATCAAAAAAATTTTAAAAAAGGGTTTTTCTAAAAATGTTTTTCGTAAAAACCTTCTCCTGGCAATTACGAACAATTAAAAAAAAAAAAAATTGAGCCAAATCGGCCCAGCCGTTCTCAATTGATGAATTGTTATATATTTTTGGCTTATATATATATTGTAAAGTTTAAGACTCTAATAACTAACTCTTCGAGTTTATCAACGATTTATTCGTTCAATTTCTACACTGCAATCGAATTTCGGTCAATTCACGCCAAAAGTTTCTAACAGTTGATATTGCAGTACAACTGTAGTAAACACATTTCCATCGAATCGATTTATAATACAATAATATAAATATAAATATTACACACAGTCGAACGGTCATAACACTGTTTCTCTCGTTTTGGGCTCATTACGAAACGTACCACCTTCAAACTCGCATGTATATGTATATTATCGATTTATCCTATTGACAACTGCTGTATCCGTTTCATTCGCTCCAACGCATGTATATCCTACTTATTGTGCGGTACTTTACGTTATTACTATATCAGTTTTCGAATAACCGAATGAACGCAGATCCCCCCTCCCCCCCCCCTGACGGCCCGGACGCTTCTCGTCCTTGATTATTATTCGTATATTATTGTGTTTATGTAAAGTTATGTCAAAACGACCTTCCGCGTAGCAACTATATATATATATATATATATACGTGCGGTAGGACTGGACACCGAAAATGTTATGAACATAATTATATATAATTACATTATACCTGTCCATATAATGTGGTTCGCTTTGCAACAAATGAAAAAAAAAGGCGTAAATTGGTTTGGATATTTAATTTATGGGGAGAAAAATACTAAGCTATTTAATTAGGTACAATATATTTTATGGTGGTTTTGACTTCCTTAAACGTTATTGTGACTATATTCAATACCCGTCGGTTCACTATATTATGTTCGAATCATGCCCTTCGACTAACCTAACCTATGGGTACATAGGTACGACAGTATGAGCATAGGAAAAAATGTTTACATTTAACTTTTAAGATACGCACCGAGCGATGTTAAACCAGATTAGCTATTATCAAACAGAACAAGATGTAAAAATATTGTATTTTATTCAAGGGAATCGGAAGCCCATGATCTTCTGTATCACTGTATCCAGTGCCGCACTATACTAGGTGCAATGGAGCATTTGCTCCAGACGGCAAATTTTGAGGGCGGCAAAATTTGCACGACCAGTGTAATAAATTACAATATGTTAAAAAATATATTTTTTTTTTAACAGTTCAGTTACTATAGACATTTTTAAAAATAGTTTGTAAATTGAAATTGAAAATTTGAAGATTTATTGAAAAGTATTGAAAATAAGAATCGAATATCATACGTTGGATAATGACATGTACATTAGACCAAAACCCGCATGTTAATGACTAATAGATAATAATCGAATCAAACATAAAAATAAATACTTGCAATAATTACAAAAATATAAATACAATTGTAATTTTTACATTTTCTTAGTTGAATATATATGACTTAAATGCAAAAAAAATGAGAAGGAGTTCCCCGACACCACCAGGTTTTGTTTAATATTTTAATAAAATAGTTATAGATAACTCCAAGAAGGTAGCTAATTTACATTGCAATTAGAATGAATGAATTTAATTTTAAAATTTAGAATTTCTTATTTATTTTAGAACGTAATATTTATAATTTTATGAATGATTTTTGATTTAAATTGTCTAAATAGTTTTTATAAGTATCAACAATTATTTTATTAATATTTTTTACTAGTCTTATACAAGTAAAATTTAAAAGGCTTAAAGAAATTATATGTTGAAAAAACATTAATACAATTGTAATTATTACATTCATAGTTGAATATATGTTTTAAAATACGAAAAAACAATTGTGCAGAGGTCCCCCGGCCCCCGAAGGTTTTGGTTAAAGTTTTATTAAGAGGATTTAATTAATTAACAAGAAGGCAGCTAATATAAATTATAAATATAATACATAAAATTTAACGTAATAATATAGGTTTTTATTAAAATACAAAAAAAAATTGTGCAGGGTCCCCCGGCCCCCACAGGTTTTGATTATAATTTTACTAAAAGGGTAGTTTTTTTGTTTAAATAAATTATTTAAAATTGTATGAATGATTTGATTAAAGTTATTTAAATAAAGTGAAATGATAAATAATTAATTAAAGCTTAAAACTAGTAATATAATATTCTATCCCTACGCAAATAATATTGAAAAATGACTTAAATCGATTATCGTTCATTCAATTTTAACAATGATTGTTTATTAGCACCATATATTGCTGTTTAATCTATAATATGTTGAGTGTGATATGGCAAGATACTTGCTGACGAAAAATTGTTATGCAGCAACTGCGTAACATGGCACTGGAGAACAAAAATAAAATAATGTTTGAATATCAAGTAGTGTTTGACCATCAAATGCGATCACAATAAGCCACCATATACAACAGAAAAGTCTTGGTTTTTCAAAGGAGCAAGTTTTTAGGTCCAAGAAGTGGATGTCTGGAAGGATATGTTCAACAAAGAAGCTCCGAGAACGATCATTAACAGTTAGGCGAACTTACATACATAGTTACCTTAATAAATAATACCTATAAATTAAAATACATGGTTGAGTTATTTCTATATACAGGGTTACGCTAGGACAGGAATGTCAGACTTTAAGTATCAACAGGACCAAATATATGGCATACAATTGCTAGCCACATAAAAAATGTTATAAAAAAACTGATACTTAATGATAAGTTATTTTATTAATTAAGTCTCGATTTTCATTATTTTAAATTCATACTTCAGCTATATTCAGTTTTAGCTAACTGATTTATTGCAGATTTCAAATACATTAATCTAAAAAATTAAATAAAAAATTTGGTATTTCTAGTGGAAGACTAGGTTGATAAGAACGTTTGAGAGTGTATCGGTTTTCGTTTGTTGTTTTTTGTTTTTTTGGTATTGTACATTGAAGTACTTAAGCGATTGTATCATAAAATGTTTCACGTGAGGCCGGAATAAGCCAAAAGTCCTTCACCATGACAATGCGCCTGTTCACAAATCATTAAAAATTGAGTAGTTTTTGACCAGTAGGAACATAACAACACTCACCCCTATCCCCCGTACAGCCTTGATCTGACTCCACTGGACTTCTAGCTCTTTCCAAAATTGTACTAACCAAGGACTTCAATATGAGGATTTGGATGACATTCAACGTGCCGTAACGTCGGTGTAGAAAAGTTTAACTTCTGGAGACTTCCAGGGGTGCTCCAGAAATGGGAAAAACGTTGGACCAGTGTGTTAGACTCGGGGGAGAGTACATGGGTGTATAAATCATTGTAAATACTAAATAAATGTTTTAAAATTAAAAATTCTCGGTTTTTAATTGTCACACTTCGCACATACAATTAACGGTTTGAGATATTTTTAAAACTAGATTTTAAAATAGTGAATTAGTAACACTTTTAGTTTTAACATGATTTGTTTATTTTATTAATACGGGATAAACATTTCAATAGATCGTCATTAAACTACAAAGTTTTGATGTGTTTCAAATTAAAAATGTGTTAAATAAAAATGATTTAGTCTTGAAATAACAATAATAATATCTTTGACACCAAGACATTAATTATTCATTTATTTTTATAAATATAAGTTTTCTTTTAAATTTAAAATGAAATAATAATAATAATAATAAAATTAGTTATTATTTAATAATAAGAGTATCACATTATAATTTTAACTATATATATTTTTTTTAATGTCTTAAATATTTAACTTTATGATAACAATTGTTAAACAATATGTTTAGTGAAAGTTATGAAAGAAAAGAAAAATTTGGAATGAACAGGTACACTATGTTTATTGACCATTTTTTAAGTATGTAATTGTCAGCTTATAAATCGCTTTGCTATGCCAGGTATAAACATAAATATGATTTTACTTTACTATTTTTTTTTCGAGCAATACACATGTTTGCTATTATTAGTAAAATAGTACCATTGTTTTAAGTATACGAGACTCAAGACACTAAATATTATATACGGTTTCATGTGCGGCTCCGCGAACGGTTACCGATGAATTGTGATACGTTGTTCAATTTTCATAATAAAAATTATTTTAGAACAATACACGCTTTTGGTATTTGCGTATTATGTATTTATGTATCGCACACAACGATTCCACGTACGGCTCCGCGAACGGTTACCGATGATTTGCATGTGTAACAGTGTTACACTGCTCCTATGAATTCAATAATATATCCATAATAATATAAGTCTTATAAAACACCATGGTACGCCTTACTTATTTTTTAAATATTTTAATTTTTTTTTAATAAGAACGATTTTATATTCTGGCACCTATTGGCATTATTCAACCATAGGTAGCTGGTATAATGGTCGTAAACTATACCAATTACCTTTTTATTTTTTATTTTGTTAATGGGAGAATAGAATTATAAATAGAAGAAATATATTAAAGACACTAAAATAAGTTATTCATAATTAATTTATTTGCATTACTTATCAATATATTTATGAAGATAATTATTTCAAACGTTTTGTTAGATACAATATTTTATTTTTTATAAACTTTTATTAGTATGATTATTATTATTATTATTATTATTAATAATGTTAATGTCTTGTATGGACATCACCACACTTCACAGATTAATAAATAATAATATATTTTTAATGAATATCAAATATTATATTTCAAAAAAATATTTGAAATTAGAAACTGTTGAATTATCAAAATTTCAAGACTGAAATTCATGAATTGTAAACATTAAAATTTGTTATTAATATTGATAAAAATATCAACTTTCAAGTTATTTAATAATTTTTATATGGATTTTCAATTTTGTGGATATTTTTCAGAAAAATGTTTTAACCTAATCGGAATCAAAATTATTAAAATATACGGTTTCCTAATTTTGTAATGGTATATTTAACATGTGATGAATAAATTATATATGCTTTAGGTATTATTTTTATTAATGTATAATATATATTGTATAGTGCATTTAAACCGAGGATTACAATGTTCCTAATATTTACATTGACAAATTCAATATCAAATAATTCATTTTCATATCAACCATAGTAAACTACTACGAATCTAAATGAGAAATTATCAATCCAAACAAATAAAAACAGTTAAACAACAATAATAATCTTTTGAGCTAGAGTTAATTTATTCATACTTCAAATGTTTTTATTCCGTTAAAATTAAGCTTTAATAATAAATTAATTAGAAGAAACTCTAAAGTACCTATGCTATAGCATAAATCAAAATTTAACAATGTTCATTAAAACCAAGGAAAGTTACTTCCAAAATAAATCTCTATTGTAGGTATGTCAAACATGTGGCCCGTGAACTAATGGCTAATTATTTAAAAAATGAGGGTATGAAATACATAATATTTTCTTTCTTGTCAAATTTATGTTATAGAAATTGAATATTTGTATATATGTAGGTATATTATATTGAATAGTTAAACATATCACTATGAAAACCAAGTGGCAGTTAAAAACGAAAACTTTTTGATGAACACCATCAAATCCAAGAAAATTGGGAATCACCGTATTTTCGCAATGAAAAAATTATAAAATAAATTCTTCAATATTTAAAATTGTAATTAAAGTCCAAAGTTATACTAAATTATCCGATGCTATACGAACAACCTACATTGTCTTAGTTGTGTTCGTGATGGATAAAATTAAAAGTTTTTTATAAAAATCATATTTTTGATACACATTTTTCTGCAACTTGCATACAAATTACATAATATATTTAGTATTTCTTTCAAGCAATTTTCTGGGGAGGGAAGAGGGAGGGCTGGAAAAAATTTAAAGTATAGTAAAGAAATATCAAGTATAAGAAAAAAAAAGAACGGGTGGGCCTCGCTTTGCTGTACAGTTGGGGGTGGAGTGTACCTCATTTATAGGATAGATCACTATTACAATGGATTTGTTAAATTTGAATGCAATGATAGATATCATTATATAAGAATAACGATTCTAAACGGAGTTAATATGTTTGTCTAAAATGTGTATATAATAATATAGTATTTTATATTTAAATTGAATTATAATGCAATTTCATAAAAATTTAAATTTAAAACAGTCATAAAATTTTTCTCCTTAAGTCTGGTAGAATTTTTTTTATATACTTTTGAAGGTAAACTTATAAATAACCTAGTATTAAAATTTTGAATCTTAAGTATAAACAAAAAAAAATTTTATGAATTTTCAACTACAAAATAACTTGCAAATTATTGCGAATTTAACATATTTTATACAAATTTGAACTTCATGAGCTTATAAAAAAAATTTGAGTGAAACCATCTCCGATATTTTTTAGTTGCAATTAGTATTACTTATATTTAATCCTTTAATTTATTTTCAAGAGTTTTTGGACAGCCAAAAAAATTTTATAGATATTTAAAAAAAAAAAAACTTACAAAACTCGACAATTTAAATTGTCTATAAATAAGTCAAAATATGTAAAAATACTTTGAAAACTTAACCATGTATAGAGAACACCAATATAAAGATTTGGTGAAAATTTCATGTTGTTGCGGTGTTTCGTTTTTGAGTAAGATAATTTTAAAAAAATGTAGCTTGTAAAAACGTGATTTTGCGTAAAATTTCCCGTTTTTTCGTAATTTTTTTAACTTTTTTTTCGATTTTTGCAAAAAGTATTAAAAAATTTGGATTTTTGACTTGCCCAAGTACCATCTACATTTACTTTCCTTTCAGAAAGTTGCTGTATAAGCAAATCGAAGCATTTTTACTGCAAAAAAAGTTGTCGTCAGACACAAAAAAAAAAAAAAAAACATCATTGTAAAATCAATAGATTCTATCACTCCGTTTAGAATCTAAAATGGATTTATAAAATTTATTTTTAAAATAAATATTAACTATATAATTAATCATAATAATACTTTATGTGTATGTGTTGAACTTGTGAATATTTGTGTATTCTATTATATTGTCTACAATAATAAATATCAAACAAGGATAACTATTCTTAAAAATGTATTTTACTTTATGGATAATATGAAAATAGGAATTACCATATGATTTTTCAAATGCCCCCCCTCCGAAGAAAATTGTCTGAAAGAAACACTGCATTTGGCCCTATTGATAATTTAAGTCTGACCTCCTGCCTGCCCTAACCTAACCTAAGCCTGTATATAGGATACACACAACCATGTATTTTAATTTGTAGGCAATATTTATTAAACGCAACTAGATATATGTAAGTTTACCTGCCTGTTAACGACCGTTCTCAGAGCTTTGTCGTAGAATACATCTTCCTAGACTTCCACTCAATGAACTTAAAAACAGGCTCCTTCGAAAAGCTAAGACTCTTTGCAAGCAGATGGTGGGACGCTATTTCTTGGTCAATCCGCCATTTGATAATCAAACATTAAAAAAAAAAGAGAAAAAAAAATTACTCGATAGACAAACGCCATTATACTTTTATCTGTTCGTACCTTTGTTATGTGACGGCTGCAAAACAGTTATTCGTCAGTATGCGTTATAAGTCAGCCCCACTTGCCATTTCACACAAAATATATTACTTATATTATATTGATTAATGACTAAGGTATTTTGCTAATAAACCACCATCGTCATAAATAAATTTATTTTATATTATTTTAAAAAATTAAAATTGAATGTATAAAAATATAAGAAGTAAAGAAACATGAATGTTATTAAAACATAAATCAAAAATTAATATTATATATTTTGTTCAGTCGTTGAACCTAGAAAAAAAAAGTTTTTTTGGTATGCAATGAAAATAATGAAGTATAATTACTTAACTATATAAATATTGATAATGTAAGACCCGAATGTAGAAGCCTTAAAGCCTTATAAACCATTGATAAATTCCTTAAATAAATAGCAAAAAATGTAATTAGATATATACTATATCATAAATCAATTGAATTATTATTCAAACTATTAAGCTATATTGGGAGTAAATATGAATTTAAAATTAAATACGAAAAACACTATGGTAAAATGATAATTAATGATCTAAATATCATGTGAAAAATTCAGTGATTATCCTAAATTAAAGTTTTTCACTTAAAGCATCTTAAATCGAATTATAAAATATTGTCAAAGATTGACCAGAAAAATATTCACTTTACTTTTAATTCCGGGTCCTAATGGTAATTATTTTATTTTTTAAAAAAAATAGCATAAACAATAATTTATTTAAGAACTCACCCATTCGTCAATGCGCAGACTGGCCAGCCGAAAAATCTGGATTTCTAATATAATAATATGCAAATAAAATGTTTTCAAAAACTATTAATTATAATTCACGAGTAAAATTCACAACAATTCTATTTCGCTAAAATGAAACATTTCAAAAATGTCAAATGAATAAGACGAGTAAAGTTAGCCATAGAGGGTTCCTTCCATGGTGATGACTATAGAGTAGTCGACGGGCTTTAGGAATTTTACTCATGATATTATAGTGTCCGTGTACTTTGTCATGACGAACGGCGAACGTGTAGTGGTGAGCTGCGAAATGTGCACTCAGTTCGAATGTTCATCATATTTTATTATTGAAAAAATCATTTCTACAAAGACGCTTTTATAACTAAAAATAAAAGGGAGAGTTCACGAAATAAATAAAAAAATGTGTTTTTTATTTTCATTATTAACATCCGAATAACCTTAATCTAAGTATTCGTACAGGCCATGAAATATGATACAGTTTTTCGTAATTTGTGAACAAATTTTTTTTTGGTAATAACTCGTCTTTTCATGAAAACTTATCAGTTATCACAATGTACATATAAATATATAATCAGTGTGTTTCACAAACAAAAAATTTTTGCAATCTAAAATACACTGGTGATCATATCAGTCAATGTGTAAAAAACGAAACTTTACCGTAATGTCTTAACTGTGATGATTATCACCTAGCCTAACTACCGAGTGTAGATATTACAAAGAATTATCAAAATTAAAAAAGAATAGACCACATCAATATTATACCATAATATTATTATGGTTTAGATTCAGCTAAAAAATAAAATAAAAATAATTAATAAATAATATAGCTTTTACTGCTTTTGGGGACATAGTTTAAAATAATAAGAAAAACATTATCTAATAATTAACATTGATATTACTTGTAAAACAAATTTGACCAGAATCGACATGGCCACAGTTGTATCTATCTATCATGCGCAACATAGGAATTTAGACGTTTTGTATTCCCATTTCCCAACGTACCCAACGATCAATCAATCTATGTATCAAGAATTTTGAATTCTTTATGAAGTCTTCATTAATTCGACGTCCTTATAATTTTTAAATTTTGCACTTAACATACCCAAATATTTACTTTTGTTGATTTCAATGTTTCCGATTTGTTTAATTCTATTTTGTGAAATTTTGAGGGACAAAATCAAAAAAGTGGGAAGTTTGATCTAAAGTAGACTTAACAACGAATTCAAAATTCAAATCAGTTTTTAAAATTCTTATCGCATTAATTGAAAGATCGGTACGTTGGAAATAGAAAACTAAATTCCTGTGTTACGCGTGTGACAGGCAGAGATAGAAAATCATGGTTTACCTATAGTCCCTTTAATCGTATAGTGTTTACCTGCAGCCTTTTAATTTATTTATTCAAAACGGCTTCCATGTAAGTAATATATTTTGTGCACGCAGAGACTCTATTTCTTTAAGTCGAGTCCTGACCGGATTGGCTATTAATTTTTTCGCGCTATACAACCTTATTGTGATGTAATAATATTTATATTGTTAGAATCCAAATGCACAGCATGTGTTACTCTGTGTAATAACTAATATGTTTGCGTTGTGGTTCGCGTGGTTCATACGACGTGTTTTCGTCGGTAGCTGCAGCACGTTGCACGCATCGGTTCCTTCGGCAACAGTTGGGCGTGCGCGCACCCGTTGGCCGTTGCCCACTCGTTACAGCCGTCTGTTGTCGTCCGCCGGCGACGGCATCGGGAGGTTTCTGTTTAGTTTATAATTACGGACGAGCATCGTAATAATATATTCGTACACACACGTGCGTGCGTGCGTGGGTTTCCGTTGCCGCTGTGCGCGGGGATATATAATGTATTATTATGTGCGTATGTGCGCGCGCGTGTGTTCAGCGAACGGAACGAACGCACACTCGTTGTGCGAGTGCGAGCGCGCGTGTGGGCGCAGTTCAGTGTTGCTATAGGGACCGCGACGGTCGGTTTTCAAAACAAAAGCCGCATGGACCGCCGGACAACCCCCGAGCGTATCCGACGAGTGCTCAACTACCCCGTGCAGCGGCAACAGCATCGCCATCCGGGAGAATGCAACTCTCCGCGTTCAGATACACCCTGGTGCTGGTCGTCCAACTCTCGCTACTCGCCGTCGACTTGCTGTTCAACACGTTCATACACCGCTATCTGGCCAACACGGGCATTTCGATTCTGCTCTTCGTGTAAGTCATCGCATCGTCATCGAATCGCGTTTCCCAGATCAGAGGGGGGGGGAATATCCCGGATCAGGGGAATTACAGTTTGGGCTGCTTGACCGGGTGAAAATTCTTAAGCTTACATTTGTTTCAGCCAAATGTTGGTGGGGTAAATTAAAATCTGGTACATGTAAATTGCCCAATTTATGAATAACATATCGGTGTTCAGTGATGGTACATTTTTAACGTTTTAAGTTTTTCGAGAACGATTTTGTTTTTTGGTTGGTGGTTTTATTTCATCTGCCCTGGTAAGTTCAAATACCATCTCTGAACTCCGAGTTCGAAAAAAGTCCTGGTCTTAAAACTGTATAAATATTTGGGAGGTCCAGTATACCCCTGTTGTTTCCGTTCAACCGTTTTCAAAATCCAAGTCTCTGTTCACAGGCTTCAAGATATAGCTCAATTGGTCGCCATCGCTGTGTTACTCATAACGTTCTTCCAGACCAACATTTTTCAGGTGAGAAAAATTCGCGCACACGTCAAACATAATAATAATATAATTCGCAGACGGTGTGTATCCCAAAAATAGGGAGAGGGTGGCCAAAGGGTAGATTTATCATTCCGATCGATTTTCCAGGCCGGTTTCATAGTGCTGCTGTTCAACGAGTTCCGGTCGACCATCATTACCGGCATCGGCTATTTCCTGCTCACCATATTCGTACAGGTGTGGACTCTGACCAACCGTTTCAAAGGCCAAGTGTACTTTTATTGGCCGGACGGACTTTACGTATTTTTCGTCCTCCACAAGTTCGGTGAGTATGTAGGTCTTAAACAAGCGACCAGCCAGTTGCGACATACATCAATTGTCAGTAATAAATTCCTAGCCCAATTGACCTAAATAACGGGTTAATTTTTCTTTTTCTACAGCACAGCGACACAATATGTTGTCTGGACATGCACGCTTAATGTTTAAAATAACATGACGAACTTGTTTCATAGTATTTTATTAGCTGTTGAATGAAGTGTTTTGTTTATACGACAACAGCCAAAGGTCAATGTAAATTTTTGACAACAAAAGGTGGATTGCTGACATTTTAATAATCTGTTCACAAACAACCATTTTCCATTGAAATAGTACACTGCAGTTTACACTTCAATATAAAATGATAACTTCTAAAAAACTAGATAAATTTATATAAATGTATTTATAATCAATGGAAATACATTTCATATGCAGATAAATTAAATTGTGTAGAAAAAAAAATACATTCAAAATTCCAAATAATTATAATTAGTAGCTAATTTGGACCTTTTTCTTTTAACAAATAAAATTTTAGATACCGCTTAAAATTATCTGATGGACGTACATACAATATTATTTTAACAAATTTAAGATTTTAATAAGTCAACCAATGTTAATGCTCAATGGTGCAATAAATCTCTTATATGTTTTGTTCCATTACGTTTATCACAGTCTTGTGTAAACTGCTTATTGGGTTTGGATATAACAATAATAAGTTATACATTTATGCTTGTACTCTTTTAATTTTTTGAATACAACTTCATAAATCTTATCGATTAAATAAACATACATAATTTTTAAATTTTGTTTACAGCTTCATGTTTGCACTACTACCTGTATAAAAGAACTGCTCTAACTATATCAGATCCTAAATTTTACACTGATGAGTGGATTAATCATCGTATAAATCAAGAATCAGGGCATCAAAGTCCTAAATACTAATCAAGTTAAAATTAAGTGGTTGAAGGCAAATAACAAGAAAATATCAAAACATCAAAAGAAGACAATTGACAATCAATAAAAATCACTAAAACTTATTCACATGGTAATAGTTATAAACTATAATTATAATTAATTACAGTGGCAAGAATAGGAAAGAAAAAATAAGAAATGGAACCAGAACGCTGTTAGTTTTCAAAACAATTGTTTGTTTATTAAATACACAAATAAAATAAATAATAATAAATATAGTCTAAACAAGTCGCAATATTTTTAAATATAAATAAAATGTTTGATCTCAATTTTAAATACATTTAGTTACTATATTTTTAAACCTGATTGGTAAAAATCAATACTTATAATTTATAAGCTAAGGTAGGTAAGCTGTGCTAATAAAATATGGTTGGTAAAAAAAAACTTAGAATTCAACCGGTGTAAACCGAAAAAAGATCATACAATATTAAAGGATATTAGACTAACTTATACGGTCAACTTCACCACAATAATTCAATAATTTTCAATAAATTATTTTGTTAATTCTTTGAAATAAATAAATATTATCTTTCAATTTTTTAAAATGTACTTATACACATAGTTAAAGTGATTGAAATTAAAATAAAATAAATAATTAAAACAAAATTATTCACTACCACTGGACATTTTATTAAAATAAAAATCACTGACCAAAGAAAAGTGATCTGATGGATAAGACATTGAGGGTACTCTATTATCACCGATATCTTTTTCTAATGGCATGTTCAATATGCTACTGACAGATAATTTATGTTTAGTGTAGAACATGTAGTCAATAGTGTGCATTACTTCGCCTTCACCGCCTCGAATTTTCCAAGACGTAAATAGTGGTTCTGAGCCAGATATCTTATATGCACTGTCTAGGGGTAGAGTAGGATAACTGCACATGGTATTATAAACTGGTTCGGTAGGTTCAGCATTAAAATCACCACAAACAATTGTTGGACGGTCGATCGCATTAGAAGAGATGAATTCTAGAAGATCTTTTCCTTGTTCGTTTCGCAACGTTGATAACAAGGCTCCTTTACGAGCTTTCAAATGAGTAGTAGAAACGCATATCTCTCTTTCTGTACATTTGTCTTTGAGTACTAACAACAAGGATACCTGAAAAATACAACATACAACACAATTTGTAATAGGTAATTTACATTTAGTTAATTTATATATTATATTATACCTGATTGCTATGCACCGTCCAAACTTGCAATATTTTTTCATGTTTTTCTAATAGATCAAATTTATTATTCTTATAAAATATAGCACATCCATCAGGACCATTATTATCTTTTATATACACACATGGTGAGTCAGGTTTAGGCACAAACAGACCACTGTAAGACTGTGTTGCTAAAGCTCTGCTAAGGAAATCAAAATGGTCGACTTCCTACAAAAATAAATAAACAAAAAAATGTTTTCTATTATAAATTACTTATTAAGAAATTTAAAATATGAACCTGTAAGCAAATAATGTCTGGGTTATGTCTTAAGATTTCTTCAATCATATGACATCTTCTTCGTTTCCATTCTAAAGCTTCTAGCGGGCAGTTGTCAAATTTATCATTATTCTGTCCCAATGCTGTAGTTTAAAAAATACAATTATTACTATTGACAAAATGATAACTCTGTAATAAAAATGTATAACTAAAATAGTTACCCTGAGATAAGACATTCCATTGAAGTACTCTTACTGGATTCCCTTCTACTCTATGTGGGTCTAAAAAAATGTAATTTAAATCTTATCAATTAACCATGAACTAATAATGTAATACAAGTTGATAAATAATCATTAAGAGCATGTTTTTTTTTATATGCATAATAGTATAATTTAATCCCAGAATAGGCAGTATTAGTAACTTTGTACCTACCTACATATTTTATTGATCAAACACTTACAAGTAAAACATTCTTATATTTCTTAGTATAAATGATAAGAAATAAAAATACCTAACTTAAAGTAAATTATGTTCTACTTTGACCATTTTTTCTTTTATACAATAAATATTGATCTAAATGAAAACTAAACATTAATATTCTAAACCATTTTCTCGGCTTGTCAATACAAATCTTTAGTCTATTTCAGTTAGTAAAAAAAAAAAAACACTCAACATAAAAGTTACACTAGTAATATAAACATTAGAAGGGCAAATATTTGTTTTATGAATAATAATAACAAAATATTTTACTAACCATGTGGAATGGTTGAAAATGTTCTTTTGATGAGTTGTGAAAGAGAACATTGATCATTATGTGTACGACAATAGTCAAGTAATTGATGATATGTCACTACAGAGTCAAAATCCAAGTCTTTATCTTGGGAATCTTCATTGTCTATTTTAGGTGAGGAAGTAAAACTGCCCATCCTGAAAAGATTTGTCAATGTAAACATGGATTTATTGGTTTTCTTAATTTAATAAACTAAATATAGTAAACATGATTGAAAAGAAGGATTAATATTATGTTTCTATGGATTCTCTTAGCACATAATAGATAGTACTAATAGACAAGCATGTATCAAGGATATGTTGACTAGATTTTACTAATTAGAATAAATGTCAATCAGATACCTAAACTATTTAATATTTATAAGGATTAATGAAAATAAAAACTAAAAATGTAGTATTAGTTGACTCATAAGTTCATATAATACAATATGAGTATTAACACAATTGTTTGAGCAAATTAGCCATGTCAAAGGATGACCATGATAATACTACTGTCATTGTTATTTAGACTAAACTAATCATTCATCACATGCCCGTCACTTAAATATTATTTGTCTGGGGCATAGGCATCTGCAAAACGGACTCTTACCAAATATATTTTAACATTGTTGCTGCTCTTGTCTTGGCAGACGCTCTAGACCCATCGACCACACTACTGTAAGAGCGATACAATTTCCTTAAACACAGTTTTCGTGGTGCCACAAGGATGGTGGTTTGCACAATTGGCCTAATCATTGTACGTGGAAGTGGCCACGATAACAAAATACATAAGCCTTACAGCTATTGATATGGTGCATGTGAGTTTGAGCCTATAATAATTTGGCTGACCAGAACAGGGAGAAAGAGTGAGAGAAGGGATAGATATAGTGAAAATGTTCAGAGTAAAGATGTATTAAATATAACAAATCAAACAATAAAATATTATATTAAAGATGTAACGACAATGAGAGCAATAATAGTGATATTAATTAATTGAATGAAATAAAACCCTTTTACGTCTCGAAACCGTGGTGCTTGGCTGTAAATACGTACAGTGTTTCTTGAGTGAAATTCTCGGCGCACCGCAAGTAGTACATCGTCGGAACGCGAACGGCCAAATAGTCCGCGACGATACGGCGTAGGACAATAGCGTGTCCCCCTCGAGGGGGAATGCCCGCGCATACGAAGCAATATTTAAGTATGCTGCGATTATTATTATTATCGGTAACGATTGATGCAAACGAATAATAAACAGACCAACATTGTGATGACGGGCCGTGCGTGTGTGCTATGAATACGCACGGCGAGGGTCGCAGGGAGAGAGCAACGGACGGGACGTAATAAAAGGAAATTAATTACTACGATTTTCTGTGACAACTCGCCGCCGCTACGTGATTTTATAGAAGGAATTATTATAACAATAATAACAACAACGACAACATTAATAATTTGATATCAAAACCGTGTTATCACCTGATGTTTCCGATTGATAACATTGTTATCCGCGTAGCGCTCTCTCGCGTGCATCGCAGTTGTATTGTGCGGATGAGACCGCGGGTTAGCACGTCACAAGACGTTTCGCGTTGTGCCGCCGTGCGCCCGTTTGACCACGACCTATACCACACACCGCCGCTATCCCTCTCGGATCCGGGGTACAGCCGAATAGCTGTTCGAGACTTCGACAGTTTGGCTGCAACTTGATTGCGCACAAACCATAATAATTTTTGCATTTTGTAGATTGTTGTTAGTTTGTTACTATTGTCATGGATTTTAGAATATATATATTATAGATATATATATTGTATTATTGTGGTGTATATACTTTCAAACTTATAAAATGGGTTTAGAAATCAGTGAACGTTTCGAATCACGATGTGGAAATATGTGTATAAGTATACAGTTTTGAATTTTAAAATTTCAAAATATAGTAGTTTAAAAAGTAATGATTTATATTTGTGTTGTGCAAATAAAAAATGCAAAGCGGTTATTATAAATTATCATTGTGAACATGGTTGTAAGTTAAAAGGTAAATGTGTTTAATTTAAGGTACAACTGTTCACAAATAAGTGGTAGTTTTGTTCGCAAATAAGTTGTCTTTTTGGTGATTGTAGTTTGTACGCAAAAGACTTCACAGATTTCATTACATAATTTGAACCATTGTTGGTAACGGGCCGAGTTAAGCGATTACATAATGATAATTGTTGAAAGGGTCAGTAGATTAAGGTGTTGATTGACATTTTCAATAACTTGGTGAAATTATCATATAAGTTCTTATAGTAATTCATATAGAATATCCCTATAGGCTATATATACGTAGGACAATAATTTTTCATGTATTACATAAAATATAAAAAAAAGTTTCAAAACTTATTAATATTTTGTTTAAAAAGTAGCATTCCTAAACAACTTCAAAAATGTCAGTTAACACATTTATCTATTAACCCCTTCACTTATTCCAATCGTTCCGGAATACGTTACAATATTAACACATTATAGTTGGGGTCGATCGATGTCCAGCACATAAAACGGCGCGCTATAGACAAAATATCTGATAGCAGTGTTGCATACACCTGTTGTTATTTATGAGTAAAGTCAACACTCGTGTTAGGATATAAAACGTAACACGTGTAAAGTACATATTATGACAAGGACACGGTTCTACAAAAAACTACCAGTCATTCATTTTATAGTACATTACTGGATACCAGGATAGATCATTAATTATAATTACTATTTTAGTTATCAAATTATTACTTAGTATGTACAACCTGTATACTTTCGGTTGATAAAATGTATAACATAAAAATGTACTTTGATGTTTTTATATGTATCAATAACTGTAAAATGTGAACAAAACATTGCGTGACTATGATGTAATTTTATAATGCAATATTATAACATACCTACTACGAGCACAGTATACAAATTAATATCTTATTAAACTATTTTTGCTTAGATTTAAATTTTAAATCACGGTCCCAAGGCACTATTTTGTGTTTAGACGTCCCCCGCAGGTTCGGCAGGTATATGTAGCTCTCTAGAGATATGAGAGGAGCAGGGTGATTTTATAGACGGAATATCGCCATATCAGAATGGTTCACGTGGAGCATTTTGAAGACATTTTGATCGTAGTAATCTTCAGAGAAGAGATCTCTAATAAAGAACGATCAGCGAGTGATTAAAAATACCACACAATGTGTAATTTGCTTATTACAATAAAATGCCGTACAATTTACAAAAAAAAATTCTCCGATTTTTAAAATATATTAATTTTTTTGCATTTTCTCCCTTTTGTTAAGTTTATAAACATGAAGCATAAAGACTAATACTCTACATGGGTTATAGATAATATTATGGTATTATTTTGCTATTGCATAAAACTTAAATGCACCCAAACGACGAAAATAACTAATAACTAATAAGTAATTCGTCTTACACAATGTAATGGAAATGGTATACAATAACCACTACGTATACTAGTATATAATTACAATATTGTAATCAAGTACAACTGTACAAGAATTTGAAATTCGGCACACCATCATAACGCATAATATAATATTTTGTATAAATAACTATTATAGTATATCATAGAATCGTGGAAATACACATACTCAGGTACTGGATCTAGTTTCATTATACCCAAATTATAATATGTTAGTATTAACATAGGGTGAAACGTTAAACACTTTAAAGTGTACGCCAACTGACTTAATATTTTACCTGATAGTGCTGAGCATTCGGACTCGATTCACCGGACCGCATGGCTTTATCTGACAATCGATCGCGAACACGTTTTCGGACATTTCGTGCACACATGCAGTTGAAGTCTGGCCGAGAAAAACTGAACGGAAAATAGGCGAAATCGGCGCGACGATAACGGTACGTTGACGACAACTCGCGCTCACCGCCGAACCAGTCTCCTTTATACGCCACGGATTCGCCACAGTTATGCAAATGAGATTTAAGCGCCTTTTTTACTAATATTATTTTTCAACCTATAGTGCTGTTGCGCGCACGTGTACGCTATATGTTTTGTTCTCGTTTTCTCCTCGCGACGCGCATTATATTATATTATATAATATAATATAATACCCATAATGATATACACCTGAGATGTGTATTTATAAAATACAAATACGAAGCGCGTTTACGTATTATTATTATTATTATCATTATACAAATCGTTACGCGTACACAATGTTTTATGCGTGTACACTATACAATGATAAATTATTGTTAAAATATAGGCGAGCAAACACTATTGCCAACGCGGACTCCATTTTTCTACTCAACGACGATCGTATCGCGGACGTCGATCTTTACAACAATCGCGCGTGCTGCTCAGAATTTACGCGTAGCCCGTGCGTTGTTGCTTCACATTATTGTACCTAAGTTATCCTGGAAGCAATGTGTTCAGTATTGTTATCGAGGGGGATCATCATGTCGCACAGTCACCAAAATCATAATATTGCCGAGCACACAAAACTTTCAGATACCAAACAAAGCGAAATTAGTCTTAAACATTTTAAATTGGAAATAAGAACCATTGTGGTTCATTTTGGTTTTTTAGTAGTAGTTCTTATAAAAAAAAAAATATATATATTGGATGCTTATACCGTTTGTCCAGTAAGCGTCAAAAAGAACTTATGTATAAATTTTAATATAAAAATTTTAATAATTTTTTTTTCATAATATTATACAAGACTAACTATTAATTATATCAATATTATTTAGTATTAAAAACGGAAACACTTGATTTTATTTTTATTAATAATCAGTTTGAAATATTGCAAGTGTTTTTTTTTTCTGTAACAACATTCTTAGATAGTAAATTATTATAGTGTCATCAAAAGTATACTAGTTTTTAGTTATGTAATATTCATATAAGATTACTAAGTTGTCGCAAGTTCTAGTAGTTTAAATATAAAAGGAATAAAACACTGGGGCTTTAAAATACTATTTACGATAACTAATAACTATATTATATACGTTAGATATACTTTTTAGTCAGTCAACTATTAAACTACATAAAATTCAGCTAAAATCAAAAAAACGTTAAAAAAAACTCCTCTACAAATCTCTAGTGTAAATTTTATTATTAACTATGGTTAATAATAAAAGTTTAGTTGGTTATATGTTAAATTTTGAATTAAATATTATTAGATAATTTAGATATGACGTAATTTTACATCAATTACAAGTGCGAGGATAATAATTACTGAATACTGAGCTCGTGTGATATACCTATAGTATGCATCATTTGGTAAGAGGTTATTCTATTTGTTTCAATATTCATTTTACCTACTACACAAATTGTATTTAATTATATACATGTATCACATTCGTAATATAAGTAGATAACACCAATGACTATGACGTAGATTCTAGAAAAATCATTAAAATATTCCTTATAACCCTTTTACTTGGTAGTTATAATATTTGATTCTAATAAAGCATAAGCCTATAAAAGTATGTTGGTTTTTTCAATTTATCCTTTTACCATATTTCAAGTTTTTACAATTATTATTGTTTATTTTTTATTATTTAGCTATCAGTGTATAACTATTTAGCTAATTATTATTGTTATTCATACAAAAAGTATTATTGTATTAAACGTTATATAATACATGACTATTATTCAATGTATTTCCATTATAATTGGTCTAATTTAATAATTTAATGATTTAAAATCAAATCCGAAAACTTGTGTATGATTATACCCTTAATTTTTTTAATAGATTACACTTTAATAATTTTTTGTTGTTTGCTTTGTTTTAATACTGTATTTTTTATTTATTTCTACCAATAAATTTATAATATAATTTAACAATTTTTAATCTGATGAATAGCATATGTAGATTGTAGATAATAATATAACTGTTTTTGAAAGAAAAAAATTACATACCAATAGTGATTTGTAATTTTTGACAACCCTGTTTTAAAGTAAAAATATGCCAACTAAATAGTTGATGACCTATCATAAATTTAAGCATTTATAAATTGAATAAGGTATAACGTATAATTGATCATATTTTGTTAAATAAATATGTATGATTTCGTAACGTGGACGTATATTATACCAGACTTCGTCCATCTGTATATAATTACTTTAACGTTAGTTTTATCATAACGGATTATTAATGTTATTGAAAATAGGTAAATATTGTACCGAATAATTTGAAATTAATAATTAATATAATGATTTCTAATAATATTTTATTATATTTAACATTTTTTGTTTTATATTATGTTTTGTAGGTATTTAGAACTTAATTTTAAAATCCTAAATAAATCTTATATGGATTCTTTACTTATTATAATGGAAATGATAATAGCACGTGTTGAATGTTGACATCAAAAATACATAATATTATTTTTATAAAAACGTAATAGTAGCATAAACAATAGCTTTTCATTTCTTATGTAACGAATCTTTCAGACAAAAATAAGTTTTAATTTTGAAATCCTGCGTTGTATCAATATACACAAATTAAAAGTTAAAATGATCGATTATGTAAATTAACTAATACCTAGGCAATATAATATATAGATATATATTGACATACAGCAAACCTTTAAATATAATAAATATAGAACACTTATATTACTATTTGCTGTTCAAGCTTTGGTCATCAAAGACCAATAAAAAAATATAACTAAATTAACAACTATTAACTATGAGACATCCAAACTCATAATGTTAACAGCAATGAGGCGATTTTCTTCTGTTTTCAATGTCAACTTTTCATTGAACACTATTATGTATGATATAATAAAGATAAACCTTGCTTTTCGTGAAATGTACAAATATTGGCTTGTTTATTTCTGTTGGCAATAACTTATATGAGTATTTTAATCAAGGCAAAATGTTTGAATTTTATATCTTATAACTTTTCTACTTTTTTGTTTCACACCAAGGTTCATTTTTTTTTATTTAAATAAAACAATTATTAGACTTCCTTCTATTATAATCAAATTATAATTATATTAGTACGTACTGTTCAGTATAATCATTATAGTCATTATTATTACAAACGAATAATTATTTTTTTAATGTATTATAAATTCGTAAATGTTTGGATAGGTAAAGCGATATACGAGTAACTATATAAATAAAGATAATTATTTTGCTATTACAGTATGCGAATTTAATGATAATTACAATTTATAAACTTACTTTATGTAATTTAATAAACATTTCCTAGAATGATTTTCAGTACAAATCAGATAAGAAAATTTATTTCTACAGTTGCTATACTTGAAATAGGTACATAGAAACAATTTTAAATGTCAATATCTGTTTGTGGGTTTGGATATTTTTAAAAATTAAATACATAATCAAAAATTATAAAAGTTGATTTTCATACATAAAAAAAAAAAATATCGATTTAGCGTGGAAAACAAATAGCAATTTAATTTTTATTTGGTTATCAATGAACAATAAGATATAAATTGTAAATTGATAAACGTAAAGTATCTTTACCATTTTAAGCAGCGAATGTGAAACATGTGAAATAGTAAGACAAGTAAAATAATTATTAAACACTTACAAAATTATATCCATTAATATAGATGCAATGAAGTTGTATCATCAATAATTACTTCATTAAAATGTAGATAACTTATTATAAATTTTAACGAGAGAAAAAACTCTTGGCTCTTTTTACAACTGATGCTTATGGTGTGCCAATACAACAATTACTATGAGGCCATAAGGCTATAAGGGTCAAAGTATTTATATGTAGGGTTTCAACAAAATTAATTAATTGTCATCTGTATGCATTTGATGGAATGAAGTGAAACTATTTAAACAAAAATTGTAATTGCTAGTTGTATTTTATTCTTCTTTTCTAAACTTCAACAACCAACATTCGATAATAATTAATGATTATAGCCGTATTTTTACAAAATTGAAAACAATTATATTATAATTAGTTCAGTTCAAATTGAAACACGGAAATATCGTTGTAGTATAAAATAGACCAACAAAACTAATTGAAATACTGATTGGCATATTTTGCAAGAGCTATTACTCAACTAATTTTACCTACATATTATATTTTTTTTTTTTATTATTTTTATTAGAAAATTTACAATCTGTATTACATGACACAATAAGTAAAATAGATGACTGATATACATTATATACATAATAAAAATACACATGAGGCACATGATGAGGGAAATCATCCAGCGATGGTACCCTCTAGATATTATATTTATGATCAAAATATCATAATTTATACTCATGTAGACAAATATTTTTATAATTTTTAGATTTTATACCAAAACAAAATATTGAAAATATCATGAGTAATAAGTGTTACTTATTAACATTTAAACTGTCTAGACACTTAATACATAAGTAAGTATGAAATCAAAGTATAAGTGTCATCAGCGGTTATCAATGATTTTTCATCATACACTTAAATAAGTAAGAGATTATTGTATTTTTAAAAGTATATTTAAGATGTTAAGATAATTCGATTTTGTTGAAAAATGACCTTGAAATAAAAATTCGTGATTGTCAATTGAAAAAAAAATTATCCTGGTTTATAAATACGGAAGCCCATATTATTTAAGAAATACATATACTTTAAGTATATAAGTATATATGTAAGTTTTATTAGAAAATGTAATACAATCATTTATAGGTATACTTTCATTTGGATAGCTGAATAATTACACCTAATACAAAAAAAAAAAAAAAAAATACTAATTATACAATGTTTTTTGTATCTAAATATGAACATACGAGCAAAAGATTCACATATAAAATTATACATATTGTTTAGTACATTCGTTTAAACATAATTACCCTGAACCAGTTTCATAAATAAATTACCCGTGAATTATTTTATTTTATTTTTATGTTAACCAACTCACTATTTTATTATTTTTATTTCATACTATGAGTCACATAAGTCACCTGATAAACTTTTTTGAAATAGACTATCGAGTTGATCGTACTTATCTAATTTATTATTTATAATGACAAAATGTTACTAAGAAAAAATCAGCAGATAATATTAAAAATTTTATATAAGTATTAGGTAGGTATGTCATAAGCATTATAATATTATTTATTTGTATATTCTATTGAGTATTTGTATTTGTTATCTTATCAATATTGGATATTCTATAGAATTATTTTAACTAAAATTTCATTATTTTATGAAAAATTTTACCGGATTTTTCAATAATTAATTGAAATTAATTTAATTTAATTGGATTTAATCAAGAAAATTTAAAAAAACAGAGAAATTTGAGCACTTTATAGTAAATAAGATATTATCTATATGAAGATATTTTACTATGTTTTTTTTAAATGTAATGGCCTACAATGATAGTTTCAAATATAAATTAAAACGAATACTCTTCTATTCATTTGTTATATCATTAACACCTACCATATTTTTATGATCAATTAAACAATATTTTGTTTAAAAAATATGAATCTATATTATTAAAATATGCATGATAATAAGATTCAGTAAAAGTATTTATATTAATTTTACCCGAACTTTATTAGTTTTGTGGCAGTTTTACTTGGTAGGGCTTGTATTATAAATTTATAACATGTAAAATAGTTAATACTGCTATTATGACAAGAACAATAAACATTAAAACATTAACTTATAGTTTAACGTTAATATAATTAATTTGGCATTAACTGCAGAGGTAATATATTATATAATTTAGGAAAAATTATCTTTTTATGAATATTTCTCATTAACATAAATTGACTAATCACTAATCTATAATATATATTAACATTTAACTTACCGAACTAAGTACAAAAGTAATTCCCGGGGTGGTTCATATGGCTGACCAGGTCTTAGTCCTAATTCAACGCTTCTTGCTTGTATACGTCTTTTTGCTGCTGGCGATGTCATTAAACTGACACTGGCAAGAGTTTCAGCTAACTCTAGCGATCTTTTGATCGCGGATAGATCGTATCGACACGGTTTTTCCATAATGTTCTAATTCGTAATAAGGAGTGCTATATTTTAAGTAAACGATTTTATACTTATGTTAAAGATACATTTATTCATGGATATAATAAAATAGTTTTACTTACAAAGCGTTGAATATAACACAGCGACGTACAATAACAATATTAGGAACCGACAGGTTCACTGGTGAGAACTATACAGTTTTTCGGACAAGCAAAACACTACTTAATAAATAATTAATTTCAGCGGTAAAAATGTATAGTTATAAAAGGGTGTAAAAATTAAATTACCATTCAATTTCCGTGGGAAATTATATGTAACAAAATGATTGTCCAGTCGAAAAAAATGATAATCAATACAATTTTATTCGCACTAGTTTGAACAGCGCGGATATTTTTCCATCAGTCAGGAAGTCGTACGCACGATAACTGTTGAATGACGGTGTCTCGGCGAAGAGACTTCAATGCCGAGGTCACAACTCACAACCTGCAGCCGGCCTTCCAAATGCGTAGCTTACCAGTACGGTGTATAACATTCACCGGTATCACGTGACCAATAGTTTTCACTGGTATAATTTCCTTTTTTTTTTGCTCACTTGAACGCCTGTAACATATAAGAAAAAAGCCATCACACTAGGTCATACATTGATTCTCGGCAATTCTGCAGATAACTTAAATTTCATCCAATAAATTAACGTAGCAGTGTAATACATAAGGTAAAGAAAAGAAAAATAAGTGTATTTTATAATTATTATTTTGATTTTCTAACCATGCAGCTTTGATTTAAAAACAAAGATTCGAGTATAACGTTAAGTGATGAATTATGATTATACATCATTACATTTCGAAATGAAACTTGATGGATAACACGTGTTATTTGACTAATAACGAAGAATTTTATTTTGGTCATACGTTAATTGCACTTAAAAATATTATATATTTATTATACAAACATTTAAGTTGGTCAATAATAAAAGAAATAAAAGAACTGAATTTAACTGACATAAATGATCCAAATAATTAATGAAATTTGTCGTTTCTATGGTCACCACTCACCATACAATCAAAAAAGGATAAATACATCTTAAGGTACTATACATTTATACTATAATTATAATAGTAGAACAGTTGAAACGTTTAAACTTTATTAGGTTTAAACAAAAGTAGTTTAAACGTTGATTTAGTTAATGAAATAATAAATATCACTTATTTTGTCATCATTACATATTACATATTACTATTAGGTATTTATATACTGTTGATGACATGTATACATTCAATTTTTGATAAATTAAAACACAGTAATATAAAAATCTTAATATATATATATATTATAGTCTATAATATAGACTATATATAATATAAAATATAGATACGCTGATCATAAACTTCTAACTCCTAACATTAATATAAGTTCTACAACTTTTAAATACGTACATTTTCCTTTAGTACCTACGCGTTTATATTTTTTGTTATCAAATTTAATACTATAAAACTGTAAAAGTAATGACTAGATTATCTAATACTCTAAAACTTTAATATAATACTCTCCGATAAGAATAAGTAGTTACATACATATACATATTAATTTATTATTCAGAGTACAGACATGTTTGATAATTTACTTATATGATATATCATATTAATATTCATAATATATCAAATACTATATATATGTATATAATATACTCGTATATTGCATGATTATCATTCATCGATCATCACAATTCATAAATAATAAGAATTTACTTAAATGACAAATTGATATTAGATATATAGGTACAAACATAAAGTATATATTAATAAAACAATCAATTAAACTATTTTAACTATTTAATTAGTTAGTACCTATACTGATAAAAACAGATTAAAAAACAATTTATTTACGAATGGATAGAGGTTATGTACTTTATTAACACTCAGTAATAATTGATTTAATAAAATTGAAGAATATTGTTCTTATATGGGTTATATATCTATAATAAAATTATATTTTACGTACATTGTTAATAACAATAATAACGTACAATATACTATTCAAATTTCAAACTTGTTCAATACGTTTTTTCGTATACATATTTTAATAATACCTGAAAAATGTATATAATGAGTAATTATTATTTAATATAAACATTTTTGTGAACCTCACCATTGTGTGGCTATATTGGTATATATCAATATATCATGCCTATTAGCCTATTATAGCTAGATAAGTATATTCAGTTATATATAGTGCCATAGTGGATGCATGCAGCGCAAGATAATAAATAATAAATAAATTCTCTACTCATAACCTCGTGATCCGTTATCAATTATGCCAAGACGATTCAAATTCACTTTTCCTACTAAAAAATTAATTTATGGACATACATCGATTTTACGGCACGATCTTGATTAAAGTGATTGTCTCATGGTCGGTCAGTGCATAAAAGTCATTATACTTTGAATATCATGATCATTATTTTGATACATAAAACATATACAAAAGAAAATTGTAAAAGCAACATACTACATTCGTTCAATTGTACAATTTAATAGACGTCTATTTCAATAAATCATAAATAAAAAAATAGACCACAATACCTATCTGTGGGCGTTTTATCAACGTTTTTAACAAATTGTTATGTTAAATTATTAGAAGTATATACGTTACTTTTGATATTTAGGTAGGTATAATACACGTGTATTCATGTGTGAATTCAGCTAGAAATGTAAAAATTGATTTAAATCACCATGTGTTTCACATATTTTTCCTTAATATATTGTAATGGTTTATACTGGGTCCTTTTTTTAGTATATCATTCTATTAACTGGAATAAATTAAGTAAATTAAAAAAAAAAAATTAAAACAAGTAAGGACTTGTAAACCTGTGCCAAACTATTTGCTACATTTTTGTGGAACAATATTGTTTATAACATATCCGACGTTATTTAACCAAAACAATTTTTATCTAATTTCTACACCATATTATAAATTATAAGATATGCAACAAAAACATTTTTTACATTGAATTTAGAAAACTAAATTAAGAGGATTGTAAGCCATGATTTTCTGTCTCTATCTATCACATGCACAACATAGAAATTTAGAAGTTTTTTTTTATTTCCAACGTACCGATTGATCAATAAATGCGATAAGAATTTTGAATTGATTTAAATTCGTCGTTAAGGCTACTTTATATCGTCTTTTCCACTTTTTTTATTTTAACCCCCAAAATTTCACAAAATAGAATAAAACAAATTGGAAACATAAAAATCAACAAAAGTTAATTTTTGAGTAAGTTAAGTATAAAAATTAAAAATATAAGAAAGTCGATCTAAAGAAGACTTCACAACGAATTCAAATCAGTTTTCAAAATTATTATCGCATTAATTGATCAATCGGTAAGTTAGAAATATAAAACGTCTAAATTCCTATGTTGCGTTGTGGTAGACAGAGATGGCTTAAGTCTCCTTAGCATATTTTTATCTCAACTTACTATCTGTAAGTACTGTAAAGCTCTGAGCCATGGTAATTTGTTATTTTGTTTTATAATAAAAAATGCCGAAATGGTGAGGAATACTCGAGGTAATACTTATGATAACAATAGGGTTTATATCTAATGTATATATAATTCTGACGCCGAAATAATTATCTGAGAGTACTGTTTTTACACATATTATATATCTTATTACGAAGGTGGATTGGTAAATTAATGAGGTTAAAAAGCCATACAATCAACAAACCTTTTAACTAGACCAATAAATGAGTTTATTACGACTTTGGCAATTGAATAGATTTTTTTTTATCCTAATAGCAATTTAAGTTTTATGGAAAGAAAAAAGAAAATCACTTGTAGCGATACCGTGCATTTGCTTACGCGGGTGCGTAACACTTTCGTGAATTTATCCTTCCCTTAATAAGTACTGCGGGTGCGTAACACTTTCGTGAATTTATCCTTCCCTTAATAGGTACTTATGTTTGTAATATTTGAAAATTTTAGTACTCAGAATTATAAAATCAATTCCCAGCCCAGTAAAAAAAACCAAGGAAAGGGCCAACTTGACGCAGCCACTACCGGCTCTACCTTCCTATTGTGAGGTATCGAACACAAAAACAGCGTGGAACGAATAATTCACAATTATTGTGAATGAATAAGTTTAATTTCCACGCAAAAAAAAATATTATATTCATCGCAAAAATATTTGCGCAGAAATCATGTGAACATAATATTTATATAAATACCATATTATAACCGTGGTGCTTCTACAGTATGTTCACATGATTTCTGCGCAAATGTTTTTGCGATGAATATAATATTTTTTTATGCGTGGAAATTAATATATATATATATATATATATATATATATTATATTTATAAGCGTGCTGCACGAGAAGCGTTGAGGGTAAAACATTATATTTTAAACTTACATAACTGTTGTATACGTACTTTTTCATCCGGCATATACACTAGTGATTGATTACGGTAAAAAGTGTAGCAGCAGCGTATGTATATGATACTAGAGCATAAATGTTTTAACAGTCACCGGTTTGTTTATCGAACACCAAAATCTGACCGCAATTAGATCACGGAAACACGGCCGCAGGGGTTATTGTTCGGAATCGTATAACGCAAAACGCGATTGTCGGAGCACATAATATTGGTCACATGCGGTGCGCGGGTTCAAAGAGAATAACAAATTCAAATCGAAAATCGCTGATCGTGCGTGAAATTATTTGATATTAGCGGCCGTTCGCGTTTTAACGGTAAACGCGCGTGTGGCAGGTAAAGGCAAAAAGATTTAACGTAAACGGATCGCACGATTATTATTAATGTTATTACTACGACAGCGATTATTGTTATATTAATGTAATAATAGTACAATAATTGGTATAGAATCAGTCTATTGGCGCGGTCGAACTTGACGTTGTAAGTACACCTCCATATAACGCGTCTGACTATACTGCGGTCGTGTGTCGCCGCGGCGCGGTGGTCACCGCGGTTGCCGGTTGCACCCGTGGGGAAGAAGAAAAGGAAAAAAGAAAGAAAAAAAAAGAACACGAACGAAAACCGGATCCGCGCGATATTGCCCTGAGTTCGCCCGTGCAGCCATGGCGTGCGGCGAAGTGCTTCTATTGTGTGTGCTATATACGCGTATGATTTTGCACGTTTCACGGGAATCGGTAAGTCGATTTATTGGAGTATAATATAACGCTATAATATTATATTATCGTAAGCGCATGTACAACCACCGATGTACATACTTTTATGTGTTATTGTTTACATTATTATATTATACAAGTATACCTAAGGCTAAGCAACATAATAGACAACAACGCGATATAGGTAGATACTACGTTTTATTTTATACGTATATTAGGTATAATAACGTATTTTATGTACACGCAACAGTCGACGTTTTTGTTATAATATTGTTGACCGTACCTGTCCGCGAACGATATCAAATATCAATTATCAGCCGTGTTGTGATGCGTGCATGTTTATTGCCAAGTCTGCAGTCAATGTACACGCCGATTGTTTTGAACACCGCATGTAAAAAATTGTATAAAAAAATTATTATACTTGCGCAACACTCTTTAGATATAATAATACACAAACAAGTAGTATATTATATTAGGTTATTTATGATATGAAGACGTGTAGTATAATAATAACTTTGTGTTGTGTGTCCGGCGACAACGGAGGACCGACCGCATGTGCCGCGAACGTAGTAGTATTGTATTATATTCCGGGAGAAAATCTTTGTTTGCAAATATTTTTTATCATTTTTTTTATTATTATTCGCATAAAAAGCAACGATAGAAGGTAGACATCCGGGGTTCGTGTCACCTCGTCCACATAAGATTAATAAATAATAATATTTATAAACATATGTAGGAAAATAATGATATAATAATGATATGAAGACAAAAACGTCTTATATACTTAAATTAAAACCTAGGAATAAATAAATTATATATTTACTTACATTATGTATAAAACTAAAAAAAAAAAACACGCCTAGGATAATTTGTAATAATAAGTGTATGGCAACATTTCGTAGTATATTAATATATACGTATTTATATATTGTGCCTGTGGAAATTGTTTTTGAAAAATCGCCAAATGTAACGACAGTACGACACACGTTTCGGCAGCATCGAACGACGGCGTACGAAAATCTCGAGATTTATTTTTAAAATTTTCAAGTGTATAAAATTTTAGTGTTGAGTCACGTATTATAATTATTATTATATAATCGTCCAATACGACCGTGACACTGCACGGAATAACAACTAAAACATTGCGCCCAATTTAACATTATGTAGGCATACCTGCCTGGAATTGAATTACAAACAATTTATAATAGGTACAAAATTTTTAAAAAATTTAAAAAAAATTGTATTCTCAATTTTAAGTAAAAAAATTTAAATTTGTTCATACATAACATAAAATCAGAATTTATTCATAAATATCAATTTTAACTTTTATTTGAAACTAAATAAATATAGAATATATATTTTTAAGAATAAATAAATAAATAAAACGACAAATTATTATTTTTTGCAATTAATAATTTAATTTAAATATCTTAACGTACACGGATTCTATCAAATATCCATTCCTTTAGAATTTTTGACTAAGCCAATCTCATGCCTGCACTAGGTATTTGTTTATTGAATTTGAAAATTGTGATAGCAGGACAAAATTTAACAGTCTCTTACAATTAAATAAATAAAAACGTAAATTTGCGTAAAATTTCCCGTTTTTTCATAATTTTTTTATCGTATTTTTCAACGCTTTTAAAAAGTTCTGAAAAAGTTAGATTTTTGACTTGCCCAAGTACCATCTAAATTCACTTTCCTTTCAGAGAAGTTGCTATTTAAGAAAATCGAAACATTTTTACTCTTAAAAAAAGGTGTCCTCAGACACACAAAAAAAAGCACATATCATTGTAAAACCAATAGATTCCATCATTCCGTTCAGAATCTAAAAAACGAATATGATAATTTATTATTATAACAATATACAGTGCGTGTGAACCCTCATAAATTACATTTGTGTATGTTGCAAGTAAACTTTAAGATAATAAAAAAAGAAAATATGTTTAATTAGTTAATCGCGGTTCGTTGTTGTAAGTACATAAGACAATAAATTTACCTTCTATATAAATAATGCATAATATAAAGCCCGAAGCTATTTAATTATTTAATTTCATATATTGTATATTCACTTGACGTTTTACAGAATTTAAAAATGAATTGAAACCTGCTGGTTAAGTTTAATTCAACCCTGATGTCTAGGCCGTCAAATTTAATTAAAACTGCACGTTAAAATATGAAACCCATATTAATTGAAACCTGTTATACTTTACCGCGTAGACATAGGCGTTACAACGCGATAAATTAATCTATCTAAAATGCACATGTTAACGTGACATTAAACATTTTTAAAACCATAAAAAGGCTCAATGAAGGAAGGTCACCACAATTTTACTTCGAAAATTCAACGATACGTCACATCAGGTTACACTGCATGCAGTCAATATGAATTTTAATAAGATACTCGATTACTAAAATACTACATAATAATTTGATGATCATCTATCTGTTAGAAGGGTGCAATGATTACCAATTTTAAAAATAAACCCAAATTACATTCAGATTCATTAAATTTAATGAAGATTAAAAGTTAAGGAATTAGGTACGAAAATATAGAACGTGTTCTATACTAACGAATGTAACAGGTTCGTTATACGTATCACAGAACTACAGAAGTATATCAAAATAATAAATAAAGTATTGTATTATGTTATTTAACTTATTTGTAAACATCTTTGTTTTATTAACCATTGCTCTTAATATAAATAGAGAATGTACCATATAATTTAACAAACTAAGATTTTATATTTATATGTAATTGAACCACTACAGTTAATGACTTTCCTCTAATTTATATTAATCATAATATTATAGTTTATAAATACAGTATAAATATAATTTACGCGTTACCTAATGTGAAAGTGCAATTATTTATAGATACTATTATTGTAATATAATATATATATATATGTGTGTGTGGTGTGTGTGTGTGTGCTTTATATGTTGAACATAATTTAAATTTACTTTTGTTGGTTAATCGTCTAGAGTTAGTTGATTGTTGAAAAGAAATAACAATATTAGGTCTTTGAGAATATATCATCCGATAAAAATGACCTAATCTTTCAGACCTTCAACATTAGTAACTAATAATTATTTTTAAAAGTGCACTACATAATACCGTCTGTTGTATGCCGCCGATGCCTTGAAATGAATAGGACATAGGTCAAAGAAATTACTATGTATCTATTTATTTTATATTCAACGTAAACACACTCAATCTCTCTTTGGAATAGTGCTGCAAAGTATACTGCATTGTATTATTTTGGTATTATATATGCGCATGGCCTGTGATATTACTGTCAGATATAAACAATTTCATAAAAAAAAAATCTGAGAATATATATTTATATTATTATATTATGGTAGGTATAATATACCTATTAATATATAAGTTAAGAAATGGATTTTGATTTTTTTTTATCCCCATAATATTATTGTAGAGTGCACACTACTATTTATTTTAATATGACGTTTTTGTAAATATATAACAACTTATCCGCACGATTTCTATGGGAATTTAATCAGTTTGCTTAGGTTGACTAAAGAATACAACAATACTATTATAAACGCATAAATACCATCCTATATATACGTACCAATGCATGTTTATCGAACGCAGTCTTTCTTGATTCATGTGTTAATACTTTTCGTAATATTATTACATTTCAGTGACATAGTTTTCTATCTACTTGTATCTAATATTTATTAATATTTTTTCAAAATAAGTTGAACAAATTATCACAGATCACACATTTTTAATAAATCTTAAATAAACTGAGTTCATCACGTTTACGTATTTTGTAGTTTATTTTTAGTCTTTTGTGATTTATTCGTCATTAACAAATATTTCAACTTTCAAGTAAAATGTGTACCTAACTATTATCACATTAAATAAAAAATTCTTAGAATGAATACATTTTGTAGTTAAATGTAACATAATATATAAACTATAGAATATTTTAAAGCTTTTATTATCTATCAACAGCTTAATAGCGTAAGACTCAAGTATACTCGTAACTGCTAACTCGGAAGTATTTGATCCCTTAAAAAAGTACAATGAACATTATAGTAACTTAGTTTCCTAGCATGCTAAGTGTAGTTATTATAAATACTATTAAATAGTAAATCTCTTGATGATTTTACTTTAACTCAACACAAATATTTATTCATTTAACAAATAGTATACTACTCAACTACTGGCATAATCGATTGTTTTTTGATGATGATAATTCATAGATCGTACTCACAAGAACATGTAATTACAAATTATTGACAACGTAGGTAGGAACACATCATGTAGTATATACATAATAGCATTAAAGTAACCTTCACGGTGAATCCCACTATGGCGTGGGCGAAGATATACAAGGATGATAATATTATAGTGACGAATTACATTGTCTGATATTCTTATTATTCAGTCCATTATATTTATATAGATCAGATATTGTAATGATGTAAAAAATAATACTAATACGCAGGCATATATTCTATTATTATGTTTTCTTTGAATATTTAAATCATAACGTATTAAACCATGACTTATTGTTCAATATAAATGGCATGAAATTTGGACAATAAAATTAAATATTTAAATCTGCCTTGAATCTGTTTATTTATCATGAAAGAGTAAATAAATAATAATAAATAATAATAAATAAATCATGATTTAAAATCTTTTTAAATATTCCTAAAATTCATTACTTATACATTTTATACTATGTGGGTTTATCATTCGATTCAGAATTAATAATTATATATAAATTATTAAAGTTCATTGTATTTGAATAATAACTAATAAACAAATTATTATAGTTTGAAATTTTGACATAAGTTTCAATCTTGAATTATTAGAATTCAAAGCATTGTTTTTCGAGTTTCAAATTATTTTATGTATTTTTCTCTTATGCCTATCATATACTAAGTATAAAACCTGTATATTCTTACTCAATCATCAACCATTTCTACGATTCTTTGTTTGTCATAGAATTTACGTTTAAAACATTTTTCTCCTAAAGAATACATTTTTCAGTTTTATATTTGTATGGTTACTGTACTCAATTATTTACATTTATATGAAGTACGTCATTCAGTGGAAATAATGAAATTCAAGAACAACAGAAAGTGTTTACAAATGGAAACAATTATTATATTTTATTTTGCATTCGACTACATTATTCAATTATATAGTAGTACTACTTAAATTTATACTTAAGTAATAACAATAATTCAAATTTTGAGCGCTATTAGAGTTGAAACTTTGAATTATTTCATAATAATATTATGATTGTAATGTTTACTATAGAAAATACATTGTTATCCTGTATCAATTTCTGATTTTAAATAAAATCATTTAAAATCAGACTTTTTAATTATATTATTTTATAATACACAGCTTTGAAATAATTCTCGTGCAAGATATACGAACTCAACCATAAATATGGATACAGTGATTAGAATAACTGAGAACGTATATAACTAATTTACATTTTGACATACTTGAGAAAATGAGATGGAGAATTTACTATAAGTACCCATTATAGAACTTATATTTTTACTTGGACTAACGCCTTTTAAGCACAAGTACAGATACTTAGTAAACCATTTAACATATACATGATAACACGAGTGGTTTAACAAAGTATGGGAGAACGGCAGAAGTAACAAATAATAAAATAATAGACCCCCAAAAGTTATAATAATAAAATTACTAATTTTTAATAACTTGAGTAATAATGTTTTAAAACTACTATAGAAAAAATTGAAGTTATTTATATCTTCCATAAATGGTAGTCGATTTTGTTGATTATACTGGATTATATACGTCACCTCCATATAAAAGTCCGGAATTATATAATTCGCAATGTTTACATCACTGCAGTGATTTTTGTATGCATTGGGAACTGTACAATCTTATTGTATAAAATTCAAAGTTTATTCATTGTACAATTCGCGGTGTGTACAATACACAAATTGCAAAAAAAAATATTATAGAAAATACATTTTAAGCATAATCATAAAAATATAAATTCACCTAGGATGTTTGTCGAACATATAATATTATGTAAGAATGTAAATTACATTTCAAGAATTATATCATCTAAACTCAACCGGAAAAAATACATACAATATAAATTTTCAAGTTATGTGGCATCATAAATTAAATGAATTAAAAAATATGTTTCCATAATTTAAAATTGTTCATGGAAGACCTCATCACGCAGAACCAAGGAAAGGTTAAAATAGCAAATGTGCAAGATATTTTAAGGACGTGGATAGCTGATAATAAATCCAATAAATGGAAGGAAGGTCTTAGATTTTTGCCACTGCCCACTGCCACAGTAAATAAAGTATGGTACACAAACAAGGAATCATTACCCTTAAAAATAAATAATACTGAATTTGTGACCTTGAAAAAACTTTGTAATAATCATTGAAAATTATTCCTAAAGTTTTCAATCCGATAATGTATAATAATAGTTTTAATATTTCATAAAAAGAAAGCATACAAGTATAATAATATTGAAACTAGGTTTTTTAAAATTATTTAAGCAAGATTATTATTTCTTCTCGGAACGCATTATTGATTCAGATTATTATAATTAGAGGTCGGATTGTTATGATCTAACATATTTGTTTCTAGTCTATGCATCTTTATGATTCATAAAACATAGAATTCATAGGAAAACATTTATTTATATAGTAAATTTAAGGGTAATAGAATTATTTAACATGTTATTAGAGAATATTTCAGAATATTTTTGTAATATCGGCATATAATTAACATGTTTCACTTGTATCAGTACTTTGATAAATACAATATTCACAAAATGATTTATTTCTGGGTTTTATATATAAATAACACAGTAAAACTTCCGGAATATTATTCACCGACTATGGTAGCCAACTAGCAATATTCTCCAGTGACATCAAAAATATATTATTAAAACCAAATTAATAAATTAACAAATAAATTTAAACTGAATTTTTTATATTTTTTTAATACTAAAAGAATATTTTGCATATTTAAAAATATAAAATACCATATATTTGGTATTTTAAAAGAATATTAAGAGAATATATTGTCTATTTTATGCGACATAAAACATCATACCTTAAGGAATTTAGGAGAGTATAAATCCGACCTCTAATCATAATATTTAACAGATTATAATTATTAAATTATCGTACTCTGTTTTTACTTTTACCTAATTACGGGATAAATAAGTATATATAATTATGTATACTGTAATATTTACAGGCGTTAATAATAATACTTTATACTCGGATATAAAATGATTGTTGAATGTACATGTCGTCATCCGTATACATGTAACAACAGAAGACTGCAAGATTAATCTGAAAATTTTGAATCTCGTCCCGCGTAAGGAAATGGTATACAATACGCGGTGCACACATAATATTGTTAAGGATTTCTGGCCATTCGAAGGTCGTCGTCATCATAATTGTACTACGCTCGTCGTAAAATGATTAATTTGAAAAATATTGATCGAAAATGAAAATACAAAATTAATGATACAACACGGCGGCGACGAGCTCTGACCCAATGATTTATGAATGGAGTATACCAATACAATCGTGGCCCGCGTGAAAAATTACTTCCTAGTCTGCAAGTAAAACTCGAAATAATATCGTATTTGATAATAATTGTAATAGCTATATTAAACAGTATATATAGGTACTATTAAACTAGTACTTATATAATATTATACAACAAAATAAGAATAAAAAATTTAAAAACGCTATGAAAAACAACAATATGACAATGAAACATAATTATACGTGCGCACTGCAGGGTCTTTCGAACCGAACCTAATATTATACGTGTATGTATTATTCATTATCATACATAATATATACTGTAACAGCTAATTTCTCTGTTAAAATAAGGTGAATTGACCTATGTGTAAAAAACATTTCAAAATGTTCAACAATTATCATAATATTTGCAGTAAATTTGAAAAGTTTAAATGGAAATAACTTCTATGCGTATACGTCTTTGCGGCGAACCAACGTTGACATTAAAAGCTATGTCATCAACTGTCGTAAAACATATTATTACTATTATAAGTATTTGAAAGACCTTGTGTAATTTAGCCGCGTGTTACAGATCGATTGTATGCGGAGGGGATGATTGGCGTTCGTATGGAGTATTTACTTAATGGATATTTCCAGGAAATAAGAGCTAATAACCTGACCACAATTTTACCTTATAGTTATTATAATAATATACAATAAAATTGTTTGCTATTTTCAACGTATACAACGTGGCAGTTATCATGTTAAAAAATATAAAAATTTATTGATTAATCACTATTTGGGAATCCCAATGAAGTATGTATTATGTTTATACAATTACAGATTATTGGACAATATTTGTGGTTTAAAATTGAATATATTACTTTACTCCATATCATTTATTGTATATATATTTTACTATCCGTATCAGGTGCATAAAATAGTAATACAAGTACAACATAAATAAGCAGTTTAAACATGGTAATTAAATAATTTAAAAAGTCAATAAAAAGGTAAAACAAAATAATATAACATAAAATTGTATGATATGGTACATAGGTACCTAAATATAATGATTTAGTGTTTTGTAGGACGTTATTTTTTTCCTGGTGTGCAGGTATGTGAGTAAGATGTATATGACGTATTCACGTCATATACATGATGTGTTGAATTGTTTGTTTTTGAGTTCTTCTCCGAAGTGCCACAGGATGTCTACGCTATCTATAGCAGTCTCCATTTCTATAGGTTATCTTTCGTTCATCCCATTCCTGTTCTGAGTATTTAGTGTGTCATGTGTACCTAACCAACCAGAATTCATCATGACCTCACAGAAATGTCTTGTTTTGGCACCCAATTAGAGGGTATCGTTTATTTTATTTCTCTGTCCGATCGATATTTTTCCTTCGAGGATTGTTTATGCTTTGTTAATGGTTATTGTGCCGTGGTTTATAAAACTTTTCCTGGACTTGGATGATAAAGTTGAGCAGATTCACCATACGTGAATTCCTATATGTAATTACACACACACACACACACACACACACATTACATGCATGCATAAAACTCAACGTCGAAATCGATTTTTCCAAAAATTCAAGCCTGAAAAGAAAACGTTGCAATATTCCGGTACAGCGTAAACATAATATTATTATTTTCCACGTCGCGTCATCCGGATGCATCAAACGGTAAAGCAAACGATTATATTCTATACAACAGTAACGTATCGATATATATTTTTGTTCTAATTGAAAAACGATGGAATACGTTTGAAAAGAGGTGGGCATTTCACTGGTATCAAACCTTCTGGAGGGGCTCGGTTTAACATAATTTACAATATAAATTCACTTGGGATGCCAAATTTCCAAATATGATCCTGGGTCGACGGTCAACGCAGGGTCAGCAAGAACCACGATAAATTGTGCATGAACAATAAAGATTTCCACCTGCAGATTTATGCACGATGTTTCTGCTAGTTTTCTTGTTGCCGGTGCAATAAATCATCGATTATTACCATTGCCCCCGCATGTATCATGGTGCAATATAACATGTAATGTATATAATTGGACTACTATAGCTGTTGCTCGAGTTTTGAACACTATATTTTCAGTATCGCGCGTAAACGATATCGTAACGCAAAAATATTTTATTTGTACGCGTTTATTTCGCTGGTGAACTTATATATAAGAAGAGATTAGACAACAGTCCCATATCCATACCTCTTGAAGAACTACAAGTTTAACAATGAGTAATAACATACCAAGGCTTACAATGACGTTTAGGAAGTAGTAAGTACTTCTCCTGATTTCCTGAAGAGGTACTACCTCTATATCCGTTTCTCGATTTTCATTGTACAAATATTCTGTGTCCCATTGCAATTTGCCATTGCAAAATCTTTGGTTTAGTTTTTCTTGGTGATATTTTTATTTTATTTTTTTGCTAAAATATAACAAGTTAAAACGAGAAGAACTCAAACTTCTACAAAAATTAAACCACAACAGTAGTTACTAAAATTGTGGACAAAATATTATAAAACGGAATTGATTGATACCCTCAATGTAATTGGTTATATCTGATTTATTATTGTTTACACAGGCCGATAACGAAACCAGAAGTAATGATTAAAAATAAATAATGTAATACATTTATACATGGTTCCATGAATAATACTCACAACTTATAAGTACTACGTACATTATTGGAATGTTATACATTCGATCGCTCTGGAAAGTTAGATTAATTAGACAGGTATATCGTATATACGACATTTTATTTTACAAGTCAAGACTTATGATTATTTCTAAATTATAATTAAATATAGGTATAGTTACGAAGATTTAATTTTTCTAGTTTCATATACACATTATAATATGTATAGAATAAGTTTGTAATCTTTCAATTTCAAAACGTTTACAAAATTTAACGCTTAATCCATTTCGATATATACTAATCGGAAAGCTTTTTTCGATTTTTTTTTAATATTAGATTATTTTCATACCACCGTTTATTTGAAGCATTACCTTTAAAGGGGGGGGACTTTTAAGACTAAGACCCTGGACCTCCACTTGTTTATCACACAAACACATACACACACACACCCGGTCATAGCGGCACGAAAAATAAATAACAATAAAAAAATTACGAGTTCACGATTTTCTCGAAAACGCGACCTTGGCGAGAACGCGATGATAAGATCGTAGGTATATTATGTAAATAGGTGAACTTTGACGCTCACGCGATTTCAAGGCCATCGGCCGCCGCGTAAGCTTGGCTGCGCGCGCGTGTATTTCCTTTCTACGTTATTGTGTTATTATTAATATTATCACTATACATATTAATAAATACATGTATTATTAACTTATTAATATGCAAACAGGTATATCATAATATCTAAGCGCGTACGAAACGACCCTATTGTTTTCTTTTTCGATAATATTTTTTCGCTGGTAGAAACCAAATGCACCGAGTCCAGGTATCAACTACCAGTATGCGCACATTATATTATATATTACACTCGTCTGATATAAAAAAAATTGTAGATGTCTAACAGTAACATTGTTTAAAGAACTTTGGAATTTCAAGAAACTGATAGAATTGTACTTTAAAATAAGTACTATACACGAAAAAAAAACATTTTAACAGTTGTGTCGTTTAGAATTAAAACACTCCCGATTTTTATCGAAAAAAAATGTATACATCATATTTAATAAATTAATACATTTGTTTCAGATGCAGATAACTCTGGGCCTCAAATATATCTCAGTAAGACCCAGTAATCTTAAAAAAAAAGATTTTAATATAATAAAAAATAAAAAAAATTAAGATTTGTGAAAATTCATAATAGTGATTATTAATTAATGATTAGTAATGGGTTTATATGTTAAATACGGCGCAGCTCGTTGTACGAGGCATTTACACATGGGATGGACTCCTCTGTATGATCGTTTTTAGAGAAGTTGAAATTGATTCCAAAAAAATGTTGGTCATCTCGGATTGAAAATTGAAAAAATCGACAATACCTATTTCCTGAATTTAAACAAATAAAACAATTATATGAATAATAATATAATAATATACTGACATTTAAAGTGTTAATGTACGTTCTATATTCTTATTTCAGGGGCGTGGATGGGTAGTAATAAAATTCTGAGTGATGGCAAATATTTAATATATTTTTCACGATCTGAGTAAAAAGTGCGCATCGTCCGATGACGGGAACGAGTTGTAAATTTCATGGACAACGAATTCTGTAAAAACGGCAAAACCGGTGAACTTTTTTCGTTCCAAGTTTTGATTGTTCATTGCCCACAGAACTTCGTACATTCGTTTTCTTACACCATCTCCGTAAGTCACGTAATATTTGCCTATACGCAAACCAATTGCAGGTATTGTAGGGTTTACAGGTTTTGTTTTTTCATTTCTTTATGATGCAACGTGCAATAAAACCTTTAATGGCGTTTCTTCAGAAAAAATGTATGTTGAAAAATGAATATATTATAAGATTATAATACGCAAAAGCTACTTAAAAATATTTATCGACTATAAAAAATACAGTACGTAAAAAACCTTTCTTGTTTAGTAATAAGAAAAATTTTGTTTCAAAATTTTCAGAAAATGAGAACTTATTAGATTTAGCTTATCACATACCACATTGTATCATTGTATCTACGTAATAATATATTACGTTAAATATTCTAAGCAGTACGTTCTGGTAAAGTGACGTACCGATTGGGGGAGGAGTAGTGGTTTAATCCCTCCTCCTTCCATAAGAAAAATTTTAATATAAGAATAGAATTGTATAAAAAATATTGTAATTATACTTATGGTCACCCTCCCCTCCCATAAATTAATTCTGTGTACGCCACAGTTCTGGTGTGTGGATAAAACATCAAAGTTGAATATTCTATTTATATAATAAATTATACATAAATATCATAAGCGTGTGTATATAGGTTCTATTATATGGACTAAGCGTTTTTTAGATTATCTTAATAATCTTAAAAGTAGAAATGCATTTTTTTGTCGAAGAAGTTTTTTGTCTTCAGTGGGCAAAAATAATTCTAACACACCTAAACATAAAATATATTATATATTTATGTAATAAGCTAATAACATAGCTATTAAAATTAATTTATATTCGATAGTTAAACTCATGTATATAACATTAAAGTGCATAGATAAATCGACGGATTGACGTTTCAATACGAATTAATAACTATATATTATTAACGTCCGTTATTAATGAAATCAAATGTGTTTATAATTTTAAATATTTAATTTATAGCAGACGTGTAATTGTAATAATTATTGTAATTACATCCAGTGATAATTCTTATGTTTTAATTCACCAGTCATTTGAATGTAATTAATAAAATCTAAATACATTACAACGAGTAGCTCATGTACCGTAACGTTCAATGTACATATATAAGTACCTATACTATACGATATATTATTTTAAACTTAAAACCATAATTTTATTTTATTTAAATTTTATATTTTATATTATACTATTTATTATTACGTCTGTTTATGTTATTATATTTTAGACCATGCGCTCAAAACAATGTCGATTGTTATGAAATATTATTGAACAATAAAATTTATGGCAAACACATAAAAACAATAACGTATCGCTTCCCTATATATGTACTCCGTAAAATCTATACTACAATGATGACGCGAAACCGTATAATAACAGTGAGATGATTGACGTCAAAAAATTTAAAAGAAAACGATAATAATACAGAGGACGGCAAAAGTCGGTTTTTGCTATCTTGTTTTCGACCTTGTTTTAATATCTTTGTTTTGTAAATTGTGGAATCAACTGTCATACCCTGTATAACCGTAGACCTGGTTTGAATATTGAGCGAAGGGTGATGAAAATAACCGGACGATGTTTGCAGCCGTGGAAAAAGATCTACAGTGTGTATGTTTACCATAAAATATCCGTCGAAATTATTCAAAATGGAATCTGTATTAACTGTACAAATATATATTCCTTTACCTTCTATGGATCAAAAAATAAAAAATTTAATCAAGCACATCAGAACTTGAAGTAAGAATTCAGTTAATATTACAACAAATTTTCTATGTTACCAATATAATATGATTCTCGGACCTACGGGCTACGGCTTCGTCGCTTTGAATTATCTAATCCTTCTACAACAGGGCAATGAAAAAATGAACATAGGTACATATATGAATTAAATATCTACTTTATATTTTATATTCAAGTGAAAGTGTTACCAATGGGTGGCTACTTTACTCAAAAAATGTCACTTTTATGTAAATGTTATTGTAAGGATAGGATATGATGTATCTTGTTTTTCTAAATATATATGTATTTAATTAATCTTTATTCACATATATTACACCGTGCCCAAGTGGTAAAGATACAGATTTCATTAAAAAAAAAACATTATACTTTTAAAAAAAATACCATTTAAATATTCACAGTAATAATACATATCAAATACATTTTATTTTACGTGCTTTTTCTTATGCGAAATAAATCAATACATTTTACAACACACAATTTTTTTGTATATAAATTAATACGAGTATAACCTTTTTTGGTTCATAGAATTCCTCAAATCATTTTTGATTATTTTCAGTTATTTTGAGAAGGTACACATGTGATATGGGCAGCTGAAAATTCGGGATTAACATTACTAACCTATTTAGGTCAGCAGGATGTAAATGTTATAATTATAAAATATAATGGTACACCAGAATTCAGAAATGACAAATTGGTTGATCTTATTGTTACTCGTTAGTACAGTAAGATATAAAAGTATATTACACCAATTACAAGTTATAATATTAGGTAATGAATATGTTCATTTATTAATACTTATCTACTATAATGATTTAATAATTAAATAATAATATGTATACCATATTTATCATGTCTTTATTTTTAATTTAAATATTTAATAATCAATAATATTATTGTTATCATATTTTGATTTTTAAAAATTGTCAAGAGGGTCAAACCTGTAAACCTGTTAGTAATCATTAAATAAAATAAAATTTAATATAAATGTACTGCGTACGGTGAATACGTGCATCTGTATTTTCATAAAAATGAACTGAAATAATTCCGAATCTATATAATAATTAAATTAATTGGGATTATTTTAAACGTGTCACTCTGGGCAACTGTCTATTTTGCCATAACGTTTGGCTGACTCTGTCTTTCTAGAGAGAGAAGGTAGTGATTGATTTTCATAGTATAAAATCACCCATCCCTTATTCCCGAATACTATTATTATTATTATATAACTCAAACATGAATTTCTTTAACCCATTCAAATTATAGTAATAGTAATGTCTCGCTGTACACTTATTATATATAAAACCAATAGTTAAACTATAGAACACTAATATGTGATGTAGGTATCACAGATATACACAGCATCTCTCCTGTAAAGAAAATTACGACTAGAACAGCAACTCCGTTGACCTGGCACCCAAAATTCAATTTTATTTGACGTAAACATTGTGCATCGTATTTGATATCGTAAAGTTCATTGTAGTATTTCGAGCTTAAAATTTTAAATTCGGGATTTTAGTAAATCCAGCATTCCGACTATGAAAACATCGATTCGGGGAATTGTCGAGTTACGAATTTCAAAATTTGGGTATAAATCGTTATAATAGTTTTTCTCGATGGTTTGAGTTGAAATTAAGTGAAGGTCGTGGTCCAGCACCTTGGCTTCGAAAACATTGATTTTGGGGGTAAGATTTGTGCAATGAATTTTGAAGCTCTGTTTAACTAATCTCTTACTTATTTTTCTTGAAGGCGGATTGGATTTGAATTCTAAGCCGGGGTACCAGGTTAACGCGTCACTATATATTTAATGATAAGCCATTCAATAATCTAATATTTTATAACGAAATTTTAGATTCTGAACGGAGTGATGGAATCAATTGATTTTACAATGATGTGTGTTTTTTTATTTTTTTTTATTTTTTTTTGTGTCTGACGACAACTTTTTTTGCAGTAAAAATGCTTCGATTTACTTAAACAGCAACTTTTCTGAAAGTAAAGTGAATGTAGATGGTACTTGGACAAGTCAAAAATCCAAATTTTTTAATACTTTTTGAAAAAATCGAAAAAAACGATAAAAAAATTACGAAAAAACGGGAAATTTTAAGCAAAATCACGATTTACAAACTACATTTTTTTAAAATGCTCTAACTCAAAAACGAAAAATCGCAACAACTTGAAATTTTCATCAAATCTTTATATTAGTGTTCTCTAAACATGGTTAAGTTTTCAAAGTATTTTGACATCTTTTGACTTATTTATAGACAATTTAAATTTTCGATTTTGGTAAATATTTTTTTTTTAAACACTTATAAAATTAAATTGGCTGACCGAAAGCTCTCGAAAATTTAATACAAAGTTTATAATAAGCTTAACTTATCTTCATTAGAAAATATCGGAGATCGTTTCCCTCAAATTTATTTTATAAGCCCATAAAGTTCAAATTTGTATAAAATATGTTAAAATCGCGATAATTTGCAAGTTATTTTGTAGTTGAAAATTCATAAAATTTTTTCTGTTTATTATTAAGATTCAAAATTTTAACTCTAGGTTGTCCATAAGCTTACCTTCAAAAATATATAAAAAAAATTCTACCAGACCTAAAAGGAAAAATTTTATGACTGTTTTAAATTTAAATTTTTACGAAATTGCATTATAATTCAATTTAAGTATAAAATACTATATTATTATATACACATTTTAGACAAACATATTAACTCCGTTCAGAATCATTATTCGTATACAATAATATCTATCATTGCATTCAAATTTTACAAATCCATTGTAATAATGACCTATCTTATAAACGAGGTACATTCCACCCCCAACTGTACAACAAAGCGAGGTCCACCAGTTCTTTTTTAATTTACGCATATAATACGTACCTTCGAATAGCTAACTCTGGTAGACCATCATATTATTTACTCATTACATCATATTGTACAAAATACATATCGTAAAAGAGTAATAAAAACCAACATTATTATAGAATTAAAGCAAGTTTTCTCGATTGTGAATGGAAAAAACCATAAGTCTATTCGTACATAGTTAAGAGGCGTGTTTACATGAAATAAATACGAATGCATTTATTTGCATAATAATATTATGAATTTATTATTACCGTCAGCAACGAAAAAATTGTTAGCCCTCTATAATTTAACCTGATTTCCGCGTATACGATGTGTGTGAGTGTGTGCGTGCATGTGAATTACGTGTGTGTTCCTGCCACGCGATATTACGTATACGGACGATCCATTGTCATGAGACCATTTTTTCTATAGTATCTCCAATAGTATCGTACCATAACTGCAGGTGTATATTATATATTATTATGGCCCGGGCTTCGTTGTCATGTATCTGTGTATAATTTGTCTTAAATGTACAATCGGTCCGGAAACTGCGTGCCGTGGTTCCTAATATGGCAATAGGAATATTATATACTTTATCGTATTGGTTTGTTTTTGTTTTCGACAATCGTTTAGGCATGTCCCGCGCACGCACACACACACACACGCACGTACGCACAAACATACACATACACAAACGCAAAGTGAATGTTCTCATACACGTATTATGTATAGCTACACTATAGCACATTACGCAGGTATACTCGACATATACGCGCAGTGACCTTACGATGAGCAATCGCACGCGTCAACTCAAAGAAAATGTATTACAATATGCAATGAATGCTATTACGTGTACTGATGTATTTATGTGTATTTATTTGTATTTTACGTCCAATGTTTTGTATACCTGTGTGTTTTTGAACAGTATACAAACGATGCAGGTGTCTGCCGTGTCTGTCCGTCTGCGATGCGCGTGGTCGTGTTAAACGATCCAAGATTGTACGCGACCGTTGCAGAGCACATAATGTCTATGTAACCTAACCTATACCGTACCTATACAATACGTGTTAACCTGCAACGGCACAAGAAATTCCACTATAGAAGTGTTTCTGACTAACTTCGATAAATCCATCCTGTAAGGTTAAAATCAAATAAACACGTTTTAAATGTAACTTTTCGTCCCTTTACAGTTTGCACTTTTGCGGTGTAAACGCATAGTTCACTATTTGCTCTTACTACATCACTGGTGCCAGGAGTTATGTGATAGAATGTTTTCTTTTTGAACGCTTCCGATTCGGACCTTTAGCATTGAAGGTATATGGATATTCCACGTAAGACATACAGTTTTTCAAGTAGAGCGATTTAGGGTTATATAATATGCATATAGAGTTGTCGTACATACATTATTTATTTATCTTTTATTTTTTTTACCATTACTTTATTGTGGACGAGTCAAAAATAAGGAATCCTTTTTTAATAATGAGTAAGGCACGAGAATAAAACCGTAATATAATACAAACAGCAACACTAAAATTAACCAATATCCAGAGGTGTTGTATATGAGAGCTCTAGCTGATACCGTTTGATTTCATGGCCCTATGGAAGGGAGAGGTCCAGGTGGTCGGTTGGTCGATCGAATCTGAGGCCGCAATCGTGCAGACTATACGCGTGCAATGCATATAGTGGCTTTACTTGATTTTTCGTAAATGTTTATCGTATACATGAAATACTCCATAGCAAAGCAGAAATACAATAGATAGGAACTATATAGAAATGGGCAAAAACATTGATATTTTTGTATCGAATTGTTTTATTTTAATGTTTTATCGATGTATTGGTTTATCATGCTGTTGTTTTTTTTTTTGTTTATACGTACACGATTTTGATCAGAAGGAGTCTCTAATGTATACAAATGTATACCTTTTCTAATAGAGAATTTCATCTAGTTAGCACTATTGTAAATATATATGCAATTTTTTATCAAATAAGTATATTTCATAATCATAGAAAAAAGGTTATATTTGTATAAGATATAGTATACTAGCATATAAGCATATTAAATTGTATACAAATTTAATTTAACGGCTGACACCGGTATTCTCTACTACGGAAAAGTTGCTGACTTGGCAATAGATGATGATGCATTCTTAAGAAAGTGGCCGATTCGAGAACCAGGCTGTCACCTATATAAAATCGGTTTTGAAAATTCATTTGACGGATATTATATCATTAGTGCAGTAGACCTGTTTACAGATGAAATATTATATCAAAGAAAGCGCGCAAAAAAATTAATGAAAAACAAAAAATCACTACCTCATCTCGTAATATGGAAATATATTAGCATACCCTACCACAGAATAAAACATAAACTTTTTACCTTCAAATGTAGTTCAAAAAATATAAGTAGGTATAGTGCGTATAATTTAGTGATACATAACTAATATAAGATTTCAAACCAAAAATTAACTTTTAAAATTACGAAAATATTCAAAATAATTATTGATATTTACTATTAGTTAAGACGAACAATTAAACTTTATTTTTCGTTTCTTTTATTTGAAATCATGCATCTACATTATCTTGTGTCAAATCGTTACTTTATTTTATCAATTATTTATGTTTCCAGTTGGTATAGCGTATAGCCCAATAAAGAATGTTTATCTTCCCCAGTTTCATATTTTATTTTTATTATAAATACATATATTATTTCACGTTAATAATTTTATCATTAACTTTCGGTTAATTGTATTAGCCTTTCATTATACGTATATTATAAAAGTTTTGGATTTTAATTCTTATCTCATTATATAATTGTAGTCTGCAGATATTACGTATACATCTTAATCCATGTATATTATGTTGTAAGCTTAATTGTCGAGCTAAATTAACTTATTGTTGGTAGCTATAATAAATTAAACAGAAAAAAAAACAAAAAAAAAAAATCGTTAGCAAAATTTTACATTTCATTTTATACAAAATGCCAAACGAAACGCGCAGACAGACTTAAATAAATAAATAATTATGTGCACGACAATGTGCGTAAGCAGATCAGTACGTATAATTGTTCAGAAACATGTGCATAATTGCAATAGTGAGTGTGTATGTGTGTGTGTGTGTGTGTGTGTGCATAATATGACGTGCTGTATATAATACACCCGAGTGAGAGTTATTTTTCGAATATTTATCATTCAACAAGCTAATATGTTATGATAAAGAGACTTTGTAAATAAGTGTTGATTGTGTATTAGTTTTTTTTCTCTGTTAACACATTATGTACATATTATAAAACATAACGTGTAAAATATAGATGATACGTCTTTTTTAACGGATATTGGGCGGTACCTATGCACAAGTAAGTCAGCAGTAATGTATAATGAGTATTGCCTAATTATTGGTCTATTTGTCGTACTGCCGGCAAAACTACATTGTCGGTGAGACCTGTAGCTTATTCTACGGTATGCCGAAAATCGAACACACTCCTTGCGTGCACGTGACAATATAATGAGAGACACAAAAAATATCGCATGATATGATGATGGCAATAGTAAAAGTCGAAAGTTCATCTCAAAAGAACGGACTATTTCGATCAACTGCGCCATGTTTCGATTGCTATAGTAAAAGTAATATTAATAATGTAGGTATAGTTTGCAGGGTGTACCGGTTAATAACTGGAGTTAAGGTTAGTTGCGATACTGTAATTGATTATGTTTACATTCGAAAGATTTGCTCTAATATGAAAAAAAGTTAAACATCTCCCGATCGAGATATTAGTCTCTTGAACACATTATGATTTATAATAATAATATATTAAAAATACTGTAGATTTCAGGTGATAGTATAATTATAGTAACCGAAGATTATTAAGTTTTATAAACGTCTAATTATGGAAATACATACAAGTTAGAACACATATTATATTAATATGTAATAATACAATACGTATGGCTCCTTCATAGCAACTGTTTAGATTTCTGAACATAGATATAGATAATGAAATATAAAAACTTTACCTATACAGATTGCAAATAACGCGTCATTTTGAGGTTTATTTATTTATTTATTCGTATGACTTACAATAAGCACACACCAAGATATTTTCTTATTAAATTAAATAACATGTTAAATTAAATTATTACTATTGCTATTATTGTTATAAATGAATAGCTAATATGAATGAATATTTTAAAATACAAGTAATCTAGCAAACCGAAACAAAACAATATCACAATATAAATATCACATCCAGTTAAATCACAGTTGAGTTAAATTTGATTGGTTTCGATATCTACGTCCAAAGTCTCTAACCAGGCTACTGCCTCAGGGGTCACTTTGATGAAATCCTCCAGATCAACATCGTAACTTCTTAATTGGCAATCCAGAATTAAGTGCTACATTGATTGAATACTTGCGCCGCAGTCGAATCCTGGGCTCACCTTGAACTTCCATTTGTATATGAGTTCGTTGCATCAACCTTGCTTTGAGCGTATTCTGTTGAGTCTAACCCAGATATTTCTTGGAAGATCCGTGCCTAGTACTGACGTGCGCACGTTATCTACTTTTATGCCTCCGGGTCTCTCTCTCTCTCTCTCTCTCTCTCTCCCTCTCTCTCTCTCTCTCTGCCATTCAGCCTGCCTCGCATCTGGGTTATTAACCCTCGCCTTGATAATGATTTGAGCTCTTAACAAGAACGGTTTCCGTGACTTATGCCTCGGGTTAGAAATTCCGTCTTCATGAATTGGAAACTCCTGGTATTTGTCGATTTTTTCCTTTTCTTTTAGCACACTGTTTTGTCTCCTAATTGGAGGAGGTTCTATGTTAGCCAGGAAGAGTAACCATTGTTTGTTTGAGCTCAAGACTCTGCCGGATATTATGCGCATGACCTTCCTTAGTTGGGTATCTACTACCTTTATATGTAATTTATCGATATTTATCCTAAAGTACCTCACTAGAACTAAGGATACTGCTTGCGGTTTTACGGACAGTGATTTGGTAGGGGTATGTTTGCCTTCCAGTCTGCTTAGTAACTTCGATGCTTCTCTACTGTTCTTCTCCATGTCAAGAGACTCCATTGTGTCGATCCACTTCTGTTTTTTGGCTTAATTCTGGGATGTTAATAGAGATTTTCCTGTTTCAATGGACAATATTGTACAAAGAGTTCTTCAGATTTCTCATCCCACCCAACAACGTATGCTTGGGATGTTTAGTTTTGCTGCATTGGTTAGTAGGCCAGTGAATCTGTCTATACTGTTGTGGACTTTGGGGATTAGATTGAAAATATCTTCTATACATTTTTATGGAATCCTTGCCAATTAGTCTTTTGAAAATTCCATCTGGAATTTGTAAGGACTTATGGAATGGGATTGTAATACCTAGTTTGATAGCATGAGTCTGTGTTGGTGATTAGGAAAATCCCCGATTACGGTCCTTTCAACTGGATAAGGTATACCATCGGTATCCAATGACACTATAGTGAGGTCAGGTTATAACCGGAATTCCATCCCACCGACCAAGAGGTGTTTAGTCCTTTTAAGTTTTGGACAAGGTATAAATCTTGGGACCCGATCCACTCTTTTGGTGCTTCGCCAACTTCGTCCGTTATAGTATATCCCCATAATGTGTTGTACCTATTGAAATCCCCCAAGATCACCATCACCGATGGTTTCGGAACGGCTGCATCCGAGTTGGGTTCGAAAATAATACTAGTTTTAAATTTTGTCTGAATTGGGTCCGGGCGTTCAAATGATGAGTTTGAATTGGGACCAAGGTCCACGTATTATAAATACGAAAATAATATTTTAAATTAGGTATTTTCTGCCGTTCAAATAATAATTGATGAACTAATCACTGATTATACCACACTAGTACGTCAGTACGTGTTCACATTCCATACATAATGGATAAAACTCAAAATATTATGTATAGTGAAAAAGACAAGCATATTAACGTTATTGATGGCTTTAAATTTTCATTTCATAAGTATTTAAAAAATGACATCGAACGATGGCGATGTGTAAAAATAACGTGCAAATCTTTTTATAAGTGTGAAAATGGAATTATTATTGAAAAATATAAAAAAAATTAACTGCTACGAATTCGTAAAAACTATGTCTTATAAATTTCAACCCTTAATTTAAAATATTATTAATCATTGACAATCAAATGGATGACGAACGATTTTAAATCAGAAAAAAATTAGAAAAAGAACATTTTTAACCATACCTGTAGTAACTATAGACTATTATGGACTATTATAGACTATTATAGTCCTAAGTCTGTAAAAATGGGAAGGGAAATGTTTTTTATGGGACCCAACTTGTACAGTAGACTGGTTTACACGGGACCCAACTCGTAAAGTAAGCTATTTTACACGGGACCCAATTAGTGAACAATCTGAATTATGGGGCCCAACTAGTATACGCCGTTCGGAAGTGTTAGGAGAGATCCGTGCACCCAGCTTATATTGGGTGGCTTATAAATGTTGTATATGCTTATATCTTCGACATTTACTCCGGTAACCGATGTGTTATTTATCTTTGTAGGTGGTATGGACATGGTGATATATGGTGAGACGTCTTTGAGTTTATAAATCGCCGTTCTGTGTTTCGGGTGACCGTCATGGCAAGCGAGTTGGAACCCTTGTATTTCTAATCTATCAGGATGGACACCCTCTGCAATATGTGTCTCCTAGAGGTAGGGTATATTTGCATTGAGTTATTTGGATATTATTAATAAGTAGGTTCATTTGGCCCTAGATAGGCCTTCGATATTTATCTGAAGGGTATACTGATAAAGTTTGCTCAATTTTCTTGAGCAAGTTGTTCGTGAGGAACGTTATCGGTGTAGCTCTGATAAGGGCTATTTTGATTTGGTGCTGTGCTCATGGTAGGCGTGCGATCGATAAACCGATGGTCACCTATCATCATGGTGTACATTTTATTTGTGCGATCTGGAAACATTTCTTCCTAATGACAGATTGCCTAGTCTAATAATTTAATTGTCTAGTTTAGTATGTACTATTCGTTTGATATGTATAACTCGCATTACTTATAAACACCATAAGGTATGCGTTTTAATTCTTAAAAATAATTACAGCAATATTGTAGAATGAATATTATATCTCCTTGTTATTTTCGTATATATACAAATATTATCGGGTTCGGGGTCGATAACTTTTTTTTAAAACATTTTCATACTGTCCAATACCAGTTAATTTTTACACCATAAGCACCTATTGTATGACTTTTTTTTATGAAAACTTTTTTTTGTCATATTATTATTCAGAAAAAAATATTTTATTTTTATTCGACACTATCGAGTGCCTTGTATCACTTTTGCTGGGAAAAATACATTTTAACCGTTTTCATTTATCACCCACCAGTAATATCACCACAAGTGAGATGTACGAGGTAAACTCGAGTAATTATTTCGCAAAAACTTTTTGATTTTCCGTCTGTATAAGATATTATAATACGTAGTTATTATATTATTATTGATCATACTCACGTTTGAAGAATGCTCCGACGCGCTATGATATTGAGCATGTGCATAGATAGGCGTACCGCGTTTAAAGCACGTATATAGTTACGTTTCATTCGATCATTGCGTCAGAACCGTTATTATACAATGGTTTTATGATCGGTAAAACAATAAAAAAAAAAAAAACAAAAAAACGATAAAACGGCTAGGTGTTCTTGTGCTCGGTTGTATACAACCCTATACGAAGACTAATCGAACACGATCTAATTTTGAGATTTTTCCGTTTTCACCACTGTGGAATGAGAACACGACAGAGACTATTGTTGGTCGAGAACGTAACGAAAGACTGCAGGACAAGGCGCGAGTACATAGGGCTTATTATAAACATCGATTTGCATTGATTATAATATTATTAGTATTACGTATACAGCAGTACGCTATATATATATATATATAAGGCTATAATTATGAATCTTTGCGTTCCCGTCGCAGATAAGCGGCATCGTCCGTGAATATATTGTTATTATTATTTTTTATAATACAAATGCGATAATAATTTTACGTTTACATTTTAAAAGCGTTTTGTAGTACACAATAATAATAATAATTATCGATTGTTGATGAATGGAAAACATTATAATATATTATACTATATGTGTGCGTCAAAACGGTCAAAACGTCAAGACGGTCAAAACGTGACGTGCAAATCCGTCTGATTACTCTGCTCGTACCGCTTATGTGTACAGATAAACTACTATTAAATTTTAATTAATATACTACAACACGTTAATGATCACTGCAGCTGTACAGTGCACGTCTCACAACAATAAAATTATATTGAAATATTGTTTAGGACCCGTATTATACCGTTGTTGATCTTACTAAGATTAGGTTTTAATAAGTTATTAAGACATCGGTGTACAGTGCGAGTTAAATATGTTTAATCAATGATTAAATGAATGTGAAGTTAATCATCTAATAATGGTCGATTAAATAATTTTTTCGTTAATTTTATCATTTGTTTATAATTATTATCATTATATATTTGTTTGTAAACGTTGTTGACATTTAAATAAAAATTCAAATTCAATTTTGCGCAAAGTATTATTTTAAATACGTTCTAAAACCTTGTTTTTTTATTCATCGTAAGTCGTATTTTTCCAATCGATTTCAAAATTCACTCTTAAATGTTGTATATAATAAAAATATGATCTGTTGAGTACAAATATTATATAAGACATTCTACATAATAAAGCAATTCATATATGTGCCAGTAAGGCTTCGTTGTGTTATTATAATTTTAGTTGAAGTACAACGTTTTGCTTGGTGAGTGCGTGTGCTCCACAAAATTATTATTATTTTTTTTTTTTTTTTTAATTATTAATGTCAACATAAATTATATTATGATCAATGATCATATAAAGTTATTTTTTTATTATACTATATTATATTATTATTGTTATGCCAAACAGGCAATGTGTTATTTAATAGTCCACTTATAATTACAATACATAAATATAATTATAATACATAAATAAACGAAATGCATTAAAATAAATTGAACAAGTGTTTTACAATTTTTACAAACCGATACGTAAAGCTCTTATTATATTAATAACGTTTTTGTATTATTATTAACATAAAAGTGTACACACACGTTCACTACTTGGGGTAAAAATATACAATATTGGTAGGTGTATTAGAATATTAAGCCAAAATTAACGATCATAGTGATAAACTTTCGTACATAAATGGTATTGGTATAATATACTATTAAATCTATAAATTAAAATTTACCTATATTATATATATATAATATATATATATGTATATATTTATGTATGTATATATGTATGTATGTATATACAACGATGGAATGCGTAATAGTTGCATCGTGTACAAATGATTATGACTTATGACAGCATTGTCTCATAGACGTTTGTACAAATATTAATACAAGAATAGATTAAACTCGTCTAACTCTTAATATTATTATAATTATTATGCGTGAGACTCTATTTGTATTAGTCAACTTCCAGTTTTCGGAAACTGCCGTTTAACTGATTGATTCCGGTGTCCAAACTGTTGTTTTGTTCCACGCTCGTTTTCCTAGTTATGATGTTCTTATCCGATAATAACCGCATGTTGTCCAACGCTAGCACTTTTTCCCTGCACGCCAGCAATTCTTTTTTCCACAGTTCTAAGCGAAACGATTACGATTAACAACACAAATGTACGATTATCATATTATTAATAATTCGTTATAATATATTACTGATCATCTCGGCCATTGGCATTTCACCGCCGTATTCTTTGGGCAAAACTTTTTTATCGATGTCCTCGTGTAATTCGGAATACGAACTATACATCTAAAATGTGGTAAAAAAAAAAATAGTTAAAAAACTTATCATAATCAAAAGTTGTTTAAAACACGGCATAGACGCATAGTTATAGATTTTTAGCCGTATTTCAGATGTATGTTACTTTTTTACAGGGTGGTTTGGACTTCAATTTTCAAAAATGTAATTCTAATACCCAAAGTTTAAACAAAATTTACAACCAATATTACAAGTTTTTCATTAATTAATTTCATTATTTTTAACATTATAAAAATCTAGTTAAGTTTTCTTTTTTCTAACAAAAATACAATCATCGAAATCGGATCTTATTTACGAGGCGTGAGAATTTTTTCCATAAAATGTGTTTGGAGTAAAATATTACGTTTTCAGTCTACGGTACAGTTGACATTTGCGTGCGCGTACGTAAATACCACCGCAACCCGTATTGCATTATTCGCACTCACACTAATGATCTTTTACAACTAACACAAAGATACCGGACGGCGGTGACAGGATTACATATTGTCTAAATGTTGCCCCTTATTAAGTAAACACGACCAAGGCACTTAAATTAAAATATAATAATAATAGTAAATTTGTTTACAAAATGTTATTAACTAAAAATAAATTTTACAATCATAGCATTAAATTGTCCACGCCGATTTCTTTCGAAACATTTAAAACTGGTTATCATAATTATTTTATTAATAAACGCACTAACCTTCATTCGTTCATTGATTTTCGAGCTAAGTCTTGTTTGGAAAAAATCGTAAGCAAACTTAACCGGTGCCGGCACGTTCAGCCAATGTATTGATTTATGTCTCATTGGAAGTGATTGCTGTATACATATAAAATTACTGATGAACACGAAAAATTTCATTAAAAATATACTGTGATATACCTACAATCTAAAAACAATCTAAAAACTATACGTTAGCAAAATCTGGACAAATCGTAAACCAAAACTACGGTATAATTAATATTTTATAGTATTTTATCAAGTATAATAATATTTTTTAGTAATAAAAACGATATATATTTTGATATTACACTTTTCAGTGTTCACAGGGCGATACATAAGGTGTGCCTGGTGATCTGGGAAATTAATAACTATAGCAGTAGTTCGTGTTCGATTATTTTTGGAAATCGTTCACAATTATACTAATTTACATAGGAAGAAAAATGGTTTTGCGAAAAACGTGCACCTTATATTCTCTGCTTCTACAGTGTTCGGGCAACCGTTTGTCCATAGCAATCGGTATATAACGTTCGTGGTAACAAAATTGATCATCATAAATCAATCATTCTGTAAGCCAAAGTATATTACACTTATACACTTTGTTTTAAATTTTAATATTTATGCAACTATCATTGTATATCATATTATAGAGATTATGAACATTACATATACCATTAACACTGCATCATCATCATTAGCGAACATTATTAGCAGGAATTATTAGCGGACGAGTGATCACTACATTATATATTTTTCGTTTAAAGAATAATAAATTACATTTTGCAAATACTTGTAAATTCTGAAAGGACTTTCTTCTGTCAAATTAATATAGGTGTTACGAAGTACGGATAAGCGTTCGATAAGAAAAGAGTAGATAAACCTATAATTATTAATGGCGTGTTGGTAAGATTCTTTCGTTTATTATTTCGTTTGGAGTGAACAACAAACGGTCGGAAAAAGTGAAAAAGTGTTCTCAAAATAAAAAAACATGTTATTATTTTAATGAAATAAAGTAAACGATGAGAAATATATGTAACATATTATATATTATGATATTAGAATCACGAAACTAAACTAGTACACGAGATTGAAGACTTACTAAATGTCGGACAATCATCGTTTCTGGACAAGTCAGTCTTATCATTATTATTATTATAATTATTATTATAATTATTATTATTATTATTATTATTATTATTATTATTACTGTTATAAATTCAAAAGTGCTAAAAAGTCATCACTATGTTCATATTATTCAAAGCGTACGTCCACAGAAATGTTCATAATTTTAAGTTTTTAAAATTAAAATAATTTAACAGATTCTTATAATTATTTTCTTCTACTATCTACCAAGAATTATTTGAAACAGCTTTAATTAAAAAATAATATTCAACCATATTTTCAGAACAATTTATAATTTTTTTTAGATATATTTCTGCCCAAAATTATTAACACCTGACGAAGATACAAAATAGTACCTAAAAATCAATTATCAAACAACAATAGGTACCTATTATAAATATATAGGTATTTTTATCTAATCTATGACATTAGTAATTCAAATACTTTAAAATATATTTAGTAACTTTTTAGAACAATAGCTGTTCTGTTCAAATTATAATATTTTATGATCGTTATATGCATATTTGAAAAGCTATTGGAAATATGTAAATAAAATAAAAATGAAAAAATATCGGTTTCTGAGTAGCCATGGATATTCAATTTGAGTAGAGGTACTTACATTTACAGATTCTTATTTATACGAAATGTTCATATCTATTGTAGGCCATTATACCCATTTACGTCTACTTATATACAAATGGATTCAAATGATATTCTTGTATACAGACTACAGAGTATTCAAGCGTAAAAACTTTTAATGATTAAGCATTTACCTAACTATAATAATATAATATATATATAGTGTTGTCATCATCAAAACTCTAGGTGTATAACAACTATTTTAGAAGCATTAAGGTCGAGAGTTTGTACATAAAATCTATAATTTACCTCTCCCCACTTGATAAGAGTGGCGAATTCGCTTGGAGCGAACAGGGTTATATAGGCTGGACTTATGGAGGATAGATCGCCGACATGGGTGATTCCCATCACCTGATTGACTTCATCGTTTAACAATGTCTCGTAGGTAATCATATGCGTTTGACCCAAGTCTTTATTACTAAATTTTTGGAGATCGAATCCTTCTGTGGATTAAATAAAAAAAAAAAACACAATCAGTCGAATAATGTTTGTTTTACCTGGTGAAAAAAATAACCTGTATTATAATATATATATATATATATATATACCTATATTATATAATTTATAAATGTAATCACATATGGCAATTGGCTACGAAAAAAGTTGTTGTAAACATTTAGTATTTCATATCACCAGAGGAAATAAGTAAGCGTAGAACATGTTTTTTACGTCTCGTTGTATTACGAAATATTCAAATTTATTTTTTAATTATATGTTTACGCACAAGTTCACTGTCGGTAGAATATCATTCTACCCAAAGCGCGCAACCGTACCAAAAAAAAAAAAAAAAATAAATATACATCGTCCAATGGTCCGAGTTGCCGTGAAATAAGTAGGTTATATGAAAATAAAAAAATTATAATAAAAAAATAATCACTAAAAAATTCAAGGTTCATCTGATTTTTGATAATATTAAGTATTAACCTAACATAATAAACAGGTATATACTTAAAGATTTGAATAGTAAAATAATACTTAGTACATTTTTTATATTGTATTATACGTTAATAAAGTATAATTGCGCGATGACTACACTGCAGGACAATTTTTGGAAATAAATTAAAAAGAAAAACCGCTAAAAACAAGGCTTTGTTAATCATGAAATTATTATTCTTAAAGTTTGCCACAGTTGAATTAAAATAGTTTTGAGATAGAATTTTTTTATAGTTTAAATAAATTAATTAAAAATAAAAAATATTATACTATAAATTATTCATGTATAAATTTCCAAACTAACATTATTTATTTATTTATTTAAAGCAACAATGAATATACATTAATTAGCTTAATTTAACAGACCAAAGTTCTTAACATATTATAATCAAAAGGAAAAAGAGTGATATACAATTGACATTATAACAATCATCATTATACGCATGATGGTCTAATGATCGATGAATATATTATATCGGAAGGGGGCGTATATGTATTTAATATAAAATATGTTCTAGTTAGTGTATTACTTTTGATGTGCAATGGCCACGTAATTTAAATAAAAAATTAAAAACTATTTACTATTTAAAAATATTCAATTATTGAAGTACTTATAAACTAATAAACTAATAGATTCGCTATGAATTACGTTACATCGTTACATACATTACATAATTATAATACACGAGATTGAAATGATTGTTTTAACCATTTAGAGTAAGTTATAATGTAATTATGAGTTGCAACTCATTAGAGCAATAATTGTTAAGTAACACAGGTTTTTTTTTCTTTTTTGTAACCACACTCAAAAACGCGTAATACACATAGTTACATAAAATACCATATAAAGTTGTAATTTTATTAAGAACATTCATAATAGTATCTCCATTAAAATCATTAAATATATTATTATTGCCCGTACCATATTATATACTTACTGGCACTACCGATGATGACCCGGCGACCGTGTCTATCCCTAAAAGGCGATACATACATGTATCCAGCGTCTATAAGATCGTTAATTACTGGACTCAGACAGTCTAGGTTGGTGAAGTACGTCGGATACCTTTGACGTAGATTCAAATACTTGAGTAGCATTTGCTGTGCCATCGGTAAACTGAATTTTTTGGTTCGCAGGAATCGCAACAAAAACGATTCACCTGCAGGAGATTTACCGCATTAATAATATTATACTTATAATGTTATGAAATTAATTAGCTGTTGCGTGATGAATGAGAAAATATACACGAGAATTTAGAATTATTTTTGCGTTATACTTATATAATAACATAATGTCATAATATGTTATATATTTTTATGTTAAACCAATGCAAATCAAAAGATACAATACACAGTCTTGTTAATATTGTTCGTGTAAGTGTATAGTGTATTATATTACATGACTATATTCACCAAGTTATGTATGGATGTTCCGTAAAAAATGTATGTCGGTAACATATGTTATTTTCGTTTGTGTTTGAAATAAAAATAATCATTTACATTGGTCGTGATGATGAGATAGAGATAGTCACCTGCTCAATATGCTATATACGTGTACCCACAACTATAAATATTTATTACTATACGATAGTCGATATACTCGATAGTATAATATTATAATCGTTTTCAGTAAAATTTATAGAAAGCGCAGTGCAAGGGCTATGAAATTTCCATACGCTTTACGCTGTTGAATTTTCCATAATGAATTAAAAAAAAAAAAAATCAAAAATTACATTAATCAATGCACGCCGATCAAAAGAAAAACAACATCGTCCTAGAGCGATTGTTTGAAAATATACTGTAGGATGTGTACTACACTATTATATACACACGTGTCGGTATGCGTTATAAACGTTCGATCGAACAGTATCGCGTCTGATTAATGAATTTATTGTGCAATTATATTACTATAAATTAAATGTTCACCGTCGTACCGGTGTCTATGTTTTGGATGTCTGGGTTTTTCAATATCCACTGTCGAAACGCCAGAAGACATTGTTTGCGCGTGCTCTCGTCCTCCCGCAACTCCTTCAAAGCGACTTCTTGCACGTGTTTCGGTAACTTACATGGTTCGATGTTCGACCACCAGTCGTCCGTCTGTGCCGATTGTTTTTGCAAACAACCTGCCGGGATCTTTTCGGAAACTATTGTCGGCGCCATTCCTGCAAAACAGTTTTGTGCGCGTTAATAAAGCGTATATAAATCTCTGCGTTCCGTCGACATCGATTACAATATCAGCCAGACTACGGTCGTTTCGACTATGTCCAACTAGATCTCTCCGTAATCCGAAGAAACTCCAATAAAAATATATTATGTTGAAAACGCTGATCGGACCTCACCCAAGCGCAAAGGTCATCGGTTCGGGAGTCACGACTCAATACTTGAGATTACATGAGATTTACGAGTATGATGCCATGATGAGTAGTTTACCTATCTAATTCATTTCAAACTAATATCGAAAATAATATTTGTTACGTATAATTGACGTGATGTGAAATTTATTGTTTCAATATTATTCTAATTTTGCACTTATTTTCCTTTTTTGACACGTCAAGTTTTACTTGGCCATTTGAATGCCAAAAAAATATCAATTTCAGGCTTCAGCCATTAAAATGACTGTTTAAGAATATGGTTTCGAAAACCACCAAAAACTCTTACCTGCGTTCATCCCAAATACTTTATACGAACTACACTGCATTGTGGCATATAATGTAGGACTACATTCGATAGATGAAGTTTACATTTTGTGTACGAATATACGTATATACGTTATTGTCTAGTCTTTAGTACTATAAAGTTTAACCATTATTTGCTTTTTATAGTAAAACATTTGGATAATATATATGAAACAATATTAAAATTACAATTCCAACGACAATTTATTTATTCTATGGTACAACCATACAACATACCTAACGATAACATGCAAGTCGCTCGTTATTATAAATACATCAATTATTTTGTGTGAATTCTTATGACAACAAAAAGCATATTTTTTTAAGAAACAAACTAAATTGGACTTGAAATTCACCACGTTTTCAAGGACCTTGGACATGGATTTTGCAGTTTTTTTTACGAATTGTATTATATTGTAGTTGTTGCACTCATAAACTGATGACAATCATCACAACATTTTAAGCAATTGAACATCATTCGTGTTGTATGTACACAATATACACTTAGGAAAGTGTTAAAATCCCCCACAACACCATACCTCAAATATGAGATTGACCGTAACGTGTTTGCATAACAATTATAAGGGAATTTGCCCTGTTTTCAGTAGTTTATTTTTTTCTTGTTCGCATGATACACAGTGTTCGAAATAGTTTTAGTTAATTTTTTTTCGACCAAATTATGTAGTTATTACATTTTTTTTTTTTTTTTACAATAATTTTGGCCCTGTTCACAACTGAAAAAATCTCTTATTGGGGATACAGGAGAAACTAATCAAAACTCCTACATATACAATTTATATAATTAATCATTTTTGAGTGTAAATTCTAGATACCTACTAAATACTAATATATTATTTTGGTTAGCTACAATAAAAGAGAATGAAAAATAAAACTATTAACATATATATTAATAAAAATATTTGATACAGTTACTTATTCATTTTTTTCTAATATAAAATTATTAAGTATACATTCTAAAAAATTTAACATACTACCTAGTATAATAAAATAATATAAAATGTTTTTAATTTCGTATAATTGTTTCAATATATTATAATTTGATGTTGACAAGTTACAGGTAAATGTAATATACTATCGAAACTTCAAATTCTAGAAAGCTTTTTGAAGGTTCTAAAACCGAAAACAACGACTTTTCTAAAACGTACTGTGCTTTGGAAGATTAATTATATTGTGTAGTACTGTAGTATATTATATACAGCATGTCCCAGAAATCCCGTATCACCCTTAATATCTCCATAGAAAATCAATATATTTAAACGCTGTTTTCTTACAACACTAAGTATGGAAATTCTGCATTTAATTGCATACAATTCAATTTTTTTTTTTTTAAAAATTCAAAAATTTTTTTTATGCATTTAAGAATTTTAAATTTTTAAGATAGCTATATCATTGAACATATTTTTTAAAACAGTTCAAAAAAAAAAATATATTAAAATTGAATAAAAATTGATCACGTTAGAGCAAATTATGTTTTTGAATAATTGTAACATAAAAATCAATTGTTTCACATTTCAATAATAAAATATCTATTTCAGTATGACAACACTTTTACATGGTACCTAATTAAAGTTTTGATTTGAATAGAAATAAAAATAGCCATGTCTTATCGTTTGCTAAACAGTGAAACTGGTTACCTATTTTTAAGTATTTTAGTAATCATGAAGTGAACCTAAAGTTACGAAATTGGACATAATCTTGCAGTTATAATTAATGCGATTTATAATAATAATAAATACGTGGCTACACATATCATAATTTAGTAAATTATAATTAAAATTATTATCTTGTGTTCTTTCTTTATAGCTATTACTGCTATTAGTGTCATACGTATAGTACGTACTATGTCTTTGGCTATAACTTTTTATTTCTTACTTATTTTGTTTAATATTTAAAATGACTCATACATTCTCAGTACACAAGTACATAGACGTGGTGAAATGTTACTTCCGAAACAACGAAAGTCATAAACAAGCTGCTTATAGTTATGGAATTGAGTATCCTGATCGTAAAAAACCATCGTATAATGTTATAAACAGATTAATGTCTCGATTTTGGAAACAGGTAAAATTACATTATCCTTAACTAATAATAAGGTTGCAAAATTTGATATTTGGAATTTGGATACGTCTGGGCCGTGATTTGATTTTAATTTTTCCTAAAAGTTCCACTTATAATCAAATATTTACAGATTGTCATAATAAATCAGCGTTCTAATCGAGATTAATTAAATCAGGCAATTTGTGTTTTGCTAGGGGTAACATAACTATTATTATAATTATTCAAAAACATAATTTGCTCTAAATTGGTCAATTTTTATTAAATTTTATTTTATTTTTTTTTTTTTTTTAACTGTTTTAAAAAATATGTTCAACAATATAGCTATCTTAAAAATTTGAAATTCTTAAATTCATAAAAAAAATTTTTGAATTTTTTTAAAAAAAAAATTGAATTTTATACCGTTGAATCAGAATTTCCATATTTAGTATTGTAAAAAAAACCGCGTGTAAATATATTGATTTTCCATGGAGATATTAAGGGTGATACGGGACTTTTGGGACATGCTGTATATATATACGTGATAATGAATTTATAAAAAAAAAGATCGATATTATCAAACGTATATTTGATACTTTAAATATGTAATGCTATTCGTAACTGCGCATAAAATGTTTTGAAAAAATATATAAAACAATAAAAAAAATTTAATTAAAAACGATCCAATTGATTTTTGAGATTATCATCCATCAATATTTGGGGCAAGTTCAAAATATTTGAAACATATTTATTAAATTAATTAAGTCAATAATTATTAATACCAACTAGAAAACGATTTTATACGAGTAAAATAATAGGCTAATACATGTAAAATAGCGAATACCTTCTTGGCTTCTTGTACATTAAACTTATGAATTGTCTGAACTGTCTGAACTTGCACAATGTTCCCGAAAAAAAAAACAAATTTTGCAAGCGCATTTCAAAAAGGTCAGTTTCGCATTAATGGTGGTTTTTTAATAATCTATATTTAGTGAGATTCATAAATGTATTACATGTACCTAGATCAACTAGCCCCGCAGTATTTAATGTCTAATATAATAAATGGATGTGTTTATAAATTGTAATTTATATGTAAGTACGCACCTTTCGTTGACAAACAATACACGGAATCACGTAGTAATTATTGTTAACATAAAATATGTCAATTTCGGCTAAAAAAATATTATAATAAACACTTTCTCTCCGGATGGTCCCGTACCTAATACTGTTCCTCGTTCATTGATCAACAGTTCGTAATCTATTGATATTTTGGCACGCCTCAGGTATCGCAACACGCTGTCCCCTACCACCCATACGTTTCATACTCATACCTAACCTTCCTGCATAGCGATTTGTCAGAACTGTACTTAGCACTGGAGTAATTGAGTATATTTTTTCGACGCAACAAATGATGTAACCAAAATACACGATTCACATCCGCCAAATGCACAGTGATGAACCGATTGAAATTGTTGATTATTTTTTGGATCTTCGTTTTATAGGTTTTTATGTTTATTTATTTAGTTTTTTATAGTAATAAATCATAATTACAATTTCCTTTTAATCTGCGATGTTGTTCATCGGGAGTATGATGTTTGATTGAAATAGTTAATATTAAGGAATTAAAGGATATTAGATCCAAGTTTGTAAAGAAAAAGCTTGTAATGCAGTTTTACAAGTTCATTAACTGTTTTTATTTGAAAATCATTGTGTAGGGCTCGATTAGTTATATACCAAGGTCCAAGGGGCTACGGTAATAATGCGGAAAGTTATATTTTGGAAGAATGAGACGAATATTTGAGACATTGAGGGCTTGACTAATTTAATATATATCGCATAATATTATGTTCCATGAATAATAATTCTAAAAACAATGAAGTGTAAATTCGAGTACTTCGCATAAAACATAGAAGAACATAGAGTGAAACTCGAGATACTTAATACTATTACGAAATTAAATATATTAGTCAGTGTTTTTACCAAATATGTGATTGATATTATTATAATTAGAGGATTAGACCAACAAGACAATAATATTAGATAATTTAGATAAATCTCGTTCTATATAGTCGCCGTTCGCAATATTATATTTGCTAAGCAATTTTACAGAATAGATACTTTTTTTTCATAAAAAAAAACTCCTCGGGGGGTAAAGGTGCTGTTGCTGTATCATCAATAATACATCACCATTAGAAATCTGTCCGCAATTAATATTAACTCCTTAGCCTCATGCGAAGTTTAATAGCATTATAATGTCTATGAAATTTACGAAAGTTTGCACAACAATAAAATATATCTATCTCTTTGTTTCGATTAATATAATATGGCGTAAATAATCATCTGTGCACGCTGTATAGTCATAATTAAAAGAACTCTACAGTTTTAAGTGCATAATTTCTCCATCGCACCACCGACAATCGCCTAGACAATAAAACTTGAATACCGAAATAATACACAATATAAATACATATATATATATATATATATATATATATATATAGTTTGCCAATACTTGTTTCGACAAACAGCTACAGAAACATATACAGAATTAATAAATTATCTTAACGTGTAGTCAATATCAGTGTATTATTTTTATTATTAGCTAATGCATGAGTATTATAATAAAAAAAATTGATAATGACGAATGACACTTATTTCTTAATTTAATTAAATTAATCAATTAAAAAAAAAAGACTTTTCATTGTACTTCTATATTATGTTAATACTCAATATTTTGTTACCCTGGATTATTTCCCGAGCTGCGTTTTATGTTATTTATATTTAATATTCTACGAGCGTCATTAACTTATTTGAATTTATAAATTAAACTATGGATATTAATTCTAAGTGTCCCTAAATATCAATAATCAATGAATGGAAGTTTTAATTGTCTACACCCATTAAAATAACTGAAATCTTAGTGGCTAGATTATTAGATAAAATATTTTTTAAAGTTAATATAGTTTATAGTTTTAAAGTTATTTAAGAATGAGCATACGACCATTTCATAATACCTAAAATATATTCCATAGTATAAAAAAATCATCTTAATTGTAACAAAAAAAATAAAAATAAATTAAAAATCCACTAATTGCAAAATAAATTATATTACTAAGTACGAAAACCGTTTAACTATATTAAAGAGTCAAGTGTTGAATCTTGAAATTCAAATTTATTTAGACACAAATATTATAAAGAGCCCATATAATAGACACATGGTATAATACTAATAACTAATAAGTATTCTGTCATTGGCTCAAAAATGATTATACTATAACGTTTAAGTTTACAACCCACGATTTACTTTTTTTCCCTAAATATTATGTTAATTATAATGCGAAGACTGTCAATAGTTGAATAATATTTATTAGTTACTCATATTATTACACATACGTAATTACATAAAAGCATTTTGTATATAGAGAATGTCATATATTATTCATATGATATTAAATGGAATGGGACTTTTTGGCGCGAGATTTTATAATATAGTTATTACCTTATGTTAGTTTTATAGTGTTTTTAGTATAAAATGTACAAAGATTCTTAGGGTAAGTTTATTATAATATACAATAGTATAATATAACACCATGTTTATTTTATTAATAGAAGATTATATAGCTATATAATGTAGAGATAAATTGTAGACGTGTGTGACCGTCGACTGGTAGGTACCTACTAAGATAATTTATTAATAATTTAGAACTCAATACCAAATATTATTTCTTTGTAAAAAATTGTTCGTTGAAAACGTTAAGAGATCCACGCAGCACCACATAATCCGGATGATTTAATTGCACTAGATATTATATAATATTAATTTTTGGGCGATCTCAGACTCTGACCCTCGATATTTAAAAAAAATTCTAATACTTGGTACATTGATGGCACATTTAAAGTTGCACCTCCATTTTATTCACTCAAGTTTATGTTATTCTAGTTATTTCCATGGTATACTGTCTATGTTTATATTTTACTATGATATTATTTTACGCCAAAATAACCTCGTGCCAAAATTACTCATGCTAAAGTATCTTCGGACTGAAACAGCCGCACTGAAATGGTCACGCCGATTTGTTCTAGACTCGATATTAAAACATCACATCAAATAATGATCCTTAATTTGGATAATTTTTGTTATAATTTCGGTTCCTATTGGCACATTATATAATATTATTATTACATTATATTATAATACATTTTAGGTACTGTATTATATTACATTATACTTGTGTCTTATATTTTGGATAGTTTAGCGAAAATTATTCTTTAATATTATAACACAACATGTTTTCATGAAACTTTAAAAAGAAAAACGTTATCGTCAATATTCGGTGAACGTGATGGGTTTAAACTTTTACAAACCAATTATTTTTTGATTCGACGACTTTGCGAGTGTGCGTAAATGGTAATTTTTCAATACTTTTTGGCTTTTTGGAATTAAATTACACAGTATACCGCAGCTGGTACCAACAATAGATCATTAGTCAAATGAAATGAATTTTTCGATAATTTGAAAATTACGATTTTGAACCGTTTAAAATGTATAATAAATATATTATACTGACTGCAACCTGCAGGTACTGTGAGCCGAAGCGATGAAGTGCTCTTGAACCTGCGCAACCGAGCTACGCACGTAAATTGTCCGTATATTTTGCTGATGAAGGCATCACATCTGCATGTGTTGTCTTCGTCTTACAAACGTACGACATAGTAAATCTGCGTTTGCTAGAACTAATTTTGTGTTGTTAGCTTTAATACTAGAGTAATCTGACCTATTGACGAACAGAAAAGTATGTATTATCTATATGTTTCTACGTAGGATTTTTACGATATTTTCATTTTTAAGCAAGTTATATGTGTATGTTAAATACTATATGATTTAAAAAACTCATAGCTCGCTTAAAAATTAAAGTATCGTAAAAAACCGACATAGAAACACAGATAATTTTCTTCCCATAATGTTCGATAATACTGATAATAGGTCATGTTAACGCTAATATTAAAGCAAAATTAGTTCTATACTGAACGCAGATTTTCTATGATGTACGTTTATAAGACGGAGAAAACACATGCAGGTGAGACGCCCTCTTATATACGAGTTGAAAAGAATCGTTATTCGAATGTCCTTCAGTCCTTGAACTGTTCAGACACGATGTATATTTAGTTTATGTCAACGGTATGCCGTATGCACAGTTTGAACTCGTAAAATATAGTATTATGTGTGACGTGTGTACTACGCAACAGGTTTACTATTGCCGTGATCTCTGGTTTTATAATATATATTATTATTAATATATTGTAGATTGGTGCATGAACGCATTAGAATTATATATTGGCAATACCTTGTACGTCACATGCATATGAATAAAAAACACTATCATATTAGTAGGTATACTGTTCATGTTGGTGAGATATAATGACAGATATTTAAAATTGGTATCGAATATCATCAATCATAGCGCGCATATTGAAGATCATAAAATGTGCTTTGAGTTGAAATTATAACATAAAATAATAATATAGACATCGTAATTACAAATTAAGAACCCATCGAGTAACCTCGGTCAATTGATTATGCGTGTGGTACTGCAATCAGTATTCGTTTCTACTGTTCCTAGCAAATATTTCACGTTGAAATCGTTTATAACTCTCATTTCTATTTCAAACGTATTGAATAATAACATTAATAAACACTTTTTAAACTTAACTAATCACCATGGGTTATAACTGTTATAAGAATGGTAATTTAATAAGAATAATATTATATTATATTCAGCTTAAATGCATTGGAATTCAAAACAAGTGTTTATCATCCTTGTACTCAATAAAAATAATTAATATTCATGTTGAATGAATGAGAAACTATAATGTAGCGATATATCAACATATGATTGTGTATATTATGTTATTTCTAATTCCTATTCGTTAACATCATACGACAATGTGCAAATATAACTGTCAATAGTCCTAATTCAAGCACTCAAAAATAATTTTAATTTTATCACACGGTAAGTATTTATATTTCGAAATGTATTTTATTAATATCTATCAACAATTAATTTCATAATCAATCATAGCGAATTGTATGCGTGTATTACGTATATTTTTTAAATGCATTTAATCTCTTATGCTGCTTACATACATTGCACTTATAATAATTAATTAGCCATACACGCATAAAGCGTTTAAGCATCGGCTATATTCTGATGAAGTGATGACGCAATCAATAACGGTTTCGTATCATAAATCATAATAAATTCTCAATTGATATTACAATAATAAAATATAGAAATATGGAAGTAAAAATGTCATAATTGACAACACGCCCGAATCAATTTAACTTTGTTCGCATGAACAAATTTATTGACATAATCATAAATTCAAAATTAAATTGCAACATTCGCGTTTGACATTGAACTGCCGAAATGTACGTTTTTATACTGCAAAGGACTTGTATGTTAGTGTTGTTTACCCGAAGAAAAACAAAAATTGTTGTATTTTAATAATTATTATAAGATCGAAAGGAAAAACAATGATAGCTGTGAGCAGCTGGTTTTGTGATCGAGTTCGAATGATTTCAACATATGAAGAATTCATAAAAAGATTAATGGCTATATATAGTAACTTTTTACTCGTATCATATCATAAATCGATTTACTCGCTTCACTGCGAACTCGATTGGACTTGTAGTGTCCTTTCAGTCGGTCAACATTGTGTTAACATCTCTACAAACTGTCTGATTCAATATGAGTTTATGTGATAGGTTGATGATTTAAGTTCTTTTTAAATAATATTGATAAGCAGTTTTTATAAATTTTATTATAATTATTATTATTAATAATATTTTTTTATGTTTAAGATAAAAAAATTTAAGTTATACGACTCTATAATATATAAATATACACATTTTTTCGGACTTACAGTTTTAAAGCTTAAATTAAGATGTATCTGGACTTCTATAGTGTCAGTACTTGAATGATTGGTTAAAGTTTTCACATACTCTGTAATAATAAAATGTCCTGGAATATAACATTCAAAATTAATAATGTATTGACGTTTCAGCCGCATTGCAAGTTACATCATCTGAGTATAAGTATGTCTTTGTCCACCGCAGTTATGTTATTGATACGCCCTGACTATGGAACCTGTGCGCAATGGATCCGAGAAAAGAAGTATTATAGTGTCAGTGTGCCAGTGATAAAGTCACAACCACAATCGAGGATTTCCAGGCACAATTTAAGATACTATGAAGAATATTAACAACAACATTCGGTGTGTATATTCAAATTGACAGTTTTTTGTTTTTTATTTTATAAGCTAAAATAAAATACACAGTGAAGCAAATACTGGTTGGTAAAATTCATAAGACATAAAAATATTTAAGGTACAGTTGATGAAACAAAAAAAAAATGTGTACAATAAACATTGAAGGAAACCAGTCTGCTCTGTGGAAACAATCCTGAATTCTGAAAAGCAATACAATTTCGTCACACATTTTTTGTCTAAGGCATTGATTCTAAGCAGCATAATTCTGCAGCTGTAACGTTTTCCGTCAGCTACTATATTATACGCAAAAGTGTACAGAGTATATACATTTTGACTTTATCAATTTAGTTTTTAATTTTTTATTTTAAAAAAAATATTAATTGCGATGTTCATAATCGACAACTGTATAATAATTAAAAAATTGTAACAATGAAAACCGCAACTGATAAAAAGTACACAAAGTTGAAAGTATATTCAAGCATTTTAGGTCGTATATATGTAAGAAAAATAAAAAATAGAAACTAGTTTTCGAGCACGTTTAGAATTTTTGCAATCTCACGCTAACTGCCTTACTATAAATAAAGATATATATATAAAGATGATTATCATTTTAAAAGTGGATGAGAAGAGTAGTACGCGTTCGATTTCGTTGACATCGTAAGTATAATATAGTATGTTATAAATAACGCACAATTTTGGCAATTTTATGTTACTCAAAACATAACATACCATAACATAAAGTTACATTTTAAACAACTTCTTACTCGATGCGCTGATATAAGTTCTTTGACGAGCGAAAAATTTAAGAAACCTACAAGTACCTATACTTTAATAATATTATAATATTATGATAGTGATTAATTACTTGTGACCTCGCTGCTGATTATTATCGTAGCAATTGTCACGGTTTGAAAGCTGATAGTTGCGCACGAATTGCTGATATATATATATATATATATATATATATCAATTATTTTTACGTTTATATACACAAACGAGTTAGTATAAAATATTGTAAGTATCACAAGATATAATATGTATAATGTATATAATACTTAGTGGGTATAGTCCACGCGAAGCAAACCAACTGCCTATCTAGTAAAATGTTTAAAATGTGCTCAAACTAGTTTCGCCGTCAATCGTTGTCGTCGGCATTCTACTTGATATTAATGTTATCACGCGCGCAACTAGAAACTTACAACCTAGGAAAACCTAAGACGGCAAGTAAGAAATTGTACTCGTGGATACGATTAAATCAACTCAATCTAAAAGTGTTCGCTTTAACCATGCAGGTGCGCAAGTATATAATATTATAGAAGTCTTGTGTTGATTTAAGTTTGAATGGATATATTATAGACAATATAGACTATCTGACTATTATTGAGTATAATAATATATCAACCGGCTACCGCAAGATCTGTATTTTCCAAAGTATACAACCTTGTTAGACTTTTATAATATATAAATATATATTTATAATATCATACGTTTAGGATAATATGTAAAATGTATAAATTCCTGAATTTTCGTTTTTGTTATTATTATTATTTTTCTCACTGTTAACGCCTCTAGAATTATTGTATTATTTCTGTGGTTATATAGGATTGTTATAATAAGAGAATTAAGCCGAATAAAAATATATTTCGCGGGTGTATTCAGAGGTCTGTATGTGAAGTTATAAATAATTTATCTATATTATGTAACATTGTATAGATAGTATAACCTGAAGATTGAAGTACAGAAAATCAAAATGTTTACTCCTTGAAGAATTTTTCAATAATTTAAAAATTTCAAATAATAATAACGGTTTTCTTTAAACATTTCTAAGAATAACGATATAGATTTAAATATACTTAGAAAACTATAAAGCCTAACACTCGGTAGCTTCTACCATAATAGAATATTGAGTTCATTCAACCATGATTTTTTTTTTTTTATAAACAAAAATAATCTTTAATTTTTCTAGAAAAATGAATGGTAGAAATTACCATAACTTTATCGTCTTGCTCAAAATTAAAAATCTTATTTTATCAAATTAATAAATCAATCGATGTCTGTAAACGCAGTTTTTCTACGTCTATTTGAAGTAAAATTATATACAATGAGAAAATACAAAATAAAATTTATGTGCGAATAATCATTTAATAATATATATTTTATAATATATATTTTATACAGTCGTTACGAGCTATTTTATGATACAATCTTAATTCTTTCTTACATTAATACATTCAATGCTATCCCCTTTTACACGATTCTTTGGTGAAAAATTAAGTAATAAACATGCATATTTACGTTCATATTACTAAAATCAATTTAGTAGAAATAAAATGAGTATATTTTATCAATAACGTAAACTATTATTTACTATTAAAAAGAGAGAACACCCGTCCAGTCCAAATTAATCGAATGCCCCGGATGACCGTACATACATAACATAATAATATTATAAATAATATTATATAATATAAAACACGAAATTAAGTAATTAATATAACTAATATCATAGTTGCAGTGGTCGAAATGGCTCAAAATAAGTGGAGGGATGCCTTGCAATTCAGATTTCCTGATATCATCATAACATTCTTTATACCTTGTATAATATTTTTTTTTATAGTTCATATTTTGTTTATGCATCAGAATACTATAATCTTTTTCTATCATAAATAGTCTTTTAAACTAAACAAATATATAACATATTTTCAAATTTAGTAGCAAAAAAACTGATAAAATATTTTATTTATAATATTTTTCTGTAAAAATTTTAGATTATATAGTTAAATTTGTAAATTGTAATTAATACTAATAATATAATATGTAATATAACAAAATATATTAGTATTTATTATTATTATTATAAAATTATTAATTAATATTTAAGTAAAACATTTTTGTACTTAACCTAGCAAATACTTTTTCTTAGTTAAATGATTAAAGTATATAAAAAAAAAAACTTAATCTCTTATAATAATGAATATGTAGATTACACTCATAACCAATATTCTATCCATGGGCTAAATTTAGAAATTGATCGACTCACGTTCACGCATACACATCTGCTCATTAGTTATCAACAAAATATTGTCAGAAATGACGTTTAGATATTTTAGCATATTGCTACGTCCCTACTTATTATAATCAATATTATTATTGTTTTGTGATATTAAAATATTATGTTATTAAGTCTAAACACAACTAAGGTATATGTTAATTCTTAATCCGTGGCTCTAAATACGGGAATAGATAATATGATTGCGAAACGGCCTATACGAAAAATAAAAAGTTTTCTTATACATAGGTATAAATATAAAAGTCATAATAATTATTTAATTTTAAAACACAAGTCTTAGGAGGAATGCGTTATTCTAGACAAAATAAGTAGAGGAATGAAAAATGTAAATACAAAAAAGTAGAGGGATATCATCCCTCCGTATCCCCCCCCACTTCGACCACTGCATAGTTGGGAACAGTAATAAATAAAATTGTATATTGTTGTATAGAAATACAAGCATTTAGCACCACAATCATGATCAACAAGTTATCACCTTGATGTGTTCACATTAGAAAGAACAAGTTTTACGTTGTTGTTATTAATTGTTGTAATATCTGCAAGATTAATTTTGGCAACATTATTCATTTCGGTATAAACCGCATGTATAGTCATACTTAATGTCTTATGCGAAAATGTGTACTGACGCATATACACTTACATTTTATGAGTACCTAAAGTTTAATTTGAACTCACCATGATCAACTATATTTTTATTTTTTGTTGTATGTACTGTTTGTTAAACTTCTATAATATATACACAACAATGCCGTTATAATTGTATAACTATATACAGTTCATATACAATTAAATATTAAAAATGAATGATAAAATATAAAAACTTTTTTTGTTCTCCCAACGTGTCGACGACGATAGAAATATAGCAGTAATTATAGTAGTGCATGATGCCCACAATAACAATCGTATTTGCACAAATTACCGGTTTCTAAGACTCTCTCGTTTAGTCACACAACAATGGACAACGAAATATATATTCTCTTACGATAGATATTCCTGTTTAATTACAACGCTATTCAAAAAATGCATAGACTCTAATAGCGATCGACAGCAATGTTTTCGATAAATGAATAATTGTTTTCGTAATGAAAGTATAACTTATAATTTAGAAGTTATGTAACAATAATGACGAGGTTAATACGGAACGATTCAATCAGTGGGTTCGAGTTCACTATATAACGTTTGTTATTCATTATTGTTTACTTAACTTATTTTACGGTAAGTTTTGTTTTATAAACGCGTCAAATTTAAACCTCTAAAAATATTTATTTTTTTGTAATATCCTTGTTCAGAGTTGTTCTATTTATCGTATAATCGCGACGTTTGTAGTCAAATACGGTTGTGCTCGATTAAAAGGCGACGCACGACGCATAGCTTACATCTTTTTCTAATAAAATAAATGCTCGCGACTTAATGATAATTTTTTTGTATTATATATAAACAATTTTCGACCCTTCAATGTCCTCAAACCAGTCCCTTTTCTTTCATCGTTTTGCCATTTTCATTTACTCTTAAGGTTTTACAAGTTAGACTTTTTCCAACGCTTTACGAGTAGTGTAATTATTTTCAATCATTATTTCTTATTGTTCTTCCCACGTCTCTTAATTCTGTTTTAAAATCCACTGCTTCAAATATCTGTAGACCACATCGATTCATATTGTATTAATCAGAATTTACGGACTATGTTCTTAAATTATTATACGGACGAACTTTGTTTACTTTAGACTTTACTACTTTAGAGTATGGATCTAGAATTCCGAATATATTAACAATAAAATAAATTATAACTTAAATTTTGAACACTCATAAAAATTCTTCTATCTCAAAATCTCATTTTTATTACTTCATGGAATATAACCCAAAATTACTTATTTCATCGAAATAAAACATGAGTTATTGATGGACAAAACTGAAAATTTCTTCTTATTTATTTTTTTTCTTTAAATGATTGAAACAATACCTAATAAATAAACTTGACCTAATTCAAATTCTTTCAAGAACAATTTCCGATTTAATAAAATATTGAGTTTGAATAAACTGCAGGTTTAAAAAGTTGTATCATCTGAATATTTTTTTTTAAAGTTTTATATCTGAATATATAACTCAAATTATGCACCTGGCCTAAAGGATAATTCCTTTGATATTTTGAAAAACTGCTTTCATCATTATTATTATTATTGTATTTTTTTTTTTTTTACAAAATAATGTTAAAATCAGCCATTTTAAATTGTATGTAAAAATAATTACTAAGATATTTCGTAACAGAAAAGATTTTTGGACCCGCTGAACTCATTGGAACGTTTATTAAGAACATTTAAACAATAAAACAAAAGATATTTTAGTACATTATTTACGTTTACTTTTACACTTATTACATTATTGAAAACTGTTTTATCGGAATTATTACTCAATAATTCCACTTAGAACTTAATTGTTACGTCATGGAATAAAACTTGTTTACCAATTTTGTACATGAACTACATAAATATAATGTATATAAATATTTCTTGTAATGAAATTGATGAAAACATAATATGCTTCTCAGGTAAATTTTAATTTTAGAAATATGAAGCTTAAAACTCAGTTATCAAAAGAAGTTTGAATATTTTTAATGAATAGGAATCTCCTACTTTTTTCGAGAGTAATTAAAATAGAACATTTTTAAAATAAATCTTCATAAAATATCACGTTAAATACATATGTTAAACGTCTAATTTTTAAAAATATCAACATAAAAAATTTGGCACTTAATGACGTCTCTAAAAAGTGATATAAAAATATCTAAATAAAAACATCGTTCTGTTTAAAACTTATATTTTCTTAATCGATATGATTCAAAATCTCATCGTAATCAATAGAAATACACACGTTAAAAATATGAAAGTTAAACTAAAATTATACATTATAATATTTCTTGTGTTGTTCTATGGGAGTATTTAATTTAAAATAACAATTGTTATTGTTGCAAACTACAATAAAATAATGCAAATATCATGAGCTCACGAATCAAATATTATGATTTTTACTTCTTATTCCTCTAGATTCTAGAAACATGTGTAAGACATTCAAAAATCTCATAGTGGTTTAGCAGTGAAATGCGCAAAATGTTTATGTTTGATAATATAATAGTTAATGGTAAAATAATATTACCTATGGAAGTACTCGGAGAATTTTGTATTATGTGTACTACAATAATAAATAATATATACCTACTTAAATTAACTATATTATACTATTCAAAAATGTTGATATTTTTAAAATTGGAAAATTTTTAGTGGGCAAAGGGTGCAAGGATTATTATAAATTATCAGTTTAAACCACTAATTTTTCCGTACTAGCCAGTTTCGTTACACTAAGTGTCTCATCATTATTCCGAAGTTGAGTTAATGCATTTTAAAACGTTTAAAAAAAACATGTTTGAAATTTTATTATAGGTAGGTACATACAAAGTGTATAGGATGAATCGATAAATCTTCATGGTACCCTCAACGTAATATTATATTTTATAGTCGTATATAAAATTCTGGCGTAAACATAAATAAATGATTAAAATACTTCCATGCAACACCTCACATGGCTATCTCTGTTTGGTGGTTCAAAGTGTATTAATGAGATATTATTTACAATTATTATTGATACTCCTTAAATATTATACCCAATCACAAAAAATAAGGAACCATAATAAGACCGTACACATATTTTATTCATTGCTATATTATATATATATATATATATATATATATATGGAATATTAAGTTAAATATGTTATGTTTTATTAATATCAATGCAGACAATACGAATTAAAGAAACAGTTTCTTATCACGTTAACATAAAGAATAATGTAGACTATATAGGTATCTACACATTTGGGAAATAATTAAAATGTATTCTACCGTACGTACTGCAAACAAAAGTTAACAAACATTTTAAGTGGTATATGGTGAGGCAGAACAGTTTGCTGCAGTCACTCTCAGTGCTGCGGTTAACAGAGTCCGGCGTTGCTAACAGTCAGATGGGTGACCACCCGACTTTAGCGATGTTGACTGACTATATCTACACATATATCCACGTCATTAACACTATATTTTTTTAAAAAAGCCACAGTTACTGCCCCCTCTTTAAAATAGATCAAGAAAAAAAATGACTCCAATATTTACAGTACGAATCAATATAATATAATATAATCATACCTTTTTCAATGTGTTATAGATTATCGATGGATACAATGCTGCGCGCAAAACAACGGAAAACGCACTAAAATCCTCGCTTACACGTTTTCCAAAAGACGAGTAGATATAGGAAGATATACGTTAGATATATATATATATATATATTATTATTGAATAAAAAAAAAGAAATGTGGTTTAACGTCAAAGTTTACACAAAAACTCTTCGTCGTGTTCACAATCCCGTGCGATATCAATACAATATACCATTATAAAACACTATATAACACTGTCCACTAACTGCAGTAAAATATGTAGTGGTATAAATACATAATTTTTGTCAATAAAGCGAATAATAAATTAGTATACGAGTATAAAGCACGCGTATATTATATAAATATAAAATAATACGATTCGACTTACCAAAAACGTACTAGCTCTGCAGTATATAGTGATAACGGTGACGGGACAGTTTAATCGACAATGTATAATATAATAATATAATGCGAGAAATAACGATAGAGGTACAACCGGATTACGGTCCAAGTAGGATGTGATCGACGATTCAAAAACCACGTATTCTGGAAGACTTGAACGTGACGCTCGTAAGAAACGGGTCTAGGCCGCCGTGATGTGTGCACATAATGAAATTATATTCTTCGCGCACGTCAGTCCACGTGTATATGTAGAACCGGTACTGCAATATTATACTCTGTTTACACTACAGTATACGATTATGGATTATGCGAAATCCAAGGCTAACTCGCATCGCTACATCGCGCGTATACCGCTACATAGGTATATTAGTGTTATAATATTACGATGAGGTCAGAAAGAAATAGCCGACCATCAGAAGGGGTTGCGGGCAACGCGATATCATGGTTGGTATTATTATTATTATTATTTTGACAACGAGAAAAAACGGAATTTCCATTCGTCAATAATTTGATTACAAAAACTAGTATGGCTTCTTTCGCGAAGTTACTGCAACGCATTGTTCCACTATTGTCATAATCGCTTTAAATAGCTAATCGCGGTTTTCTTGAAAACAGACTATAGAAATTTAAAAGAAAAACTTCAGGTCTATCAACAACAGGTTTATCTTAAATTTTAAATTAAATTTATGTTCTAGTCAATTTATTTTTCGATATAATTTCAGAAGCTAATGGTGGTAAACAGTGGCTACTATCTGGAGAGTATAATTTAGGTATATATTACGGTAATACGAAAATGAGAAAGTATTTCTACAACAAACAAAAATTAATACTATATGGTAATATCATATTAACAGATCAATTCATTTTTGTTAATTGTACAATTATAAAATATAGATATATATATAGTATATTAAAACATTTTTCAAGCGACTCTCCTATAAAGGAGTTAAGTACTAAAATTTCTTGTTTAAAATGTGATAAACATCAACAAAACAGTTGTCTATAAACAATTTTAGAGCACACTGTACACCCTTACTACAAAAAAGTAGATACATACACAGACCCAAAGATGCATTTTTCCAGGCCTTCAAGGTGCATATAATATGCGTAAAGTAACCAAAAGAAAAACCCATAATTAATTTTATTACCTGATTGTTCAACTCACATACTTTGAGATCCTATATCGTAAAAATATCACAAACATTATGAAGTTGACGTTATGCGTATTAATGTGTGATTTATAGTATTAAAATGAGGTTATCATAATATATAGTAATATAGCATGAAGAAGTCAATCGGGAAATGTAACAAAAATTATTTAGAAATTAAGTATTGGGTGATAAAATTTTAAATTCAAGAGCAGTGGCCAATTTAAGAAGAAGATTAGAGGCTGAGAGATACTGAAACGAGATCTGATTTAAGGTGAAAATTGCCTCTACTCGATGAAGAATAATAGGTAAGTAAATCATTATAGAAACCCTGAATAGATTATCATAAGACTTGAAATCAAAGATACTAATACCCATAGACGAGTAGGAGTTTAATAATTTTCTTTCTCCAATGGAATATATTTTGATACATTATTATCAGTTATCGTTTCCATAATACTATTATTCCAAATTTTGTCGATTATTGATTTAGTTATTATCTGATACTTTGTTAACTGTTGTTGTTCTTCGGTTTTGAAAAGCTGTTGGGACCCATTATCGAGAAACACAAACTTGTTTCCATCCATCTTTATAACCTATGCGACTGTGCCAATGTTTCTCCATCTTGTATTACAGTCTCTGCTAAATCGCTAAATGCTTACCGACTGTGTCCATCCACCTTTATTTTGGTCTGCCTAGAATTGTTTTTCCATTTGGTTCTCATTTTAAGATCACTTTCATCAAACCATTTAACCTCTATATATGCCCATATTTTGTTTATCATATAGTGTCTCACAAGGACTCGCCTATTGTTGTGATATCATCAGTTCCGAGAAGGATAGTTTCGATTATATTTCCAAGAAGTTCTCGAGAAAATGTCAAGCCTTATATTTACCCTTGTAATTAATTTATAATGATAGTTCATATTGATAAAAGTATTTAAGTGGTTTTTTGTAGCACATGCCGATTTAGTATGAAGTAAAGCTGTAGCGATTCCTAGACTCATAATACTTAACAATAATCAACAATAATCAAAAATAATTAACAATAATCAGGTCTTGCATACTTTTATTACATAATATATGGGAACCTATAAAAAACCCTTTTTGAAAAATGTTTTGTATAACTTATGTTTTATTGTTGGAAAAGCAAATATTTTTTTATTTATTTTTTATTATAATTTAAATGTGTCAGCATAATTACATGCCATTACAAGTTTGTTAAATTTATAAGTTACATTACAGTTTTATTTATTTGGTTGGTTAATTATTCATCTTCGTTTTCACTTGAGTCTTAATCTGAAAGAAGGAGATCTTGCGGTAGAAGATTTTAGTCGTCGATTTTTTGTTTTGTTTCCAAGGTTGTAGAATCGTGCACCATCAGATGAGTTGAGATTTGCGTGAAAGTTTTTGAACTGGATTGTTATCCAGTCTCGGAGAAGAGGGATTCCAGTATCATTGTGAATTTGTCTATTCCTCATAAACCATGGGGCTAATTTGTTTAGGCAAATTCTTAAAAATTTGTTTTGTAGTATTTGTATTTTGTTGATTTTAGTAGAAGAGGCTGTTGCCCAAATTGGGAAGGCATATGTAATTAATGGCCGGATTATTGATGTGTACAGTAAGATGGATGATTTTATTTGGAGGGTTGAAAAAAGTAATTAAAATATTATCACCAAATTTATTCCTCCATAAGCTCAATTATTTTTTTTCTTGAGTAAATTAAATAAAATAAAATAAAAATGTATGAAGTTTATAAAATTAAGAGGTATAGAAAACCAATCTTACTAAATTGTTTTATTTAAATTTCGCAAAAATAATAATATCTTTTCATTTTCCCTTATATTTCGTTAAACAATACAACGTGTCTTCACTTGACTTAGTTTAATTCAGGCTAAATTAGTTGACAAATAGTTGTAGTTTAAACGTTTAGAATATCATTTTAACAAACTTATGAGGACTATTTAGCTTTAAGAACAAACGTAAAACATAAGGTTAATAGAATAACCAAGGCCAAGTAAATAAAACATAAGTATCTATAGGTAGGTACATTATAGTTAGGGTATGCTAAATAATTGTCGATTACAATAGTTACATTATAGTAATCAGTAATCACAAAACAAAAATAACAATTTATACATGCTATGAAAATATTTATGCACAACTACATAAATTTATATCGTATTTTGATGTAAAATAAGTTTTAGATAACAATTTAATAAATACCGAATACTGCTTGTTGCGGTAGGCTAAATGTTCATATATACACATTAAAATATATTATATTATTTTATACGAATAACACAGGTGTTAACAAAAAGTATTAACCATTGGTACAACATATTACATATTTATAAGTTACAGCAAAAATAAACTTAGGTAAATACTTTTATTTAAAGGCATGATCCATAAATGACTTCGAATAAAACCAAACGAATATTAAATTTAAGAATCCGACATTCAAATATTAAAATTATTTGATTGGTCTTAAATTGTAGGATACGAAAAGTGTTTTTAACACAATAAAATCATCGATATCTTCGAAGCACAATAGTTAAATGGTTTTAATTTGAAAGCGGTACAAAACCTGTCCGAAATCATCTAAACGTCTAAGACGAAAAAAAAGAAGGGATATTGATAAATCAATCCACGATCAAATCAATGAAACCGCAACGAACTGCACAATGTATTTATTAATTACCCAATCCGTCCGTCCCTGGCCTGACTTGATCATTTTTTGCGTAACACATTATGTTATATGTTTATATATATAAATACCTACATAACAAACAGTTATTTTGTTTAATTAGTAAGCCCAATAATAAAAAGTAGTCCACTTATTGATTCTGGTGTTGGATAACTCGTCTCGATTCGGTCATTTGTAAACGCGTGTGCAATATTTTCTATACGATCGCAAGTATTATAAAAAATAAAAATAATAAAACAACTCTCAGTAGAAATTTCAAGAATTCAATTATTTTTTTAACTGACTACCTACCATTTTTTGTCGTTCTTTATGAACCGGTTGGAAAATTAATTACTTATCATTTATTTATTCATGTTTAATTTTATTTATTAATAATTATTTATTCAAGTAAATCATACATTATTGCCTATTTATGGTCTATTGACTATTTTTATATATTATAAACTTACAAAATATGCATGAAATATCCACAAATATTCTCATATTGTGTCCTGCAAAACATAATTTTGTTTTCAAATTTATCGAATACTATATGAACGTTATTAAAAATGTTTGATTATAGTATCATTATTATCCAAATAAAAATGAAAATAAATAATATACATTCCTCACTCATAGCTTAAAAATAGTTAATTGGCAAAATAATAAAAATTTAAAAAAAAAACAACTCAAACAATATTTTAATTTTAATAGGTAGGTATAATTACCATAAATAACATTTTATGAAAATTAATAATCTAACAACATAAATTATAGGTATAAGTATATCTAGTAAAATCGTATTGGGAAAAGTCAAATAGCTCTCTTGATTATTTTATATTCTTATTAAGTACTTATAGTAACATTGTTAACTAATTACAGTAGGTAATAACTAAAAAACACACACAATCCTAGTCATATTATTTTCAATATACACTAAAAGTTAGGTTCATGGAAGATTAATACCAAAATTCATCAATTATAATGGTTTAAGAGATATTAAGGTCTGTGGATAAGACTCTTATAGACTTATATGCTTATGCAGTTATGTCTATTACTATATTGAATAATCAATTCTTTTTTTTATATAGTATATCACATTAAATTTATAATTAAATAGCACGTAACACACGTTTTCCAATTTCCAATCAAATTAAATTGGTGGTTTCATAACAAATAATTTCTGTTGGACAATTTCATTATCATTTCGGCATTATCGTGTGATGATATTATACAAACTGTTTGATCACTACTCGGTGTCGACCCGGTACAGTGAATATAAAACGTGTTCTATACTCCAGTAAATTATAGTACATGGAAGGACACATAGTATTAAAATAAAATATTTTTATTCGGTGACGTACGAGCTAAAGTTGTGTCTTGTGTATTTATAACGTGACACAGGAGAATGTATTATTTTCACTAAAGAAAAACAATTTGACATGGCTCTAAGGTTTTTTTTACGTTGAAATCAATGTGTAAGTCACTGAAGCACGTGCCAAAGATAAAACTGTCATCAAATTTTAATTTAAAATAATATTATATAAACAAAGATCATCTAGTACATCTCATTATATATATAACATATGTATATATAGATAGATATAATGTTGAAAGATTTTTATAAAAATGATGTCTAATTAAATTAAAACTGAAGTGACTTTTTATATATTTTTTATTACTTTAATTACTTAGTAGGTTCAACATTCTACAAGATTTATAGACATTTTTATATGATTTGTGTAAAGAATCCTTTCAAAGATCATAGTTCATATAAAATCGACAATATAATATATATGATTGAAATAATGCAATACTAGCTAATATAGATATTATAGTATTACGATAATAATAAACTTAACTCAATACTCTAAAAGTGTTTAGCCATTTGGAAACTATTTTATTTATTGCAGTTAATAGTAGAAAAGAAACCAAATCTCACGAATCAATATAATTTTTTCGGAATATGCATCCTTATTTATTAGAATACGAAGGTGCAGTGGCATGTTGAACTGATTTTTGATGAGGAGCAAAAATAGAAAAATGTATACAAGGTACCCACCCTTGACCGCATGAGAACTAACTATCTTACAATATATTATTATGTTTTATTCTACTTTACAATACCGGTTGACAATGGTAAATAGTATACAGTGTATAGTATACACCAGTGCTTCTCAACCTGGGGGCCGTGGCTATATGACTGGGGGGGCCTTGAAATATGTATTTAATTTAAAATATTTCTGATTATTTAGTTATTATATAAATATAACATTATAACGTATACATTATATTATATATTATAACCGACCATATGATTAATCATTATAAATGATATTTAAAATAATAAATGATTCTGATTGAGGGGGGCCTTGACAGTTTTACATTAAATTTAGGGGGCCCTATAGTAAAAAATGGTTGAGAAGCACTGGTATACACCGTACAAGCTACGGGTAGGCACGTGACAAAGGGGCGTTAATGCGTTAGAACTCAGAATCACATTGAATATTATATAGATAATAATACGACATTTCTAATCAATGATACATCAACACATCTTTTTGCTACATCACAATGTATTACTGCTGCAAAGAAGTAAAGACATTCGGACAATGTGATAAACATCGTGATAAGATCATAAGAGAAACATCAACGTAGGTATTACACTATTATACTATTTAAAACATAATGACCCATCGTTGATTTAAAACGAGTTCATATTATATTAGTGTGTGTGCGTGTAATGTACTAATTTGTATACATATTATAAATTTATAATAGGTATACAGCGAATATAGGAGTAAAACTTAATACAAATTATGCAAATAATATGATTGTTCTATGACCTATTAATGATAAAAAGAATATATGTGACTGAAATACAATATATCGCATTAGTATAACACGATTGTTGAAAAATAACAATAACATAACCATTAATTTCATGTCAATAATTTTTATAAGTTTTTTAATATCACTACAGTGGTGAAAGGATCTTGAGCACCCTTTGATTTTAGGCCACACTTTAATGATTACAACAATTTTATGTTTATAAATTATGAATTATTGACAAACCAAATTTGTAACTTTTATTAGTCATAACGCGATCATGATTCCTAAAGATGAATACCGATAAGTTATGCATTACGAGATGTTGACACATTAAAAATGTAGTATTTAAAATATAATAAGAAAATATCAAGGAAAATATGAAATTAAAGAAAAATAAATGCAATTAAAGTTACTATATTTATTATTGATATTTAAATGAAAATTTTTAAAATATTTATAAAAATAAAACAAAAAATGGTCCTCCAGTCCACAAAATAATTTACGTATTTAACAAAAGAATTATCTATCTATTTTGTATCAAAAAAAAATTGATTTAATTTGAATTTATAAATGAATAAATTGTTCACTTTGAAATTTGGAGTATTATATACTACCTATCTATATAGATTGTATACTAATTAAGTATAACAATTATAAAATCATAACATAGATTATTGATTTAAGTTATTTAAAAGTTTTAAGATTATAGCTTGAAGAAATATGAATACAATTTTTTTAATACTGTAATTAAGTCACTAGCTTACACACTTAAGATAGCTAAATTAAAATTGAAATTATTTAACGATTATTTTACTCGTATATACTGCCGTCTACTTTGGCTTTTCCCACTGGGCTGATTTTCGGCATTACGGACTTCGATATTAATTTTAGTTGTGGAATTTTTTTCCAATACAAGTTGTTCGAACGTATTATGGAGTAGTTTCGCAAACGTAATTTTAGTGCATAAATTAATAATCTCACCGCTCCACCACTTGGTATTCCCTACGCGACTAGAACGGCTTACTGAGCTTACACACTCGTCGCCCCTGAACTCAAATATAAATTTAATCGTATGTAGGTGTCTATATGATATTATCGCTGCAGGCGTACCTATATCGAGTTCACCACTCGGCGCGTAGTCGCACAATGAACGCTTTCGGTCCGTTCGCAATAGTATAATATTAAAATATAATATTATATTATTGTACTGACGTCTGACTGTGGAATTCACAATAATATTAAACCGCAAAGTTCGCGCAGAAATGGTTGATGTTCACTTACAGAAACTAGAAACCTCCCGCGTGTGCTGTACTGTACCTAGCTGTAGTCCACGGGTGCGTTTTAATATTACACGTCCGTGGTGATTGCATATATAATATTACTTTATATATAATAATAATTACACATTATTAATATATTATAATTGTTTTAACTATTGCATAACATATTCCGATTTTGGTTAGTAATCTTTCCGTTTTTGTAGATGGATGCAGTGCCCGATTTAACTATTTTAACTACCTATTGTACACCGCTGTATAAGCACTGAACAAATTGCTGCCTTTTTACAAGCATTTTTAAAACTTTTGTGCTATTATTATTGAAAAAAATTGATCAATATTGAATATTCTTACTTAGGGTTTATTACTTAGGACATTACTCGTGTATAAACTAAGTTGAATCTAATTTAAACTATTTTTCTCGAACCACTGGATGATATCGTTAACTATATTATTCTTGGTTAATATTTTTGAATTATCTAATTTCTTATTTTTCTTATGGTAAAATAAAAATAAAACTCGCTGATATAATATTATAGTATTATAAAATTATTATATACCTAGGAGTTAGAAAATTGGCCGTTCCTAAAATATTGCCGCTGTAAGCACGTGCGTCTACCGGGAAATACAACACTGCGTGGATGGCTCTTAGAAATGTCATTCCGTCTTGATGAAATCGAGTATTTTAAATCTTAAGCCCATTATATAAGTCGCGTTTTTGTTCACGTTAGACAATACGACATACGATTGCTTAATATTGTTAATTTATTAGCAAAATACTTAAACAGATACTCTAAAGCGGCATTTCGAATGCTCTGTAACTTTCGTAGACGTAATATATTATTTTTAGTACAAATAACAGTCGATAAAAATTATACGTCTTATATTTCTGATATTTTAATGTAGAATCCATTTTTATTCCTGTATCTTATTGTCTTTTTTATAGGATTTTTACTCTATTATGCATCTTCCTCAACACAAAATTCCCCTTATGATTGGATACAACCATTGAACTAATAATTATGCATAGGTACATTTAATATATTATGTGTAAAATATAAATTAGAATAAATAGCATTCACTTGGACGTTGAACGTTTTTCTTAAATTTATAAAATATCGATATCAAAATACCAATGTTACATAATATATATACGTATTTATAGTCTTATACATACATAATAAGTACCTATTACAAAACTTTATTGGGCAACTAACATACTTATTATAACCATGTAATTATGCCAATAATAACTAAAATACTTTAATTATGTGAACAATAATACAATATTGTATACATAATACATAAGATTAAAATACTACTCACTACAGATCACTGATCAGCATTAGCATATAGCACAAAACCACTAGGTATTATACCGAATAATTTGAAATTTTAGGGAATGTCCTACCTTTTTTTCTGCTTAATCGACGATCGAGCGATATCTGTGCAATGTTTTCACCCAGAAGGAGAATACATCTATTTAATACTATGCGTGTATTTACACTAAGAAAGAATTTTTCAAAATTTAATTTTTATGGTTCGAAAATGCTTTTGGCTTCTTGCTGAATGTATAAATTTATTTACTTTTTAGTTATATCTATAGGAAATATTTTATTTTCTTTAATATGTTTATTTTTATAATTACCGATTAAGTTTTATATAAATTACAGTTATAATAAACATATAGACTAAATATTATTAGAATATACTTTAATATTTTTATCTGATGAAAATTCGAACTTGAAACGTCATTAAAATGAAAAAAAAATATTGGAATCTTAAAGAAATTTGATTTCTTAATCCACCGTTTAACTAGACAACAATTATTAGCTGAGAGTAAACTTGATGTAGGAATGAAACAATTTTTGTGATCAAAATCAAATAAATTTGAGTTAGATTTCTTCATAAGGTGTAGTAGATAAAATTATTGCTATTCGTATTAATGTGAGGATATTGTATTCAAACTGGGAAGTGGAAATGACAAATCAGCAGCAAGTTAATTATGTTTAACGTAAATATTAAATAGCAAATACTCAAATGAATCAATTTGCACAAATATATATATATATTGAAATCCTACATTTATATACTAAATATATAACGATCTCTATATATAATTCGTCAAGTTCTCCCTCCCCTGTTACGCCAACAAAAAATAGTTAAAAGGCGTAAAAAAAGAGTGGAACTCATGAAAACGAGTTTATTTTGTTCGAGTTTTGAATATTATATCAGAATCCGAAATTTGTTCCCAAATCGTTCGGGTTATCCACATAATGATAATATAGGTAACGTATAACCCGGTTTCGTAGCCGTTTCTTTTTTCTCTGGTCGTTATTATATTACAACTATGATACATATACTTAGATATTATATATTAACTGAATACCACTTATCTATTGTATTACTTATTAATAAATGTACAGTCGTAGTATTGTAGCAGTATTCAAATAAAATATTTCCATGGGAATCGAACATTCGTCAATCGTTTATGATTTATACAGGTATTAATGTATTATATTATTTAGTAATTGAAATCAAGTATTTTTGCCTTTTGATTTGTTAAGTAACACGTAAAATGTGTTACGAAATGCTTTCGGACTTATAGTTGGTACATTTTTTAATGTGTATGTATAATGTAGGATCTTGACTTCATGACTTCACGTGATAATTTATTATGTTTACCGAGAAACCAATCGATACCGATTATTTATTCGATATAAATCGTTAAAATATTTTTAAATATCAAAAATACTTAATATGATTAAAATCGAAAATGTTTTTAATGATATTCAAAATTTGAATAAAAAAAAAACAACCGGACATGGACTTACTTTGCTGTACAGTAGAGGTGGAATACTGGAATAGATCTCGTTCATAGGATAGGTTATTATAATTGTTGTATTAAATTTGAACGCAATGCTTGTTATCATTGCATACGAAAAGCGATTCTGAACGTAATATTATACAATTTGTAACAATACTAAACACAATAATTAACAATTGTAACAATTTTAAATGTAACACATAACATAAATAATAATGTATGAGGTATATTACACCTAATGTAATTAATATCTACTTTTTTAGCGATTCTACATTTTAAATTTTAAATTAAAAAAACTTTAAATTTTTACATTAAATTTCATTCATTCTAATCGCAACGGCAACGTAAATTAGCTACATTCTTGATAGTAGATATAACTATTTTATTAAAATTTTAAACAAAACCTGCGGATACCGGGAAACCCCTGCGTAATATTTTTTTTTTTGCATTTTACAACATACCTATCTATATCAACTAAGAATAAAATAATTACAATTGTATTTATGTTTTTCCAACTTCTGATTTGTTTAAACCTTTTAAATTTCTCTTACTAATAAAACAATTTTTGATAGAATGAAACAAAACCTGTTGATGCCAGGGAACCCCTGCACAATTTTTTGCATTTTAAGACAAATCTATATCAACTAAGAATGTAATAATTACAATTGCATTTATGTTTTTTCGTCATCTAAATTTTTTAAATTTTTTCTAAATTTCACTTTTTTGAAACTAGTAATCAATTATCAACAATTTTTGATACCTATAAAAAATATTTAGACAGTTAGAACGACTTTCGCGATTTACTGTCTCATGGAATCGTGGTTTTAATTTCTAACTTCTGCTCTTCGTACCTTTTTTCCCGTGTCTCAAGCGTGCTTGTTTTTTTTTTATCCAACAACGTTTCTGTGGGTATATAATTCAAAGAAGTACTTGGAGTTTAATGCTTAAAAAAATGCTAGGGGAAAAGCATAGTAAAAAATGTAAGAGTAATAGAATGACTTGATATTGAAATCAGTAATCAATTAAATCGATATTGTACAACAACATAAAAATCGTAAAATAATAAAATCGATATATTACTATTTTTTATTTTAAATAATATAACATATCAATAAGTTAAATTATAATTGAAATTGAAAAATGTTATTTTGATTACAAACCTTGGTTTAATATAAAGGTTTTGAGTTAAAATAAGGTTAACCTTATTTTACCAAGTTAAGTAATAGTATTATTAACCTTGAACTTATAAAGTTCAAGCCGTTCTAATATAAAAACAATTTATTAAAAAACAAAACGAAACATACAACTATTATCGGTCTCATGTTTAGTCACTAACCACAGTTATTTTTCAAATATGTTTTATATTTTAAATTTTTTGAAATTAATATTTATATAATCAATGGTAGAACTTACGTATATAATATATTTACTTACTTATAGAAACTGCGGTAGGATTATCATTTTTCTAAAAAACTAAAGTCCATATCCATAATATGTAAGCTATGGCAAAAAGAGTAGATATAACATTATACAATCTTTGACAAAGCCATAAGATACATTATACAAACAACGGCAATTTATTTTATGCACCTATTATATATAATATATGTTTTATTATTTTATTAGAAATATTTATACACAAAATGGAGAATTAAACCAAATCCAAATAAGTCGGTTCATACAACATTGAACATTCACTTTATATGTCACTCTTTCTGTTCAAATGTGTCTTTATATAATTTTCCTATTCCAATGTCTAACACAGTCAGGTACTGAACTTGGATGCCTTACCACATGGAATACTCATATTCGTATCAAGAAACTTACCTTAAATGCTCGATTTCGCAGACTAGGTATGTACCTTGCTTATAACTCAACTGTAAATTAAAAGTTAAAGTTCTTATGTATAAGACATTACTGAAACCAGTGAAAGCAATATATACAAATGATTTCCCACTGTGGGACATTACAAATATATCTACCTAATACAAACAAAATCCAACAGTTCCAAAATATTGCTTTTAGAACAATTATGAATGCTTCACCTTTTACGTTCAATTACACCGTACATAAAAATATTAAAATGAAAACTGTGACAGATGAAACTGCATAGGTATTTCTAGTTTCTACAAACAGTACAAGCGCTTTCATAATCGCCTATGTAACTATCCAAATCCATTTATAAAGAACCTCTACACCCAAACTATACCAGGAAACCCCGAGTGTCGTCTTGAAAGGACGGAACTGGTACCATGACTTATTGTAAAAATTATTAAGTAAAAAATAAATATAAAAACAAAACAACGAAGGTCTTAACTCTAGATCTTCGTTTTGTTATATCTAGAGCAGGTATGTGTTCCGGAAGTGTTCCAACTGGCCCGTGACCGTTTTATAAAAATTAGAAATTTGTATGTATAAGTGTAAAAAAAAATTGATTTATAAAAATTTTTATTTTATTAAGCTTTCAATTTTGTACTTTTTATTTTGAGACATTTTAATAAATAGTTCAATAAACAAAATTGATCTTAAAGATAATTACATTATAACGTAGAATAACATGAGAGAAGCTACCCAGGAATTAGATATAAAATTAATCAGTTTTTGTTAAAAAAAGTCATCGTTTATAATCAATTTATTATACATGTGTGCATTTTTGTACATTATATATACTACAAGACAAAAAAAATTTTGTCTGAAATATGTGCTTTTCAAGCATAATTCTATTAAATAACAAACGTTTATAATTTTGTCAAATTTTTAACAAATTATTTAACATATTACCTCTAATCGTATAAATATAAATTATGAATTTTGTTAATATTTCAGCACATGATAAAAAGAAACCATGCTATTATTATATAATGAGTGTCTTTAATTATGGATTTAAAGAGTTTACAATATAATTAATAACATTGTGTACATAATTAATTTAAGCATGTTCTTCAAAAGCATAAATTCCTATTGATATCTTAACATACTATCTTATAAAAACATTTAAACACAAATATTAATTCAATTACACACTATTTATCTATATCAAAATATTATAAATATAAAACAAAATTCTATAATGCAACAATAAAAATATAATATATTTTTTAAATAAAAAATAATACAGCTTCTTTGATCCTCCTTAATAGCGTACATTTTGTTGTCGTTTTTTCCTCCTTTCTAGTTTCTTTTGTTTTTTTTCATTTATTTCTGGTGATAAATCTTCAGGCGTTTGTTTCATAAAATACGGTCCTAAAAAGTTTTTCCACACAACCCAAAATGCTTGACCTGGTGCCTATAAAATTATAAGATTAAAATAATTAATAATTAATATCGTTTAACAAAATTACTAAAATATTTTAAACTTTTACAAAGCTAACTTATAACTGATAAAAACTTATAAATAAAAATATGAAAAATGATTGAATTCTAAAAGATAATATAAGAATAATATAATTTAATGGTTACTTTGATTATAGGATTTACAAAAGAATACAAAAATCTTGACAGTAAAAAGACCTATCTAACTAACAAAATAGATTAATAATCTTAAATTGTTTTAAAATATTCAATCATTTTCTAAAAAATCTCCAGGAGACTAAAATAAAATTTTTGGTGAGAAAAATTATAACTTTGTACATATTTGAGCAATCCTGCTGGTCAAAATCGTTTACAGACAAAAAAAGAAAATAAATGATATCACCAACAAAGAATTTTTCAAAATTCAACTTATACTTTGTTCATAATAAGAAACGTAGTCAGCGGCCGACTAGTGAGCATGGGCGTGGCTTAATAACACGTACCGACATAGACAAATACACATAGTGGGGAAGAAAAATTATACGTTATCTGACCGCCGCCGTCGAAAACTGGTCGCCGCCGACTATGTTTCTTATTTTGAACCGAGTATATAAAGGAGGTCAAACAGGGTAAAAGGAGTAAAATGGAAAGATACCCCTAGCCGAAACCACTATTCATATTATTATATAGATGTAGAGAGTTAGAGACTCATTAAGAAAGGATTTTTCCAAAATTCAAGCCACATATCGTTTCAAAATATAAGACAATGAAAACCATAAAATTAAAACATAATAATGATATCTCACTATATTTAACAAAATGTTTACACTATTTATACTTACTAGGAGCCACAGGAGCCAGAAGTAATTAGAAATAATCGATAATAATTGACAGCCTGATGTTAAAATTATCAAATCCTTTGTATACCTTAGAATAAAATACATTAATATATTGTGAGAAATAATTATCAGACAAAATAATAAAATATAATTACTCGGCTAAACCTCCTTCCATGTTGAGGTCTGTACCAGGATCTAGTAATTGACCACTTTCACTATACTTGGCTGTGGACATGTAAGCCATAAATTTATAACTTCCGCCATGCGATGCTATAACAAGAGCAAATAGAAACTGAAAAATGAAAATAAATTAATCATGTGCCCTAAGAATAATCTTAGATTTCAATACAATTTAAATATTGACTTCCATAAAGAGCAAGTGATTACTTTCTGTCAGCTTTTACTTAGAGCTGGTTGATTTTGAACCAGAGAATTGCATAATTTTAGCCTTAGCTTCAGAAGTAGCTCTAATAGTTTAATGGAAAACATACAGTAATTATGATATTTAACGTACTATGTTTGTGAGGGAAAAAATATTTCCAAAAGCCAAATTGAACACAATATATATGGCACTAACTGCTCCAATCATGTTTCTGTAAAACTTCAAGGTGGCATCGTTCTCTTCCAAGATCTGTTTCTGACCTTTGGTGCCGATCTTACCTTTCTGGGGAGCCTGTTAAAGGAAATTAATCGTATTATTCGCATCGAAATAATGAAAACAGTTCCACGAAAATATGCACTTACAGCCATCTCTGCAGTAGTAGTCGCTTTAGATTGACTTCTGCTAAGGTAATCAATGAATGACTGGACGATCGAATCAACAACCTTTGATCGGTTGGAATATTAATGAAACGACAATATTATACTTTCGCTTTACGACATTTTTATATTATTCGTCGCCAGTCGATATTTTGATTAGACGGTTTGACACGTTATCATCGGGTTATCATTGAAACGAGTGTTGGCCCGACGCACGTTTCCGACGCGTGTAGACACGTTCACCTGCGATGGAACGTGACCAGCTACGCGGCACGAAATGCTCGTATACACTACACCGAACGGACGGTTTTGGACGGATTCAGTTCAGCGGCACGTATTCTTTTCTATGGACACAGCGACTGTCTGGACAACCGCGGAAAATGTGTGAAAAACGTTGTGTGACTGCGGATTACATCACAAAGTGTTTATTTAGGACATCCTTTCCTCGAGACGATACCATACATTTTTAGGGGACTGTGATAATAATATTAAGAATAATATAAAACAAATTATCATTTTGGCAAATTCCTTGTGTAAAAAATAATTTTTAATTCCGGGGGAGTATTCAGGTATTTATCTTTTATTCTTCTGTAAGGGAAGAAAAAATGTCGATCCACCAAACGGCCCCGTACGGTTATAAAACACGTAACGTGACGGTCACACCGTCGACAACAATAATATTGATAGCTCGCGACTGATAAAGAAATAATATTAAAAACATTGTCAACTGTTGTTATTTCGTTCACGTGCTTTCGTGTGCGTCGCAGTTTCGTTTATTGACCATCCGTTGATTCCTCGTCCGACGACACCGCGATGGCCAAGAGTATCAGAAGCAAATGGCGCAGAAAGATGAGAGCCATCAAGCGAATCCGGTATGGCGTTAAGGAATTGGACAGGTTGAAAACAATGCTGGTGAACGCCGGAGAGATCGAAGTCAAGGAAGGTGGTGAAATCGAACATGTCTGCCTCGGTAATTCCTTGTTAAACTGTCCGTTAAACACAATATGAACATGAAATTATAATATTATACTCTAAAGTAGTGTCCATATATGTTACACTTACTGTAACAGTTTGTTTTTTTTCGAATTGTATGTTGTTAATCTGTTAAATACTAGTGGTATTCATACAGCTGCAGCTTTGACACCGGATGTCATTGATGTTATTTTTCTAATACATTCCATATTGTTGTTGTTGTAGTTAAAAGATGCTTGATTCCTTTTAAGGAAATATATTGTATGAATTTTTATCTTTATCTTAACTGTTTTAACATTATTAGTGGACATATTATCGTCATTTATAGTTACATCATTAATGGTGCAGTCTTGACAACAAAATTTATCAGAAAGCAAATTCAAAAGTTTTTACTTTTTTTGGAACTGTTTTGATGTTTTGTTATTATAGTAAAATATTTTATAAAACCTATTTCAAAAATCTCTTTTTAAATAACTAATTTTGCTTTTTTTGTTCCAGTTAAAGCTAAGAATGAAGAAGCTGAAAAAATTCAGTTAGAGAAAGAAGAAAAATCTAAAATTGATAAAACCACAGAACCTAAAGAAACTACTAAAAAAGTTCAACACCCTACTTGGCTTAGAAAAAAAGAATACAAGAAATATATTAGGAGTTATAGGAAACAACAGTCGATCAATGCTAAAAGATTAAAAAGTTCTGCTAGAAAGTGAAAAATCTATAAGATTTGTTTTGTGGTGATAATTTGTCTTGTTTTTTAAAAAATAAATGATACATTTATTTCATATTTGTTCGTAATTTTCTGCTTTAAATTACAAAACATTAATTAATCTATTATAACCCTATTTTCTTAACAATTTTGATTTTTAATTGTTTAAAATGCTAATAAAAGCAATTTATCAACAAGTGTATATTTTATTTAAAATTTCCAAACTATACTTACTCAAGTAGTGATAAAAATAACTTACATAACTTGTTGCATTTTTTTAGGTGTTTTATTTTTATTATTGATTATATACTGAAAAATAAAGATAATCTAACAGTAATTAACAAACGGTAAAACAATAAATCTATACATAAATTAATTGGATAGATATATCTTACTTATACAATCATTTGTTAATTTTATTCATAGTCTTTATTTTTAATGACAAATTGTATATGGTTTAGTATTGATAAAATATTGAATCAAAATGAGAATCATTGTATTAGATACCCAATCAAATATTAAACAATTATAGTAATTAACTATTACATTTTATCCAGCAATTCAAATATATGATCAAGGATGTAAACAGTATTTTATTAAAAACAATTATATTTGACCAGATAACTTACTTTCTTAAAGCATCAGATGAAAAATATAAATATATATTATAGCAACATTACAAAACAAAATTGTTAGCATTACATTTATGGACAAAATAATAAATATAATGTCTAATCTAAAGTAAACTTGATGAAAGGAAAAATGATTCCCGTGTGATTTAAGAAACAATTTGGGTTGTCAAATGTAATCATTATGAATCAATTTCAACTATCTATCATTTTGTACAAGATTAAATTAAAATTTTCAAAAAATGTTAACTTTAGGAACAACATTAGACAACAGTTTTCATATTACTGAACCAATCATTAATTTTAGTATTTGCTAATACGTCTTTGAATGCCATACAACCTTCAATACTTGAAAGAATACCATACACTGATAAATCGGCTAAATTAGGGTTATTACCACCCATGAATTTTCCACCATTTTCTTCAATTGCTTTTACCCACATATCACATTCGTCGTAAAGTGTCTGACGAACATCATCATTCAACATATACCTATAAAAATATTGTGTGTAAACAATTATAGATTATGTAACATTTTTTGAATTTCAAATACTTACTTTTTCTTCAATTTTTTACTAATTAACCACATCATGAATGCACCACCGTAAATCATAAGACCAGTTTCCCAAAAAGGAAAATTTTTTTCCCATTCTCCTGCTATTGAAAACCACTTAAAGGAATCTATAGCTTCAGATAGAGAACGGTAAGCATTCGGGGAAAGTGCATGAACCAATACATCATCTGACCATTGTCTCCATTGTCTTTCATTACTAAAAAAATAAATAAATAATCCTTTCGATTGTTCTCATATTCATACAATACCACTTACTCATATTTAAACCGCTTAGTTTTATTTGATTCATCTTGATCCATGACAAAATATTTGTTCATTACATCTGTTTTTCTCTTACCGTCTACATCGACGTATGATACTGGTGGATAAAAATTTGCAATTTCTTCAATGTTAACAGATTTATCTTTAAAATAGGTTGCTAATGCAGATACAATCATTGTGCTGTCAGTAAGTGGTTGGTATCCATTAAGTGTTTTTACCAATAAAATTGGAACTTTCTTGTAACTTGACCAGTTGATTTGCTGTTTAAGCATAGGATCTACTTCAACAATATCATAGGGCACTTTCATATAATTTAAGAATGCTCGTACTTTGCAACAGAATGGACAAGTTGGATATTGAAACAAAATTAGATCAGCAATTTTATCATCATCGTGCCCAACCTGAAATTATGAATATTAACATATAGGTATTAAACAATGTACAAAAGAAGTTTAAGGCTAAAATCTCATACTTTACGGGTGATTTTCAAATCTGGAGGTAACTGTTCTAACACTGGCATCTGTACTGGAGTATTGACAATTGCACCGGGCAGCTTTCGCTCAGAACCTGAGAAGTAAGCATACACAACTCCAACAGCAACTCCAATTGCAACACCATTGACTATTACACGTGTTGTGCTCATACGTTGCTTTGTGTGCTTAGCCAGCGGTGACTCACTATTGAAATGTTTCATCCGACTGAATGAACTGTTGATCCGCTGCAAATATGGTCCAGAGCCTACTGCCTTAATGTTTAAACGGGAAACGGCCACCCTTAATGCCATTTTTGTAATGCTTGTAACACTTGGAATTTTTGTTTCTTCTCGTTTAATATTCAATAATGTTCACCGTTTTCGAGTCGAACAACAGACTTGCACACTATAACTAGAAACAAACTACTAAAGTACTAAGTCGAACATGAAACAATATGAAAAGCACCGCGTTCAAGTAAGATAACTTGACATTTTTAGCGACTTGATCTTGAAACAAGAAAATAATAATTTTTATTTTTTAAACCCCGTACGGCCGTACTCCATAGTTGTCGAATGTTAACTTTACATGCACTGTCGACTTATCTCAATGGTCTTATCAAATCGGCACATGTTCGTTGATTGATAACGCTGAGTGATAACACTTTTTCAATGGTCTTGTCCCTGCAAACTGCTATCGAAAATATTCGGTCCATTTAGAACAATTAGAACCGTATAAGCCGCTATACTGCTAAAGCCTATAACGTGTGTGATCACGTTCGAACGAATTATCTCTCGGCCAAGATCAGCGTTTGACGGTTTTCAATAATTATATTCGTTTGGACACCAACCGACCCGAAAGCAACAATGGCGGCGCAATTGATTGATCTAAAGAAGTTGAACGTCCAGCAGTTGGCCAAAATGAAGGAACAGTTGTTCAAAGAGGTGAGTCTGATCCAAGACTCGTTGCAGTCGTTGAAAATAGCGCAGAAGAGGTATATCAGTTCGCAAGAAGCACTGGAAAGTGCTAAAGGCCGACCGTCTGGTACGTCCATGATGATCCCGTTGACCAAGTCCATGTACGCAGCTGGAGAGCTGGCTGATCCTGAATATGTGACGGTGTGCATAGGTGCTGGGTACTATTTAAAGCTCCAGATCGATGACGCCATACAGTACTTTAAGCGACGTGTCAACTTCCTGGTCGAACAGATGGAAAGTATTCAACATGTTGGCATTGAAAAACAAAAACTGCAGAACATTATTACTGAAGTGCTAGAGATCAAAGTACAACAGGCCCAAACTGAAAACAAATAATCTAAGGTTTTATATTAATATTTTATTTTTTCCTAACATTTAAAAATAATGAAAAAAAAAAAAAATGTTTTGTAATTAATACTTATTAAACTAATCAAAATGATTCAAATATTTTGACCAAAAATTGATACTGCTTGTCAAAATATACATATTTTGTATTATAATGCTAATATACTTTGGTCAAACAAAGTTAATAATTATATATTAAATTATTAAACATTTTACATAATATTATACTTTTATTATTAAAATTTTTTTTTATTGTTATGTAATAACTACTTAATAGGAAGCGGTTTAATTATTAAATTTTTGAAATATTTAAAATACTGTGAAGCTGCTAACATATTTTGATATTTTGTAATAGTCATGAAATGTTGATGAACTGATGAAATCATGATACCTAAACCTCTTCATTGAAACATAAGTAAACAAAGTATACATTATCAATTATTGGTCACATTACTTAAATTTTAAAAATGCATACTTCTTTATCACGAGTAATTGTGTACATTGTTCACGTAGAAACTAGAATTAGTGCAGTACAATAAAAGAAAAAATGCACCAGCGTGAATTGTATATTTTTTAACGTGATGTATTAAAATATTGAAGTTGGGTGTGTGAAACATCGCAGTATATACAAATTGGTAAGCATATAACGTATCCAAACGAAAAGATTATTTTCATAATAAGTCTTAAGATATCCGTTCCACAAAGTGATCTACCCTCGATCCCGAAAAACGAATAGTGGCAACTTATGTAGTACACCGTACACGTGGTACATTGTAAAGTTGAATTTCCTAATTTTTCATTAAATACAGGTAGATACACCGATACACGTACACAATAAGAGGAAGCCGAGGGAAACTTTGACATAAAGTCGCAGTGACGTCGTTCTTAAACAGATTTACTAATTCATAGGCCTTAAATTTCTTTATTTTTCAATGCTGGAATAAAATATAAGTACAATATATTTTTGAAGATAATGGTGTACGACGTTATTTGTGGCTTATGAGTAATTGTTGAATCAAAATAAAATTGTAATATTAAAAACTACGTACAGTATGAACTTCCATGTTTATTATAATTTTTATCCTGTCTTTATTAATCGGCCATAGTTTTAGGAAAATGGTAAAAAAGTTCACAACTAATTTTGTGTGTCTGTTGTTGATGTGCAAAATGGAAATGTTCCGTTTGTTCTTGCTTATAAATATGGACCTGCGTCCTTATCCTTATACAGCAATTTTCGGCGTGATTACTATAAAAAAAAAAAAAAATAATAAAAAAATTGTTGTCAGTCGAGTTTATTTTTTCAACCACCGGGGTGTCGGACTATGCACACAGATCGCGTTGTCCGTCGGCCACGAAATACATGATTCATCTGCAGCTGCTGTGGCCCTGCGACTCGTATTGTTATTATATACGTGTACAATTGCCGTGCTTGTACTTTATCGTAATTGTTGTTATAATGAATATTATATAATTTATGATTAATTACCAACCGATAACAGAAATCGTGACGTTGTCCTAACGCGGCGATGTACGTTGTACCGGAAGACCGAGTGACTCTTTGTCGGCTACTATAGTACTATAACGTCTGTAACAACAGTACATGTATTATAATTTACAGCACATTTTATTCTAAAAATTTATACAAGTTCTGCATGATCCGTGCCATTAGTGTATTCTGCAACTTTCATTAACACCTACCCGCTTAAGTTCCGTTAATCGTCGGTCATTTCTCGTCTTGCTGTCAAGTCGTATACCTGCCTGTAATCAAATATTTCCTCAGAGGTATGTATAACAACATTTTGTATCGTAGCTACGGAGCTTGATGTTTCGTCGGAGTTTTGTTTAATAACATGATTTTTATCGAACTCGCATAGAAAACCATCGCTATGGACAGCAACGACTCCAGTAACGTGGACGAACTCGAACCATCTCTGCAAAATGTGATTGGCCAGGAAACTCTAAAATGGATATTTGTCGGTGGCAAAGGTGGTGTCGGTAAAACCACTTGCAGGTAATGATGCAGATAATGCAGGATCGATACATGACAATTCTAACTTAATACAATGTCTCAATCGTTATTGTTCAATTTCAGTTGTAGTCTGGCCGTTCAGTTAGCCAAAGTGCGTGAATCGGTACTTCTTCTGTCCACTGATCCAGCGCACAACATATCTGATGCTTTTGGACAAAAGTTCACCAAGGCACCTACTAAAGTCGAAGGTTTCAATAACTTATTTGCCATGGTAACTAATCTAAAAACTTGTGTCCCCATAATTGGAGATTAATATTATTGTTTTAAATCTTAATTGCTCAGGAAATTGATCCAAATGTAAATAATGAGAATGAACAATTATTCGGCGATGGAGAAGAATCTGATACCATGAAGTTAGGTAAAAGTATCATACAAGATATTGTAGGAGCATTTCCTGGTATTGATGAATCAATGAGCTACGCCCAAGTAATGAAGTAAGTTTTTGAAGAAATACTAGTTTAAATACAACACTATTATTTTAATACAGTGATACAGATAGTTGTTCGTTTTTAAATTATATGTTAATAAGAAGTATAATCTAGTAAAAGAACAAATTAGTATTTTTTTTGTTAACAATTTCGAAAAGTTTATAATTTGCTGCTTTATATCTACAAAATCAGTTTTGACAAAACCAAATAAAAAATTTGTCATAGACAGGTTTCATGATTTTGTACTATTTAAATTTAGATTTTTGTTGTTCTATGGTGATAATAATCTTAGTTATGTTTAATCCAGAAAATATCTAATGTCTATTCAATTTTAGATTGGTTAAAAATATGAACTTCTCAGTTGTTGTATTTGATACAGCTCCTACAGGACATACACTGAGACTATTGACATTTCCATTAATGATTGAAAAAGCCATAGAAAAACTTTTGGAATTGAAAAATAGAGTAGGTCCTTATCTTACTCAAATGAGTATGCTTTTTGGTGCTGGTGTCAATGTTGATGATATTTCGCATAAACTTGAAGATATGTTGGCTACCATTAAAAATGTAAATCAACAATTCAAAAATCCTGTAAGTACTTATAAATGTTATTTAATAAAATTATCAAAAAAAATTACAAATATATTTGGTATAGGATCAAACAACATTTGTTTGTGTATGCATTGCTGAGTTTTTGTCTTTGTACGAAACGGAAAGACTTGTTCAGGAATTGACTAAAAATGAAATTGATACCCATAATATTGTTGTCAACCAACTTTTCATAAACAATGGAGATTCAGATCCCAGTTGTAAAAAGTGTGCTTCCAGGCGAGCATTGCAGAGCACTTATCTTGAACAGGTCAGTTAACTATTACTTCATTGTGTAAATCTGTCACTTATGAGTTGAAATCATAATATGTATATAATTTTTTTCTTCAGATAAATGATTTGTATCTTGACTTCCATATTACCAAACTTCCTTTGTTAGAAAAAGAAGTGCGAGGGGTTGCAGATATATCAGAGTTCTCCAACTATTTAGTAAATCCAAATTATGCTTTTAATAAAAATAAATAACAAGCATTATTTTTCAGTGTATATAGTGAACATAATTAGTTCATAAAACATGTACACTTAAGAGCCTACATATATTAATGCTTTTATCTATTACTGTTCCATTATAATTGTTGTTAGAATGTTTATTTGGTGAAAGTTCTAACAGTTGTTTGTTTAAATAAGCATGTAATTAAAAAAGACAAAAATACTATAATGAATTTTATATTTGAAAACATATTAATTACTATTGAAAAAAAAGAGATTGTTAAATGAATTAATTCAAAAACAGTTGTGGTACATTGTTATTTATTAAAATTGTTGGCATTGATAAATAAAGATTATTAATTATATCTATTTTCTTTTTACATTCATTTATTGATACCCTACTAGTTTATATCTATTGCATTGTTTTAGGTAAGAAGAAACTTTTGGCTCTAATGATGTCTGATTTAAATCAAATCCTAATAAAAACAAAATTAATTAGATCTCAAATACCAGGTATTAAGGTGTACACTCAATACCAGTTTGCAAACTGCACAGTTGTGTACCTATGTAAATTATTAATAAAAGCAACATACATGTTTAATTTGATATTACATACAAATTATAATAGATGATGATTCTAATCAAATTTAAAATTTTCTTGCATGATTTTTTTCCCATAATATTTAAACTTTTTTTTGCTTGGATTACTTTTAAGTGTTTTCAAGTATTTTCTAATTTTTTTAAGTCTATTTTTGTTGAATATTCAGAGAAACTTATAAAGCAAACTGTTATAAATATGTATTATATATATGCTTATATAAATAATGGTGAAAATAATCTATTATGATTATTTATTATCTATTATGATTATACGAAACTTCGCATTGGACATATTTTGTGTAAATTTGTTACTGATCACTTTCAACCGACAAAATGGTCTTACTTTGTAATGGAAGTATTTGTTTTAGATGTGCGTACTCTAAATGTAATGATTAATTACTGCGTTTCGTTTCACCTTCAACCTAGACCCGCTTGGTAGTTCATCAAAACTTTCGTTTATAGCAATCACTTGTCACGGATCTCAATAAATATAAATAATAATATTATAAATTACAAAAGTATATATTTATACATTATTAATTATTGTCGAAGTGTCGACCTCAGCGTACCTAAGCCTATATAGTTTTGAAATAATTGGCGGACCGATGACACGCGCAGTACATCTCGCGTGCTAAAGTCGCCCAGCTGACGAGTGACGATAACAGCTATCGCGCGAGTAATGATGTCTGTTCGTTTTGGCACCCATCGAATTTGAGATAAGACGGTTACCGTGAATACGTCTATTGGGTTGCCTATGCTATACGGAGTATAATTTAAAAATTGCAAATTTAATTTTATGTGACATGCAGCAGTCAAAATGTATTTTCAACATTTTCATATATTATGCACCAACCTAAAATTACTGCCCAGTTATATAATAGTAATTAAATTCAATATTTATGAGTAGTAGTAACAAATGCGGTACAACGTTAGAAGGGTCGAAAATATAGTATCATAATGTTCACTGAATTATTCGAAGAAAATTTGTAATAAATAATAATTAAAACTAAATAAATATAAAATACCTTTTTTGTTTTTAATTTTGTTCATCAATAAATTAATATGTGCAATATTACACAATATGTAATTGTCATCTTCAATTAAATACAATTAATAAATCATTTGTAAAGTAAATATTCCCTCCAAAATTATAGTATACGCAACCGAACAAGATGATATTGACCGATCTCTTATCAGTGGTAAGAAGGAGCTAATTAGTGTTCTGAAAACAGGGACATACAAATAGTAAAATACACAGAACACCAATATTCAAATGATCATGACACAATATTATTATTGTTTTGCGTGTTATTTGGTCAAGGGCTCGATGAAAAATCTATTTCGATAACACGTCCTATGTAGACAAACCGACATCATTTCGCCAGACACTCGTTAACCGTGAAGACCGCGCGAAATGTTCCACCAAACTACGCATTCGACTTCGTCCGGCTCGCTGTTTAAAAATCTACTGTGTTGTTCACAATTGATGTCAAAATGCAACGCGTCATCGCTGGACGGACGAATGATGAACAAAGTAATGGGTCTTACCCGAAAAACCAAGTAAGTGCGTCGGTGACAATATTTTGTTTACTGTAGAGAGGCGTACACGATATCAGTGGCGGAGTGACATTTTATTCCTATGAAGCAACTACCTTAGATAAACCCACCAATTTCTGTAACGTAGGGTACCTAATATTTACTTTGTAAATGTATCATATATGACTATGTGAGTATAAATTATAAATTAGTCTAACTGTCTAAGTCGTGGAGACTGGAGTCCAAGGTGGATATATATCCACCTTGCTGGAGTCATTGCCCATTGTGATACCCACCCCCATTTTTGCATGAGGCGGCTACCTCATAAATTAGCTATTCATGCCGCCACTGCACAATATACCTGATGTTTGATCAACGGTAACCGGTGTCTTTGTGGTTTTTTTTTAGAAAAGTCTGGTACCAATCGAACGTTGGAGCCAATCCTTCTTTTGGAGAGCTTATGAAACAGACGACAAAAAACAATGCAGGGCGTCAGGCGAGCAAGCGGGTGGACGTACTGAACAAGTTGATCATGAAAAATATTACTGATATCATGGCGACTGGTGAACAGTCGGATAAACTCACTGGATTTGGTATTGAAGTATCTAAGGTATGAGGTATAAAAGATAAAACCATAATTTTTCATTTATTATTCATACCTAATCTGTTTGATCGTAGGTCATTGTTGCTGGGGATTATCGATCCGTCAATGTATATTGGATGACTAGTAAATCTGAAGATGATTCCCAATTGGAGGAACTATTACAATCTATAAGTGGCCCACTGAGGCATGAACTGTCTAGGTTAAGAATTATGGGAGAAATTCCAAAAATTCAGTTTGTGAAAGGTAATGTGAGCTTTATATCAATTGATTTTTATCATTAAACATTAAAATGTGGATATTATTATGAAACAATAATTTTATTACTATTTTAGATAAAATTTACTCTAACATTGTGGAAGTTGATCGGCTATTAAACAAAGCAGACTATGGTGATGATTTTATACCTACTTGTCCTGCTTTATTAAAAAATCACCCTATAGTTTTTACCAGCATTGACTCTGAGATTCAAGTAATAATCATATAAATCATGTATAGATGTTTTTCATATCAATAATTGATTTTAGGAAAAAATCAAAGAATTAGAGGGTGAAGAAAATTTAGAAGAGACCTATGAAATGGAAGAGAATACAATTCCCGAAATGAAAATGGATGTAATGGGTCTTGATCATAGTGCAATAATGGCTAGAGTAAGATTGTGTTAATTAGGTTTACTATATTCTTTTAGAACCAGCTTCACTTAATAGTTTATTATTTGTTGAAAAGTATAGTTGATAATATTTAAAACTGTAATGATTTCTTTTTAAATTTGACTTTCTATGACTAATGTTATAAAAAATAATAATACTTAATTAGCCCCATATTTAAGTTTGCTAAAACTAAAAATCTCATTGGACGTGAAAATGTTTTGCTAACAAGTATTTGTGTATCTTATTATCTATTAATGATGTTATAAAATGTAAATAATGCTTATTTTTTTATATTTTTTTTTATATAGTTAGACGCATCTGTACAAAAGGCTAAAGCTGTTCACCGTTTACCCAATGCTGTACAAACTGTGAAAAATTTCAAAATTGAAAGTATTGGAGAACCCCAGTATTTGTCGTTTACAGATTTTGTAAAAAAAAGAAAAATTCAAGAAGCCAAAGCTATAGGTAGGAGAAGAAGTAGATCGATTGAAAAAGAAATGTATGACCAAGAATTTTCATTTAACAATGAAGAAGATAATGATAATATAGATGAATATCCTTTGAAAGTTTAAATCAATATATAGTTTTTATTTTAGTTTCCCTTCGGATACTTGTTATATAAAGTAATATACATACATGTTTTTTTAATGATTATAAAGAAAATTATTTGATTTGCCAAGGAACTAACAAATTATTCTATCTACTAAATAATGTATATTATATTTCAAGTAACTACCCAAATAATATCATTAATATCCTTTAGTATGCAATAGAAATATTTATGAATCATATTTAAGGATCATTTTATCAAAAAGTGAAACACAAAAAGAATAAGTTTGATGAATATTTTAACTACCTGAATTTGTGATAATCGAATAATTGAAATAAAAATCTTATTAAATTAATGTAAGCGAAAAATGTTCAAGTAACATTACAAATTTGACTTATCCTACATCATTTTTTCCATGTGAACATTGCTTCAATATGCATTTGCTACAAAGTCTGCTCTAATTATTATTTCACAACTCTGATGAAATTAAATTGTTTGCTGTTTTTTTAATTAATAAATAATAATTATATTTTTCTAATAAAAAATAATTTTATCAATATTTGCTTTGGATACAACAAATACATAAAAAAAATATACTGTCCAATAAATGTCTTGTATTTATAAAAACCTATATAAAGTGTAAAAAAATTACAATTACAAGTCAGGTTGTTACAAATTATAATTTACAAAAATAACAAATTTATTAATACATTTACATATTATATTATACAATTTTTACACATTTATGCATAAAGTAATATTTTAGTTTATCCGTAAACTATACATTAAAATACAATTAATAGTGTATATGAATAAAGTACATAAAACATATGTACTAGGTTAAGTGTATACACTTGACAAATCAGGTTTGCCTTAAAATCCTACGTCTTTACTTCGCTGTTCATTATTACTTGATAATTGTGGCGTTGATGAAAATTAGGAACTATGTCCGACAACCATTCTTTGTCAACCATGGTCACATACCTCATGTATGGTTGACTAGTTTCAATGATCTCTGTATACAGCACACAATGAGGATACGAATGAAACAGTGTAGAGGTTGGATGAATTTTGCACTCTTTCTTAGCGTTAATGGTTACATATTTTTTTTCTTGATTGAGGTATGCTAAGTTTTCAAAAAATCCAGTTAACAGACATTTCCTGACAAGATCAAAATTATCACCACAAGACTGACCAATTGGTAAGTGTAAATACTTGCAAATGTCAAGTAATTGGTCACGAGCACGGTCTGCATACTCCAAATTACGGATGTTAAGGAAATTATCATCGCACCAACTGGACTTTGTTTCTTTTCTTACTTTTCTAAATGAGCGGAAAGTTTTTAGTAACATGATATGATCACTAATTGACGATTTAAATTTTGAGCGGGCATCCTCAGCTTGTTTCTTTTTTTTCTCTGAAAGACTGGACACAAAAATAGAATCGGTAGACAGTATGGATACAATGTTTATGATGTCTTCCAAACAACCATAATTGACTGATGACAATATTATTTTCGAATATCTTGGATCTAGAGGAAATTTGGTCATTTTGTGACCAGTTTCAGTTAAAATACTATTTTTTGTGGCACCCAGGTTTCCTAACATTTTATAAGCTTGATCGATTGCAATTGTTGATGGTTTGTTAATGAAATCAAATTTATGTGGATCCATATTCATGGCCAATACCTGTAATACTACGTTACCCAGATTACATCTCTGGATTTCTGGTACGGGATCTATGGTCATTTCATCATACTGTTTTTTCGAATACATCCTATAACAAAACCCATCAGTTTCACGACCTGCACGTCCTGCTCTTTGTTCGGCTTGAGCTTGAGAGATATTTTCAATTTTTAGTGCATCCATTGAGGTTTCAGGATGAAAACTTCGAACTTTGACTTTCCCACAATCAATCACATATTTAATACCGGTTAATGTAACCGATGTTTCTGCTATGTTTGTACTCAAAATGATTTTTCTAGCAAATTCATTTGGTTCCAATGACATGAATACCTTGAGTTGCTCATTGGTAGGCAAGGAAGCATATAATGTCCGTACCTTTATGACAGGATAATTTCTTAGAGCAGGATCTTGATTAATATGTTCAATAGCAAGGGCCATATTTTCAATTTCTTCTTGGCCAGTAAGAAATACTAAAAAGTCATGACGTTCTGGTGCTTCCTTATGTAACTGAAATATGGTCACCAGAGTATCATGAAAATAATCTTCAACATTTTTCTTGGTGTAAAATGTATTGATGTCATGAAGCCTACCCTGCAGGTATACAATTTGAGCATTGCCAAAGTAATCAGCAAACAAATCAGCATTCATGGTTGCAGACATGACAATTACTTTGAGAGGATTTGAACTGTGTTTACGAGTGCGTTGAACTTTTTTGACAATGCCGAAAAGCAAATCCGTGTTTACAGTACGTTCATGAGCTTCATCGAGAATAATACATCCATAAGCTGATAAACTCTTTTCCAATATGGCTGTACGCAATAGCATACCGTCGGTCATAAATTTTATTCTGGTGAAGTGATTGGTCTTGTCAATGAATCTAACTCTGTAACCGACCAGGTCTCCGATTTCAGTGTTCACTTCGAACGACACGCGTTCAGCCAACGATATTGCTGCCACACGTCTTGGCTGGGTGACCACTACATCTTCGTCAGGCCGTAATATGTTCTCGTATACAATCTGAGGGATCTGGGTCGTCTTACCGCTTCCCGTTTCGCCAATGATGATAAGTGTTTCATATTTTTTAATCAAACCACAAATTTTGTCCTTTTGAAGGGTAACAGGAAGAGTTTTTCGTTCGTCGTCGAAATACTTGACCAAGTCCATTTTACTGAAATCATTCATTTTCGAATTCTCGATGTTTCAACGGCTCCAACGTTTAAATATTTAAAAAAAAATGTTTAAATTGAATCGCACATAGTTCAGGCATTCAGTAATTTAAATTAAAATAAATCAAAACAAAACAATAATAAATTCGAGAGTAAGTTTTGATACCACTCTGTGGTATGGTGCACATGGTTTTTATCGATTTTAAAACAGAAATTGTATACAAGACGTAAAAAACCGTATTGGACACACCGGAGGTATCGTGTGAAATATGATTGGAAGTGTTCCGAATTTTGCAACTTATTAACAACAATACGTATCGTTCAAGAACTGTCGAAAACGACAAAATCATAAAATAATCTGTGATATCAGTTATCAATCTTACCGATGATATTCAGGCAATTTAGGTAGGTATTTAGTACTATTAATTGTTGTATTTTTTTTATAGTTAACCGGGGTTCCCTCGTAGTCTTATAGAGATTTTGATTTTACACATTTGATATTTTACGTAATTAATTCTTTGTTCCTTGATAATCCAGAATCGTACGGACTGTTGTAAAATAATAAACTAATCGTTCCCAAGTGTAGTATAGTAAGTAGTAGTTGGCAAACACTATTTTGTCAATACTTTAAATTTCCACTTGAGCATATTTTATAGGAAAATGTGAAGTGGCATCATTCATAGGTGGTTATTTTCTGTTAAAATAATTTTAAAAAGCTTATGCTAAACGTTTTTAACATATTGTTCCAGATCAATACTTATTTTAGATCATTTTTTCCCTTGGCTATTAAATAAAATATACGCCAAAATGAGCATTACTAGATTGGAAATCGATATTAAAAGACTTTTGTCTGTCTGTGAAGATATGGCTCAAAACAATTCATCTGATGAAAAAGATTGGCGATTGAGCAAGGTACAATGAATTTATTTTTAATAAAGTTTTAATTGCAATTAGAATTTTGAATTATTGAAACTGTTCACAAAATATACTTTACATAAACATATTGTATTACTGTAATATACAAAAACAAAGATTGAGGGTCAAAAAAATTATTTGTTTATTTATAATAATATAATTATATTTCTGTTTCAGTACATAGAAGCTGTCAGTGAAATGATTGCAGAGTTGACAAAAAAAAGGTTAATTAAATATTTAACTAGAAAAATAATGAAATATACTATCTACTTCTCCTACTTCTAGTCATGGACCATTAAATTATTTCATTATCTGTTATAATCCACAGCGAACCTGATAAAGATATACTTAATCAATATACAAAAAGAATGCAGTTCCTCAAAGGATTTTTGAACACAAAAGAAATTGTAATTAATTATTATAATTTATTATATTGTATATAGAAAAATAATTATATTTATACATTTCAAGGAAAATTCTGAAGAGAAATTAGTAGCCTTAGAAATGTTAGAACCAGTGCAAGTGTCTAATAGTCGTTCAAAAGACATCAAGCACAAGTTTAAGGTGACTTACACAAAACAATTGAGAGATGAACTACTGGGAGGTAAAACAATTTATTATTTATAAAGTACAAATTATTATATGCAATTGTCTTTAGAAAATATAAATGAGTTCAGATCTTTAAGGCAGCCAGAAGTGGATAATAATGATAATCTAGATGAATTATTGAAACATCATCAAAATAAACAAGAATCCATTGCTGAAGAACTGATGGCTATTACTCGAGGTTTACGAGAACATTCCGAGCTTGCTGGAAAAATTATAAAAAAAGACATCCAAGTAATATCATAATTTATAATTGTCATTAATATTTAATTGGTCTGACTTAAGTTATTTGTTTAGACTCTAGAAAAATCATCAAAAGGTATAGATGCTAATTTTGAAAACTTGAAACGAGAAGAACAACGGTTAATGGAGTTTGTAAGAAAAAGTACATGGAGATGTTGGATATGGGTTTTAGCTGTTGCTATGGTTGCAATTTTCATAAGTATGTGTCATATTCTTTTAATTAATAATTCATACATTATATATGTATATTTTTTTTTTTCAGAAATGATTTTGTTTATCAAAGTAACAAAGAAAAATTGAAAAAATGGAAATCGCATTCACAATGTTGAATAATTATAAAATTATTTTTATAAATTTTATATTTTCTCATTATATATGTTTAGATGAATTAATATTTATTTATGTTATCTTAATTGTTATTGATTACATAAATAATCATTGTGATATTATGTATGTATTTTATAAGTTAGTTTGAGGGATTAAATCTGTTATATTGTTTATAAATTGATGGTTAAAAATAACGTTAAAAAAAAATTAAAATATAGGTATGCAATTAAAAGTTAAATTTTTCCTTTTGTCTACAGTTTATTTATTCCAGTTTCCCTATGAATCCTTTAATTGTTTTAATTGGGTATTGAGTAAACTACTAAACATTGGTCATTGTGTGATCTTTACAAGAATTTAAATGTATTTTTGACAACCATGTACGCAAAATTGGACAAATTATTACTTTTTTAGACATCATCTTAATTAAAAGTTGTTATTCATGAACTCTGACTTATGTGCTATGTATTGTTGTATAGCATAGAATGATGAATTAATTTTAACAGAAGAAAAAACTTTGTGAGACTAAATGTTGTGCTTCCTTTCTCTTCGCCAGTATTGAAAATTTTAAAGTTCTATTAAAATAAGAGGTAAGACTTCTTCAGATTGGGTGAGTTAGGAATGGTTGAATGATATTGCTGTATTGCCAATTCTGTTCTTTTAAATTTAAAATTCGTGTAAGGTGTGATATTACCTCCGAAAAAGAAATAGGTCGGGTGAATCAATTTATATTTATAAACATAAATGATATAGTAAAAAGACTAAATTTCTGAATACGTTTAACTTTTAATCGAGAATGTCAAATATACACACAAGTATTTTTAAAATATTTCAAATATTATGAACCGTCTATAAAAATGATGTAATAAATATAAATAGTAATGCAGTTTAATCAAACTCAAAATACATTTACTATCCAACTTATAATAATAATTATAATAAAAGTATATGCAACTACAGTAGGTACGAAATTTATTTATACCCTACACCTTTATTTTTACATAAACATTGAACAGTATACAAAATATGCTAAATTTGATCTCAAATTTTTAATTAGCAATCCTGATAAAAATAAAAATAAATTGTTTGCTCGTTTTTTATGAATCCGTTAATTTTTTTAATTGATCGATGAGAGTGAACTAGTTATGAGTACTACAAGATTTATACAAGAGTTTAAAATGTATTTTTGACTAATTATGTAGGTAGGTATATGAAATAGGACAAATGATCAATTTGTAAAGACATCACAACTAAAAGTTGTTATTCATGGACCGTGTAACAAAGGGACAAAGAAGAGGTTTCGTGTTCTCGTATATAGCTTGGAACAGTGGATTAATTTGAACAGGGGAAGAATACATTATTGTGAAACCAAATTTAATGTCGTGCTTCGTTTCTCTTCATCAATATAAAAAGCCCCAATAAAATAAAATATTACAAATTTTATAACCCATAAAAATTATTATTAACAAAAACCCAACAGCTGATGTATTTTTATTAATCTTATAGTGTTCAGTCCCCTTCGTTAACTTATCATATTATAGACAAGAATCGTGTCCGTGCTCCTGCTTCGTTATCGTGCGTCGTCACGTATAGAGTTTTAACTTACGAGGGCTAAACGTTTATTACCCACCACTATTCCGACTTATCTGACTACTAAATACGTATGCTTGCAAACATTTTGTTGCGCCGAAAAACGAATTATTTTGATTTATTTCATACCCTAGTACCCTACCACTCGCCATATCCAAGTGATTTAACACAGTAAACACATTTACACATTTTGTACAGAATTTTCAACAACGACACGCATTCTGTGGAGAAATCAAACATGCATAGCGCCAATCGGCCGTCCTATTCGTCGTGTTCGCTGCAGTGGGCAATATGAAAATTTATATATTAGGTAGGTACCATCGTATTATTTTTGTTTCAATCTTATAAATATAAATACTGTGTAATATATTGAACTCAATGTAATGTGTAAAATAATAATGTAATTTTATTATACAATATTATAAAACTTAACGTACGCACAACCGATCGAGCTCAACTCTCAAGGCACGTCACAAAATAATACATAACAGGGACATACGCAGAAAAAAGTTTTGGGGGGTGTTTTTGAAAATAAGAACTTTTTTCAATAAACAAATGAAATTTTACAATGAAAATCTTATAATATACATACATTACCGAACATTTCGGGGGGTGTTTGAACATCCAAAACATCCCCCCCCTGTGTACGTGCCTTATACATAATAATGATATGATAATAATTTTGAGGTATCTAACATAACTCCTCCTCTAAAAAAACTAATTAATAATTAAATTCGTAAGCAAATGTGCGTGGACGGGTTTATTGATGCATGACGATTTTATTATTTAAATATTTTCGTCGTGTGAAGTGTCAAGATTTTCCTTTATAGTATTGGATGGATTTTGAAGAGTGTGTGTTGTGGGAATGTTTCTGAATAAAAATAAGCTACTAGGACTTGGCGTATTTATATATGATCTGGTGAAGTTGAGTTACTGGTGTTGTCGGTGTTGAACTGGAAGTTGTTGTCACATGATAGTCTTAAATGAGCTCGATGTCCTGTGTTGGATGTATTTATTTTAGAAAATTGTTCACCAGAGTGAGATGTTATGGTTGCAGGAATATCCATGTTTTGTAGATTTTGCATATGAACAATGAACCGTACACTATCCTGTATACTAATTTGTCTTGGTTATTTATTGATGTCATGGTATACGTTATACGTATATGTAAAGTACGTAGCATATAGTGAAAACAATAAAGTTTATTTTTTGATTCAGAAAAACTGTTTTATCTATTTATTTAGTCGGCAATTATTCTCCAAATGTATAATATTATAGGTAACTACTTAAAATTTTAATTGCTGTCAAATGTGGATTACGATCAAAATTTCACAACGTTGTTGATTGTCGATTTCAGTTTTATTTATTCTGTGATTTCGTATATAAGAATACAAGGTACATATTATAATATACATAATTCCCAGATATTACTTTAAAAACGTTTAAAATAAAGTTTAATTCTAAAAACGGGTTTTTGATGTGTAGGTGAGCAAAGATAAAAAAAAAATGTAAATAATATATCTAGCTACTAGCCATAGCCAAAGTTATATGCCATCTATGTGGTCATATGCTTCCATATATGTAGATGCCCGACGAAAGTTGACGGACAATTCGGTTTATATATAATTTGTCTTGAAGCGTACAATATATATAATAATTATAATATTAAGACATAATATAAACACTAATAAGCTGAGTCGCTGGGTCGAACAGTTTTTCAAACGTGGTGGTTTATGCCATATCATTATAGCTACTGCTTTCGAGTTTCAGAACGTCCGCCCCTTAGCGTCCGTCCCGCCCAATCTCTAAATCTCGCATATCCTCCCCTCACGTATAGTTTATTAACCAGTGCTCAAATTGTAGGGTACGCAGGGGGACAGAATACCTCTGTTTTATTTTAATTTGAAGAGCACTCTACTCAGTGGTGTATTTATGGTATAGGGTGGGTACCCGAGCTTAACTCCCCACCATCTCCACTAAGAATCTAGAAAATTAAAGAAAATAAATGTTTACGGTCCATCAAACTATTATACGATCAAATTAATATTTATAAAATATTTATACGCTTATGAAAGACTCAAAAATTTTTTTTTTTTAAGACTCCACTACCCTTATTAATAATGAAACAGGATGAATGAAATAGAGATGAGAATGCTGACATAATATGGCTATGATGAGTAACTATAGAGAAGAAAAATATTTGATATTAAATAGTAATCTAGTAGTGGCAACGAGGAAAAATTAGTCGAAATAATTCAGGCATATTACGAGAAGAGATGAGGCAAAAACAGAGGCGTCCCTTGACCAATCTGTGGGGGAGGGGGAATTACATTTTTAAACTCGATTCTTGCATATAATTTTAAATTTCTTTATTTAGTAAATTCATTAACACTAACACATATTATAAATACACGATTTGCAAAGTGGTCAATAATGAAATTGTCACGAGTCTCTACATTTTTATATAAATGCATAAATATTTATACCATTTGGCTTCTAACCCTAGATTTCAATCTAATAAGCATGAAATAAAAAGCAAATAAGAGCAGTAAGACCTAAGTATAAATTAAAAAGACAAAAATGAATTGACATAATTTAAAAATTACTAGCGTAGCATATATTTAAATGAATATATATAAATATACGTATATATTACAATTAAAACTATATCAAATTATAGAGAATCTTTGAATAAATTTTTTTATTCAATTTGTAAAATCTTGAATTAATTTACACAAATTATTAAATGTATTTAAAGTAATCATAGATGATTAAAAATGTGTAAAGAATTATAATAAATAATTTTAAAATATTTTTAATCTCAATAATATTTGATATTTTATATTCTGAAAATTTTAAATATTAAATTGAACAAGCAATTTATCATTTTAAAATTGGTATGTGATCTGGAAATAGAGTCAAATAAAAATAAAAACTATAATATAATTTTTAAAATAATACGATACTTATGTATATTATGGTTGTTTTATCGAGTAACTCGAGTAGTTAGGTAACGAATCGATACGAGTTTGTATAGTGAATGTTTAAACCCAACGATTTATTTATGTTTATTTTTATTAGGTTGGATTATAGATTTGATATTTTGATTTAATACCTATATTATATTATAGTAAATATACCTATATAGGATGCACTGTCTAGGATATTTCGTCGGTAATTATTTAGGTAGTCATATATACATATTACATATTCATATAAATTATCATACGTATAATGTAAAATCATATATTATACTTTTTAAAATTATTTTCGGTACTTCATCATACATAGTTTTACATGGTAATGTAATCTTAATTCTTAAGAGGCCGCAATATAATAGGGAATAATGGGGTATAAAAATTTGGCTTTCGTATTTCCAATAATGTGGTTTACTCATGGATGATGGTGGTTTAACAGTAAAACCACCTATTACCAATATTGTGAAGAATAAGTTTTTATATGCCCTGTATAAAATCCGAATTTTGATTTATTAATAATCAAGCTCAATGATTAAACGAAAAATGTAAAATAACATCAAATACACAACTTAATATATGATATTAAAAATAAAATCAGTCGTTGTATACGTTTCACTTTTGGTGATGGTGTCTATTAGTATCTTAAATAAGCATATTTCAATTTGGGAGCGAAAGTATCTTGTAGGTACCTAAGTATAAGTGATAATGTATTCGGTGACTCGGTGCACAGTATTTTTATTTTCGGACCATTTCTTGTTAGCCGGTTAGTCTATTATTTTGAAACACATTAACCACATTATTATACGTATGTCGTACACCAATTATACAAGTGCACAAATGTATAAAGTCAATAAAAAATTAATGTTCAAATAGGTTTTTAGTTTTTAACATCTTCTATAAATAGTAAATTCTTATTTATTCGTGTATAGTTGTAGTACACGTTACCCGATGTTAATTTCTGCACGTCCTTGATATCATTGATAATAGTCACTTAGATTTGCAATTTTTCGATTGCCATTTGAATATATATAAATACAATATTGTAATGATATACTAATATTCCCAACTAATAACAAAATTAATGATAAATGGTTATTCGGTATAACGCATAAATACAATTTATAATTATTTAAAAGCACGTCGTATTGTATCGACTTGTTTCCACGAGAACAAAATGTATATATATTTTTCGAACTGTTCTATTTTTCATAATTGTATATTATGTAGCGATTGACAAATGATTTATGATCGCGTCTTGTTAATAAAAATGAAAAATGTACTTGTATGATCACATGATTTACTGATTTAACTCTTTATCAGACGAAATATTTAAATAATACAATAACGTGTTTTCGTAACCTAGTATTGTAAGTATATTTGTACATTTGTAAGAATCGAGTTTCTAGAAGAACAGGAGTGGCTCCGAATTTATTATATCTGGAATTTGAGCATCTACCGATCAAAAGTATTGATATATTATGCTGGTACTTGGACATTTCAAATGCTGTGGTTTTCAAGTTTTCAGATTCATTAAGGTGATTTCTTAGTGACTATTAGAGTGCTTTTGGGATATTACGAAAAACTGTGGTGATTGTGGTACATTGGTATAACTAAAATCAGTTTTGATTAGTTTGCAATATTTTGAAAACGTACTCTCCCAAGTTTATTTACATTCGTTAATTTATCTATAGCCCTATAGGAATAAAGATTAAAAATTTCAAAGACTAACTGTAGTCATAATTTCCAAATCTGTATTTCTAGTTTGAATTATGACTTCCATGTTTATTGACACAGTTCATCATTACGATAAGTCATAAATTTACTAAACAATAAATATATTTTTTGAATAATTAAATACAGGTAATAACTAATGAGTCATACCTCATACAACTAGTGTTCATGTGCAGAATGTTTATTTTAAGTAATTAATAGTCAGAACTCGGACCGTACTTTTATTTACCGTAGAAAATATTAAAAATTTATATTTGAATATAACGTTTCGTATTCGTATTAATTCAATTATTTGAAAATATATCATCAGATACTACGACGACGATCGTTCCAATTCTATAATTGTATGGATAGTGAATTTAAAATTGACGTTATTTAAATATTTTTTCTACAAATGTTGTTTACATACATATTCTTTTTTTAACTTCCTGGGACTTAATTATTTAGACATTCTAAAGGTCTGTAATATAAATATAATTAATAATTATATATATTTGATATTTATACGTATGTACTAATGTACTATAAATATTAATATAGGTACACTTCATATTTCATACTTAATAAAGTCACACTCATGACTTGTCAAGAAGTGGCTCTTGCCTCTTATAGTAGATATTCTGAAAAATAATGTTCCATATTTATTGACACATATAGATATATTTAAATCACATATTGCTCTTAAATCTTAATCATATAATGTATATAATGTAATAATAAATATGATATTCATTTTAACGGTTTTAAGTTGTATAAACAAATCAGTAATGATAAAATAACTTTAGTTTTTGCTTCGTATGTGCGCGAGCTGCTGCCAGTTGTTATTGCCTTATAGGTCGTTTCTATAAGTTAATCAACTCATAGTATTAATATTATAATATCTACATATTATACATTAGTAAATTACATCATTAATCGAAGATAATATATATATATATATATATATTTAAATTATTTCCAAGATCGGCTAGATCGTATAAAAATAATTTTTTAATTTAAAAGTAAAATTAATTGTATTTATACATGTATACTGTATAGGTATTTTGTTATACGTTAAAAAATTCGTAAACAATTATAATGATGTACTAGCAGTATTATAATTGATTACTTATACTATACCTACGTATTAATTTATTTTTAATTTGAAAAATGAAAAAACTTTGAATTTTGACGTACGATTATTTTTTAAATTAATTAAAACAATTCAAGATATTTTAATGGTTATTTACTTTATACAATTAAGTTACGGAGCCGTTGTCATTTAACTAATCAAGTTCAACAGTTGTAAGCAGATTAACTTTTTAACTATAATCCATCTTTGTAAACAGATTTCTTGAATATCTCTGCATGCATTATATGTAAAAATATAAGAAATGTTAAAATGTATACATACAGCCTATGTACAGTACTATATAGTAAGTATACACGTTTACTGTACTGTATATATATATATACATATAGGTACATATATTATACGCACACAAAAAAACACGTGTAGTGAACGTATGTATACATAGTAATATTATATACTCGTAAACGTAAATACATCCACCGTGACCATATAAATATAAAATATTATATATGTATTATATTATGATACCGCGGCATGCGTTCAATGTGCGCATATTGTGCATCTTTGAAATCGTATATTGAAAATATTAAGTAATGCACTAAAATATACAGCAATAAAAAGACTATAATAACATTATTGTACAGCGATCGCCGTTTATAATAATAATAATATTAACAAAATCTAATAATAATGGAAAAGTAAAATAAAAAAATGATTCGGTAAGTACATCATCGTGAACGCTAGGAACGAATACAGTTATTTTTTCCGCCCGCGATTGCATATTGTACGGTACGAACGACACGATAAGTATATTCTGTTAAACATATATTTTCTACATATAAATAAAGGTATATGTTGGAGGGCTGACTGAAGGGAATGGCCGCGAGTGATTCGGTTTCAGTTGCCACAAGCATCCCCAAGTGGTCGGTTTAGATTGTCTGCGGCTTAGTTAGTACAGACTTCGTGTTCGCTCTGCGCGCGTCGCGTAAACGGTCCGCGAATAATATTAAGTTTAAAATAATAAACAATACACGCATAGTATACGCAGCCGCCGCACGTTTTTTTAACCACCATCATGGTCTGTTCGAAATCTATTACCATCGTACCGCGGCACGCGTTCAACGGACGTCGTAAAAACACTTAGTCTTTGGATCGATTTGAAATTATTAAATTCGTGTGTACACATTTGAGCTACGCATAATTCTTTATTATACGTCGTAGATTATATATATGAGAAAAATCGGATACGGACATGTGGCTTACAATAAGACAAATCATCATGATGGTTGTTCTTTTCAACGTCTCAAGAGCAAATTGGTGGTACGTATTATTTTTACATAATACATTAAACATTATAATCATTTCTCTTAATCTTGCTACGAAAAATTATAATATATTGACTGAACACACTTTTGTACGTAGCACTACTACGTGTATATATTTAAGTATATTATTGTAAAATTGAATACGATGCATGGAAAAGAATATTACTTATATACGCATTTATATTAATATTAACTTATTAACTAATATATACTATCACGTGCAAAACTCATCAATATTTACATGGATATTGGATACAATACAACTATAACGTATTTTTTACAATGTACATAAACATACATTTATTTAAAGTGTATATGAAACGTAAAAAATATGTTTTTTTTTTCATTTAAAAACTGCAATATAATTATATCATTGCAATAGTTAAGTATTTAATAGTTAAGTAAATAAAAAATATATAGTTTCGAATGATTTCAATGTACTAATATTGTACTTTCTGCAAAAATCAATTAAGTTCACGAGAAATCAAAAATATTATTTCACGAGTATAAAACTTTTGTTATTTATTTTCTTAAGATTTTACTCCTATTCACACTAATTTAACGTCGTGTTAAAATAATTAATGACCAAGACTTGGGAATCATAGCACTAAAAATCATTAAAATAAGCGTTTTAAAACATCATTATAAGCACTCAAATAAGTATTTAAAAAACTTAAATTTAAGCAAAAAATATTATATTAAAAAAAAAAAATTCTTTTTATATGATAAAGTAGATACTAGATATAATTTTTAACTGTACTAAAAGTAATATAATTAAAGATTATAAAAATATTAAAACAAAATTATTAGGAAAATAATTGAATGTGTTGAAACATGACATACATAACACTTTATAATACTCTGCTATAGGTATTTTAGGAAAATTCATAAAAATAAGCAAATGCATTATTTGTCCCGAACTGACTTATATATTTAAATAACTAATCATCATATTAGCTATTTAAAAAAAACAACTTTAAATTATTATTAATATTAAGATCACTAGATAATTGTAATAGGTGTATAGTATATGGTACATACTATACATACTCGTATACTGTTTTTGTTTTGTTTAAAGAAACAATATTTATTTAATTATAATTTTAATTAAAAAATAGACATTTAAAATTGAAGTGAATTGGTTTTAAGTTATTTTATAGATCTTAGAATGTATTTTTAACATACACTGATACAAATAATTTGTATTTTGCATTATTACAGTGATTAATGACTATAAAATTTAAAAATAAAAAAGCCATGAACAATTTTTAAATATTTATATTAAATGTATATATTAATTCAAGTTAAATGTAAACTAACTACTTTATATTAATAAATAATACAGTATTAAAATGGATCATTGGATTAATATTAACGCGTTTTAACTATTTAATGCAAATAATAAAATTATATAATTTTTAAATTATAATTATAAGATAAATATTATATTATTATTATTTATTTATAAAAATACGTACCTAAATATATGTATTATTATTCAGATAAATATGAACTTTTAAAACTAACTTTCAGTCAAGTCAAACTTTAAATTAGAATGTTTAACATAAGACATTGCATCAAACTGTTTTCCAAATAATAATTTCGTCAAATATATACAAAAAAAAAACATTAAATAAACTTTTGGGAAAACAATAAAAAAACCGTTTATTATTTAAACGGTTAAAGCCAATAGAACATTGAAAACCAGTAAAAATTCAGTGGACATTTCCAAGCCATATGGTTTAGTACGGCTCATAAAATATACCAATGAATACATTTTTAATTTTCTGGTTGAATAGCCAAACTGATACACAAATAGCAAGGTGAAGCGTTTTTATCCTCCATTGGCCATTACGATAAATGACCTTCTTTAATCCCTTTTATAAATAAGCAACGTTGATTATAGTTTTCTGTTAGTGTGTTTCTTTACTTTGTATAATACAAGAGAGTTAAGATGATCTAAAATAGCATCTTTATAGATACACGCGTCTACAGATATATGTTTTATGCACGCACGTTGCACATCATATTTTTTGTTCATATTTATTTATTTATACTTATTAGGAATAACTTACGTTATAAGTAATAACTATAAAAACGCGAGTATACTAATTCTATTATCCTATGATTAAACATAACAACGAAGTTGTATAAGTCATACAATATACATATAATGTACTATGGTTAGTTTTAATACCTACATATTATTATATAAATCACAAAAAGATAACCAATATTGGTAAATTTTATATTGATTAAAGTTTAACTATTAACTACACTTATAATTCTTATTATTCATTTAAGCATTTAATATAATATACCTTAATAATATTATAATTATTTATGAAATTAATTATGGTGATTCAAACATATTTAAATTTTTCCTAGATTTCTAAATTGCAACATGACAAATACGACGTAGAGTTGTTAATTATTATCAACTTTTATTATATATATATATATATATTATAAATGTATATATAAGTATTTATAGGAATCTATAAAAGTTGTACATGATACTTAATATAAATGTAGGGTTCCCATAATTTATAAAGCAAATTCGCGACAGGTAACAAAATTAACAAATCGAATTATAGATAAAATATATTATTGAATCATATTTATTTAAAATAAAAAAATTCATTAATTATTGTTAATAATTAACATTGTTAGATTATGATGTATTAGAATTAGATTATTATTATTTTTTTAACTATAAAACTAACATAATATTTTAATAGTCACACAAGGGTAATTAATATTTATTTGCTTGTATTTTACTAAAAGTTGTAAGTACACATCATTCATGATTTACAAATAAACATATATGAGTATGTACCTACATGCTTTCGTTTGAATTTAAAATATTATAACACTCATTTAATTTTTTAACTGGAAAAAAATAATTGACCAATAATCCATACAGTTCAAATTATTTTTACTGATATAATAATATGTTTACTGAATAATGTATTTATACAGTAATACAACAAGTTTAACACATTTATCGGTGGCTTCATTTATTATACGAAACTGTTGTGAAAATATTTGGCTTAAGGTTTGGCTTTGCGGGGAAGTATTTTGTTACAGTATACTTATAGTTGTTTAAAGGTAAATGTAATTATACTGTATATTATATAGGATTACAACTCAGAACTATGTTGTTTTGTTTATTAAAATGCTTTTTATTAGGTTTCAAATATTTTAATATGTATTTACAATTTTCTAGAACAATACATGTTTTACATTTGAGTTTTTTTTTTTATATATATAAACTTAAAAAAAATAGTTAATAGAAATTCTTTATTTCTACGTATTCCACCACGAAGGCGTATTATGCGAGTTTTATTAATTCATATTATTATATTATAATGTCATCGAATTGGATACACATCGTTACGAAAACAATTCATCACATAAACCATAGTTTTTCTAGAAAAATGTTTTACTGTTACACAAATCCGTGAAATTAAATTTTTTTTAAATTTGACAGGAAGTCGTGTTTATGCTGCCATATTCTATCCAGTATATGAGTTTACATGTATGCTAAATGTGTTTAACTTGTAAAAAAAAAAAAAAAAGTAGGAAAAATTAAAAGCTCCCTTGAAAAAAAGTAATTTTTATTGTACTGTTATTCATAAAACTTATAAACAAACATTATTAATATATTTAAAATCAGATTATTATGGAATTTAAGATTTTTTTTATTTTATAATAGAGAAATTAAAATTGCAATTGTCATCAAAAACAGTTGTTGAACTTATATAATCTACATTCTCTCTGTTTCACTGATTCATACATTCTGGAATTTTCCCATTTTTTGCACAGCCCATTAAACTAACTTTTAGGAAGCAAAACATTTTTGCTTGCTTTGTTCGCTACGTACCTACACAAATCAAATTTTCTGCAAATAATTGTTTATTTATTAACTGTGTTTAATTCTTCGAAAACAAAACCTTTATTTTATTATAATTAGAGCATAATAATGTAAATACTTGAATGTCTTGAATACTTGATATAGTAAAAACTGCCATAATATAATCTTATTACATAATAATTTTAATCAATTTATATTATACGATTCTTAAAAAGAAAAATTCCAAGGTTCTCATAAAAAAAATTGATTGACTATGAGTTTTATTCTATTTCTGATTTCATGCATATATTTAACTGAGAATGACAAATTATCTATGACATGAAATTTTATATAAACCCTGTAGTATGGAGCAGAAGTCACTTCAGGTATCGTATATTTACTATTTAGTCACAAAAACCATAACTCAATATATACATTTATTATTTGATTTATTTTGTCTTTATGAATCGTGCTATAAAAAATAATAGGTATAGGTGCATAATAATCAAATTCAAATACACTATAATATAGTGACAATATTATATTCATCTGTTTAGGATATTGGATATTGTCTCGATCGAAATCGACTTGGTGTGTTATTCGCTGGCCATTAACGTAATATTTAAATAACATACTGTCACCATCATGTCGGGTAAAGGTCGACAAACGCGCGCGTACACTGCAGGACTGACGTTAAAGCGGAGGAATCGCGGCAAATGATCGTAACGCCGCGCATGTGATGTGCGGTATGTGTCGGACGCGTTGAGCGGGTGGGTTTTCGTTGCGGATTCGGGGGCGTCCGCACTGCATGGTATGCGGTGTTTAATACGGTGTGCGAGTGAAAGTTTGCGCGCGCGAGACTATTATCATTATTACTATTATTACGCAGATAAACCGCTCTGCTGCAGCAGCAGGAAGGGCTAGAGGTTCTCCCCCACCCCCCCTCCTGGGGCGGCCGGCAGCGTTGTGTAATAAAGTCGTTTTTATGTGTCGATCATAAAGTACAAAAGCCGTTTACGAGAGACGTGCGCGAGAGGGCCGCATTTTTCTGGGGGTGCCGTTTTCTGTTTTTCAATAAAGATACGGCGGTGACGGCGTGTGCGTACGACGCGCGAGCGTATATAATATACATAACATGCAGCTGCAGCGGGTCTCCTTGTGTACCCGCGCGTATATATATATATATATAATATATATATATATTATATATACGTTTATTCCTTTTTTTTTTCTTTTTTTTCTGTTTTCCTCCCCGGTGGTGGCGATATAGTGCTGCGTTGGGTGGCTGCGTCGGGGGGGATATAAAATTTATAGGTTGCGAAAACTATAAAATGAGACGATTTTCAGAGTTTTGCCGGTGAAATTAAGTTTCCCCACGCCACCGTTGTCGTAGCCGTCGTCGTCGCATGCAGCCGTGTCCCTTTTTCGCGTATTTGTTCTCCGCGCGCCCCGGCCGTTTAAATTTTATATCATCAGCTCTCGCGCGCGCGAGTGAGAATAATAGTCATTATCGCCGCCCGTCGCCGCACCATCCACCATGCACGCGCGCCACAATGACGAGATGAGAACTCTGTGCCACGCGTATTTAATACAATTAATGTATTACAATATTATGTACATTACAATACTATGTACTAGGCACGGTATACTGCTCTGCGGTCAGGTTAACCGGAATAATGTGACCAGTGTATGTATTGTTTAATATTTTAACGCGGCATCAGTATATACTTGAGTATTTGAAAAATGTGTATGAAAAATCTCAAAAAGTCATTTCACCGAAAGTCGTGAATCTGGGATTTTTTTTCTCTCCCGGATAGTTATATCGAGCAGTGGTATAATGACAATGGTTTAACCCTCCCATTCGCTGCTATATAATACTTCCTCTGTAACGAATCGTCGATCCCCGCATTCCAAACGTACGAGCCAACGCGTAATAACTCGAGAATCTTGAAACAATAAGGACGGGAGCCGAATGAGCTACAGCCACGATACTAAAAACGCAAATTAATGTAATCATTTTTTATACTACTTCGGCACTGCGCAATCATTCTCCTCTAAATTTTGTCCTGTATTTCATGAACATTTAAAAGGTATTTGTTTTAATTACGGATGCACAAATGATTGAATCGTTATTTTTTCAAGTACCTATCGAATAATATAATAAAAACTATAATTAAGACTTTTTATTACTATATTAATTAACGGCTCCGCTCTACCGACACTCGAAGTGCCACTTTGCTCTGCAGTGAATTAAGAATACTGCAACAGGCCAACAGCCGTCCTAACCTTGATAGGTCCAGACGAACCGTCATTGACCTAATGGGTCTCCTCAACAAAGTCAGTAATCATATAGTTTGTCCTCTGTTGTTTCATATGAATATAATTCTCTTATATAACCATAAAATAAAAACGAATATAGATTAAGAACTTTTTCACTGTTTTTATATATTTTGAATTCTTCGATGTGATGGTTTTCGTGTTTACATACTTGCTAACCAACCTTTATACTGCAAATAATCAATTATTACACCGTGCATGTATAATACACATTATTAAATCAATGTTTTGATTTATATTGCTGTTTTTTAGTTTTTGATGATACAGTGCTGCAGTAACTATAAATAGAAAATTTTCTATAGAAATCATTAGGTCAGGGACTAAAGACCAGAGTAAGCATATTCTAATAAATTCTATTGAACTATTTACCAAGAACGACCCAATATCATGTTACTAAACTTTTGAAAAACCACAGAAAAAGGTTATTCGATTTATTATTATTATAATCCTACTCTTGGCCAATAAAAAGGAAACATGGGCTATGGGAGAGTCGGAGGGAGCATGGAAAAATGCTGTAAAACCATCTTTAGGGTTGATCAACCGAGAAAAGAGTACAATAAGGTAAAAATAATATGAAATACGTGGCAGTTAAAATAGTTGAAACTTTTATTTAAGGGGGGTAGGTTGAGAAAAAAATAAACTATGCCTGATACACTTGACAAAACATGCCACTGCAACTGCTATTTCTAATCTTAACTAGATTAAGTTACTATACAGACAATTATTGAAATGTTCATACTTTGAATTAATTATTTTGATGCCGTAATGATACGTTCGGTTATGTAACTTTGAACAATGAAAGTATTATGTCAAATAAAATATTAAAGAATGATAACACGCTTTTACTTTTTTTCGTTTGCTAAGTATAATTTAAATAAAAACACATTTTTCATTGAATTCATTTACAAATAATTTAATTTAAGTAACGGAACTCGAACTTCGTATTTATACGAATTCATTTCTAATAAACGATAAAAAATCCTTTTTACAAAACATACTACTAGATATAATTAACCTAACCTAGGTAAATTAAAGTTTGTGACAATTGTTGACAATCCGTAAGGCCTGGTGCAGTGAACCGTCATACTTCAGTTTATACGGCACCTTTTCATGGAAAAACAATAAAACTATAAACACTTTTGTTTTAGATAAATCTTTTACAATAAATGTGCAAATTATTTTTCACGATTGTTGCGATGGCGTCACAGCATACGGCAGTATTTAGTATGCTAATTTTTTTGTGACACCGACAGTTCTTCTAATAGCATCTTTTTTTCCAATTGTAATGAAATAAAAATAATGAAAAAATTGTACTTTTTTAACGATTATAAAAACCAACTGTTTTTATTATATGCATTTTGAAAGTGCGTTTTTAACTCATTAATCGTAAAACGTATAGCCACGAGACGCACTACTGGTCTTCGAAACAGTGAAACACAGAATTCTCTATTTTACTTAAAGCATATCAATATTAAATGAACCTTTAAATCTACTAAGTTTACTTTACTTCGATATATTATGTACTATTATATATATTTTAATGGAGGTTGTAAAGAAAATTCATTCCATTAAATCTTTTATACGGACTGTGTATAAGAATTAAGCGCGTATCTCTTCGTTGCGTTAATCCTGAATATTATATCACATCAACTCTGCAGCCCTACAGGATAATGTGTTTCGAATGTTTTACGAAGAACTGCATTTTATATATTTTATAGATTTATAAATACTGGATTAACGATGGATACAATTAGGAAAAACAATCATTCAATAATTATATATATATATATATATATATATATATATATATAGTCGCTGTTCTAGTATAAAGAGAAAAACAAACATTAGTACCTATTTAGAAACTATGTCTCAATGTTGCGAATTTGTCGTTGTCGTAATCATATAAATGTATAAGATATATAAATACCTCTTTTCCATTGCTTAAGGCACATGTGGAGAAACAAGACAATCCCTTATGTTACATCGTACATGTTATATGAACAAGGGCACACAACATGTAGTAATTATTAACCAGACCCCTTAATACCACGTCTTTATAATGGTTTCTAATTACGTATCGGAACTGTTTCTACATCATCCTAAACAATTAAAAATAACATTTGATATCCATAGTTATCATATGTACACTGACAGATCTTAGTGACATTAAAATATAATGAAAACAAAACCAGAAGTAGAAATAATGCTGTAGTCCAAAAATAGTCGAAAACCTATTATTATATTGTAATTAAAATTGTCTTTATCTATTATTTTTTTTTATTTTTTTGTACATTTTAGTCTACTTAGAAATATGTATATTATATTATTTCAAGAACTCATCACCTTCAATACACGCATTAGCTTAGAAGATGTGCAGACTATTATCTATTGTTGTATCAAATATTATATTGTAATAATTTTTTGTTTGCAAAATCAAAAACCTACATATATTATATATGTATCGTATAAAATGTTATGGGTCACTATAATAATACGAGCCTCTTAGATCAAGGTACAAAAGATAATTAAACCATAACTAGCCACTAGGTATTATTAGGTATCTATTATAGGTTTTTTTTATTTTTCATCGGTACAAATGCTTTAACATCACTGCAAGATTTTAGTTTACTTTTACTGAAAATAATAAATTATTTCACAAATAAATTTTATGTTTTGAAATTATTTTTCCATAAGAGTTCTTAGATTCCAAATATCTAACGGAGAATGTAGGAATGGGTTAAGCGGGTTTGTTCAATTATCTAAGTGTATAATACTTATGATATACATTTTTCGTATTATTCAGTAAAGTTTGTCTGATTTTACAATATAACATTAAAAACAATAATTCTAAATAGATTAACATAATATGTTATATATTAATTATTGTATTATAATATAATATTATTAATTGTTATTGTATTAAAACACACACCGTATGTTCGTATATAATATCTTGCATTGAGCTATACAAATAATTGAAATATAAATTAATTAACTGGAGTGCGTAAAGTAAATAGTTTAATTATAGTAACCGCACCTCATAGTGTATAATAAGGGAAAATTGTATTCACTATAAGCTGGTTGAAAAAAAAAGTTATAATATTCTAAATTTAAGACGTATAACATGCGTAAGTATCAATCGCGCGTTTCGTGTTAATCAATGAATCGTATTGTATTTGTATATAGTGAAAAATAAAAAAACATTTCCGGTTTTCATATTTATATACACCAACTATAAGTTTTGTATGGCTTTTATAGTATTGACTTCTGGTTTAATGTGTATATATGTTCTTTTACGATCACAAATACCGCCACGTGTTTACGATGAGGAGTCCGAGTAAACAGATAGAATTATTTTTATTCTTTAATATTTATTTTGAGCGCATAAAATATTTAGAACTTAATAAATAATTTAGACAAATCGGATACATTTTCCACTATGATCAAGATAAAAATACAATTGATTCGATTTAAATAAATTGTCACATAACAAAATATAAAATAACAAACAAAATAACAAAATATATGAACGTTTTCCAGTACTACAAAGGATATAACATTATTATCATAACTTGTATAAGAATACATACCATAATATAGCCATTCAATTTCAAACCTTATTATAGCAAAAAATGTAACAACTTGGAAATCAATATGACTCATAGGTGAATTACAACTAAAATATAGGTATAATATTATAGTAAAACTTTGTACACTATACGTTTCCTAATTATTGTTAACCATATATTTAAACTTGAAAACATGAAGTAAAACAATAATTACGTATTCTTCGCCCTAATTCACTCTTTTAGTGTCCCTTTTGACACCCAATCCATTCTCTCCTCATCAATTGTACCAATTATTACCTCACTTATATCCTTCATCAAGCAAACTGGCTTAAAAATGTAATTTATTTGTAATATATTTTCTGTCGTTAATTTTATATACTTTTATGTAATATCTTTGTAATTATAATTGTCGAAACTAATTGTTAACAAAGCTTCCTTTTAATAAAAAAAAATTAGGTATCCATATATTATGTAATCAGTAACGGAAAATGTTATTAAAATGTTGCAGTACAATTCATTGATATTATAATTTATAAGTGTAATAACACTAATAACTGATTAATTTGGATGTTAAAATCTTAATTAGATTTTAAAATATTAATGGGACTAATGGGTTTAAAAGTTTAGTTCCTACATATCTAATAACGTAATAACTTACGAGATAAAAAATGCATTGTATATATGTGTTTTTATTTCTGTATATTATATTCGAAATCAGTCGCGATATACACATACTGATGTAATAATTAATACTCGTGTTTATAAAATAATTATTTTAGATTAACATATAAATTAATTCACTCTGTTTAGCCGGTTTAGGTGCTGTGAATATTATTTCTAAAACCGAACACAAAATAATCTAAGATTTTAAAGAAAGATATTAATTCGTAGGACTTGAAATCAGTTTAAGACAATTCATTTATAATACGAAGTCGTAAACATGAATTAAATTATAGATAATTATGTACAAATATACTCATAAATATATTTGTATGAGTTACAGTGACCATTAATTAATTATATATCTAGTATGAGTAGTATGTACTCGTAGGATAAATATTCACGTATTCAAAACCTGTTTTATTAAAATATATATATACATTTATTTTAAAATATTTTATAGTAATATTAACCTATTTATAATTTATCATATGTAGACGAAATATGATGTATGTAGGTACAGTACGTATACTAAGTACTCGTAAACACCATTTTAGTCAGAACTTGTGTAGTCAACACTCCAACAGGCTACCATAACTGTATAGGTATAGTTCTTTATTATATAATTAATGCTCATCTAATTTGTTGTTCACCCATGAAGTATCTATGGTTACTTATTACATAATATAGTAAAAAGTATAATTGGGTATGTGTAATATGGTACAACGGCTTGTAAAGTAATTATGTACACAAGGGACAGATTCTACAAATTAATATGTAATATGTTGAAGAATTATTTTTTAAAAGGATATAAATGACATGGTATTGGTTTATTAGTTAATAATATTTATCTAATTACTGCAATTCAAGCGAAAGTTAATTTGTGCATACCAAAAAAAGATATAGAAATTCTGCAGTTATTGAATATACATTTTCCCTTGACATTCACGACAGGCCAGAACACAGATGCACCAACACCACTACATTACCATTATACCCCATGCCATGCAATATACTCCATCACTGCTACAGCAGATATAGCCATATAGGTACTGTGTTCAAAATATGTATTAATAATAAATCGGTAAAATAATAATGGTATTAAAAATATTAATCTTAAAAAATAAGTTGCTTAGATATCCGGTTAATTGTCTACACTATAATGTGTGCAATGCACACCAATGTTATTTGGGTGAAGTAAGGTGGAAGAAACTACAAAACCCATGTACCGCGAGTCTTAAATAGGTTTCGAAAACTCTCATGTTACCTTCCAGCTGTCACGTCATATTACCATCATCATTCGAGTTTTTTTTTATTTTTTTTTTTATGACCACGTTGTTGATGAAAACGAGAGCATTATGGATGTATTATGACTTAGGAATTTGTACAATACCTATATATAATATGGAGTACAATGGCATCGAAAGCAGCATATACAATAATATAATACATAGGTACCAGGAATAAAAAGTTGTATTTTTATTGGTAATCAAACTAAAAGTATATATACATATTTTCACTTCAAGTATACAAAAACTAATCATACGTATATTAGACGTATATACAAACGTCTTTACAATTACTAACATAGTATTATGTATACAATAAATAATTGTATAGTATATTTCATATAATATGAGAAAATATGAGGTTTAGGTGCCTGAATTTCATTTTTCATTAACAATAAATTCGTATAGGTACTTATTGTAATATTATTATTTATTACTATTTACTAATGCACGATTCTCAACTGAATATAATATAGTTAAATCGTATTGGTTTTAAATTTGAATTAAATCGAATCGTAAATTCGTAATTAAATAATTTTTGTTTACTCTCGGTTAAGATTATATTTGTATTTTGTATATACAAGAATATGCATCAGAATAATAGGATAGTGTTTATATTCATCGAAAGTATAATGAAGTACTTTCATGATTATATTTGTATCGTATCTGATTTTTTCTTTAACTACTAGGTATGATCAATAAGATAATAATTGACGTAAATATTATCCTATATTCTTAAGAATAAAAATTCTTAATGACTGTTGATCTATATTGTTGGTAAAATGATGTACTTTTATCGTATATATATATATAGGTAGTGTATACAGTATTTAAAATTATTACTACTCGCATAGGTGGTTAGATTATTTTTACTCATTTCGTATACGATAATAAATTCCATCGTACGTGTTTTAAACACACGTGAGAGGGTTAATGTGTATTTATCCGTAGTGTACCTATACCGCGGGTATATATGGGATAAAGTTAAATTTTACAGATTTTGGATTTCATTACTCAGTTGACTGTCATCGGGGGACCAAAATGGCCGATGATTGACAGATAAAGGAAAACCGAAAAGGCGGAGTCTTGTCTTTGAATTCAAGGGGTTACCAGGCAACCATAACACAACAATATGTGCCTGTTCTAGAATAACAATATACATGCAGGTCTAATAAGGACATGGATATGTTGTGTACGCATAATAACCCTTGTCGAAAGAACGCTTGTGTATATGTAGAGGTACTTGGTAATCTAGCGTAGGGGTGATTTCACTGATTTTAGAGCTCTAATTAGTATAAGGTTTATTAGACGGCTTATGTCATTCAAACTTAAGTTCGTACAAGTGGCGCAAATTAATATATTTATCTTTTATTTTATTTTTTTAACATCCAGCACAATAAAAATATATACATTGTGCGTGCTAAAAAAACTAGCAATAGTGTATTCACGTTCTCAACATCATATTATACAAATATTAATGAATGTCGTTATTTTATAATAAATATTTACGCACTAGATATACCAATATACCTAATATTACACTTATAACAATATAAATTCATCGAAAGATGTATTTTCGTTGACAAAAGATAACATCTTTGAACATTAAACTTAAAGAACGATGTCTAATATTATAAATGTCATAGTCTAATATTATAAAAGTATAATCATGCTAATCAATCAAATAAGTCTTAAAGTTTGTATTAATTTAAAGTATTTTAGAGCATATACATAATATATATACGAACTTAAATTAATTTATTCGCATGATTTTTATTGGTGAGATATTACATTGATTTTGCCCAATACTCGAATATTGGGAAAGATAAAGTATAATTTGTACATTTGGCTTAGATAGATTTAAAACCCACATTCCGAGTGTACATTATGTTATATGACAAACACTGAGGATTATCTCGGGCTTCTCTCGCAAACATTGATGAGTCCCATACTCATTAGCGGATATCCATTGAAAATGTTTAGGGTACTATACTATTATTTTTGTAAATCTATTTCACATAGCTTTTCCGAGACAACCTCCTTACTTTTTAATTTGCAACTATATAATATTTTGAAAATAAATGATTAAATTGTATATCATTAATGTCCTATATTATTACATTATATTTAATATTTTACACCATTTAACAAATAATTAAACCATCAAATCAGCAATATATATATATATACACATCAGTATAGAATGTAATATAAATTATACAGCCGTATGGCTATACCTATGCAGAATAGTCAACTATATAGTGTTTTACTTCACCCTGTATTGCTGTATGTATGTAAATGTAAGTATAGGTATATCATCTATATAATACTCATATATTATATAGGTATACAATAAACACCGATTATTTAGATTCATTTTAGGACCAGCACAAAATGAGTCTTGTATAAATCGAATGAACCTCATAGTCGAAGTGAAGAAAAGAACATTTTAAATTATTTATTGATTTCATTTTATTATTTTACAAACCTAATTGAACGCAGTTATTATCTATTTATTCATTTAATTTGGTTTTATTGCTTTTAACTTCAACCATTTCACCAATTCACTGCTTGTATTTATAATATTTCGTATGAAAATAATGATTACTATAAAGATAAGAATTGTAGTAGATTTAAAATGCGATAAAAATTGTTAAACTAATAATATTTTAACTTATATAAGACATGAATTTAAACTACAATTGCGATCTATAACACAAATAATTGTTTTAAAGAAATTTATTTCGAAATTTTAGCAAAAATGTCAACATTTTTACGATTTTTTTGCGCAATTTAAATGATACAAGTGCAAAATTTGAGTCCATAATCGAGATTTACCAATTGAGTTCTTAAGTCCGTGATACCTACCAGTAGCGTGCCCCCCTCCATCGGATCAAGAAAATTATATAATTGTAACATAGACATGCCTATAGGCTATAACCTATTAATATTTAGTTAATACGGTTAAAAACATTAACCATGATAATAATGTTATTACCATTTTTATTTCCATGACAAATTAATTTGTCATGCTATTTTCCAAAAATATGTATAACGATTAACAATAATATCAACGTACAATATAATATAATCTATAAAATATTGTTTTATCTTCTATGGCTCTATGCTATAATAGTCGTAATACACAGATTTACAAAGGTGTATAATATTGTATGAAGTATTAATCCACCGACCACCATTGAACCATTCCACCTTCATTTAGTTAGTACTTAATGATTAGTTAGTGTTTACTATAGTAACTGAAATGAGTGAATCTACAAAAAGATAACTTTTGAGTTATTTCAAAGTGGAACCTAAAAGATTAAAAACTTTTGAAAATGAAGATGATCCTCAAGAAGTGAGAATTTAATTTGAGTCTTAAAAATTTCTGGTGAGGTACCTAATTATTTACCTATGTATATATTATATATTATCATTATATATTATTGCTTCAGATACCTGAAAAACCACAACTACAGCATTGTAATTCAAAAAATTATATTTCTATTTCTAGTACACAATGTTTTAAACTTATTATCATCTTATACATAAAATAATATAACAAGCATATTTAAAAGTCTAACAATATATTTTTTTTTAATCAATAACTATGTATAATGTGAAATACAGTTAAAATTTACTTTTGTTCTTATGTAGTGCCTTATTAGTAGCTTATTATATCAGTATAATACTATAATATGTTATATTATAGGACTCAATTTCTGATAACCTATTTTTATTTATTTTTTACTCAGTATCTAGGTCTAGATTCTAGAGCCTACAATAGTGATAGTCCAGACCTTCTTAGAAACCCCCCCCATTTTGAAATCCTGGGTACGCCACTGATACCTACACCATAATTTTTATTACTTCCCTCAAATAAAAATTTTACAGGTTATTCTGGTTGTTACAGACAACAATAATTGAGCTCTATCGGCTACGGCTTATGAACCGAGAAATTTGGATTTCATTTGTACCATAGGTAGACCAATAATAATTAGATACCGATGTTATTTTTTTTACATAGGTACTTTTATCTATGAGTTACACAAAAAATATAAAAATTTGAACATTTTTCTTATTAAAGAAAATTTTTATTAATCAATTATTTTTATTAATTGTTCTACAAATAGTCCTAAGTCTAAAATCTGTAGAAATGGGTAGGAAAATGTATTTTTTTTTTAGTTTCGCAGGACTTAGTATTAGACATGAACTCAAAGGACTCGACTCAGGTCGTATGCAGACACAAGTTCATCGTTTCCATCCCCCGCAAATTAAAAATAATTATTTAAGTATATATTTTAATCTTTACCATTCCGCACTAAATATACGAGTACCTCCTATAAGTCCTAAACATTATAATTTATAATACATAATATATTAAAAAATAAAATAAACATTTTTATAAAACGCAATCATCTGATCAGTGATCACCACGTGTAACTTCTATATAAAATATTATATGTAAATTTCCATATAATATGCTTTTTACGTATATAGTTACTTATGCATATAAGCGCAGATAAGCTTTGAAATATCGATAAAAAAAAGGCGTTAAACCCATTACGAATACCGTTGTCACGTTATTTTTGATAAATAAATAATATTAAGAATTAAGCTTATATATGCACGTACTCCGTATATAATATAAAGCATCCATATGCGCGTGTTACTTTGAAAAAATGAAACACTGGGACGATGTATTTTTCAAAAAAAAAAGCTTTAGAGCATAAGTGTCAATAGTGTCATGTATCTTTATTGTAACGTAGTTTCCCATTCAGATTTCAGTTTCAGCATGGCTTTCATGGTATTATTATATACGTATAAATAATAAATATATCACACTTCAGATGCACTTTCATGATAAAATAATTTAATATGCATATAGAATTGTTTTTAATCGTAGAGTACATGTACATACATCATACATATTATTGGTATCTTGTGAAGGTAAAATACAGATAATACTGCATATAACATAATAAAACATTATAAAATATAGCTCACCTTATATTTGCCTCGGGTGATAAGTGAAAAATATATATATATGTACATATAAAAGATAAAAGTTGTCAGTTTTGTTTTACACACTTTGTGATTTTTGCCGCCAGTTCAGTGGCCTGTTTCGGTTAAATAATTACTGGGTTATACTTCAATCATTTGACGCAGATAGATCACGCCCACTGCGTTTAAGGTATTTTTTTTTCAAATATTAAATTAAATATAGCGGCGGCAAAGCAAAAATATTTATTGTCAGTAATTATAACACCCATCATATAAGTTATTTCGAATCTTGTGTTCGGTATACTACGTAGAAGGAAATGGTGGGCATTTTTTTACGCTTGTAAATATACATGTACATACATATATATATATATATATATATATATATATATAATGCGTTTGAAGAAAAAAATATTACGTAGAGCATAATAGTATGTAATATAGATTGAGTTATTCGCTATACAGTTTCTTATTTTATAGGTACTGCAGCGGTATATAGGTACGCGCGCACACTGCAGCTGGTACCTGCGCGGGGTGGTTTATTTTTTTTATTAAACGTCTTTTGTTTGTGGTTTTAAACCAAAACCTGATTCAATCCGAACAACGCATGTAATAAATTTGACTTTCTTATTAATTATACGAACCGGTAAAACGTTTATAGACAAATTAAATGTGTATGTTTAATTTATGATATTATAATATACTCTAATATCTAACAAATAAGCCTATATATTTGATTTTATAACCAAGTGTTTTTTTTTTTTTGTTCATTTGTTCATTTGTGAACAATATTTTGAATAAAAGAAGCTCTTTACATACAAATTTCACACGATTTCTTTATGAATCGGAATAATTTACCATATTACTACAGACGGTATCTATAGATTTACGCAACGTATATTAAATATACTAAATTTTGGTATTTATAACATAATACGGGTATGAAATAAAAAACACTCTTGGAATTTCACGTTAGTTTTTTAAAACTATTTCTATGACCATATGAATACTATACACGTATATATAACCACAAAAAGTTTGGTTTTCTTACGGCGGTGAATTTATATTCAAAACTTCCAAAGCCATTATTATACCCCATTAAATATTAATGTTTAATATAGCGGTGGAATTTTTTTTAATTTCATGATTATATTATTTATAGATTATTTTTAATAGCATTTTTATTGTTTTTCCTCTTCTAGATCTTATTAGGTACCTATATAAGATTTTGAACTCAAACTATAGCTTATAATTGTATTATATACCTATATATATATCAAAAATCATTTCTTATATTTTTTTTTACGAGCACTTAAAGTTTTTAAACTTTCTTTAAGTTTATACTAGAAGCTAGTAGGCATACATACGACGTACATGTAACATTAAAATAAAATTAATTCCGCTGTTTAAATCGTAGTCATTCTAACATACTATTATAACTTGAGTTTTGCACTGTAGTGATACTACTTAATACTTATATAGTATCTACAGTTAACTACTCTCATTCAGTTATCATCTTAAATTGTATTTTGTTCATACTTTGTTTACTATAGAAACTTGTAAAAATTTAGAAGGCAAAAATATCTACAAAACATTATTTGAATAATACATTTCGTATTCAAATTTAATTTTACCATAAATTTAGGTTTAAACACAATTTGTAGCCTGTACAGCTCGCTATAGTCAATATGCAGTAGCAGCAGCAGTATATACAATAACGTGTGCGCTATGAATTGTATAATTATACGGTGGCGACAAGTTTCGAGTTTGGCTTAATAAAAATGATTATTTCGTTCGCAGGTATTTGGGTCTGGAAAGTTACCCGCCAAAAGAGTTCAAACCGTTGATTAGCCACAAAGAGAACTGTTATCGATATCCGTTTTTGCGGAATAGACAACAACAGCTGTGCGATCTCGGTGAAAAATTAATGAGTGTAAGTAAGTGCGCGTTGTACACGGAGAGATAAAATTGAAAAAATTGAAAAACTATTATTTCACGTTTATCGTTTCTCGCATAGGTCGTGAGCAACGGGGCGAAAATGGCCATCGAAGAATGCCAGCACCAATTCAGCACGCAGCGATGGAATTGCACTACGTTTTCAAACAGCACGTCCGTATTCGGCAACGCGCTGACGTACAGTAAGGCTGTTAATCATATGTTTTTTTTAATTTTTTTTTTTATTGTGTATATATATATATATTAAATGTGCGCACGAAACAGGAAATTCTGAGAGACTGCGTGTAACAAACCGACGACTTGTTACGAAGAGACAGTCGGTGCGCGTGCAGTGCCGAATTGAGACTTCGTGAGACGGCGAGACTGCACGTGGTACCTTTTAAAGGATTGCCTACGTGTATTATTATGAGTAGGAATTATATGTGACGGTATATGGTCCTTTGACGCGAGGTGATCGCCTGCTAGAGTTGACCGATTGAAAGGGACAAAATGGTATATTATATCGTTTATGCAGCATAAATTATGCTGTAGGGCTCGTTATTGTTTGAGTTATATTTTCTGTGCACGTGCCGAAAGAACCGTTGTTTATTACCTACTCTATAAAATACAATATTATATATTGAATGATGCACATAGTTACAATTATGTACATAGTATATAGATAGAGAAGAAATCATTTATACATCGCGACACAAATCTATTTAATCAGTAATCGATCAAAATATTTTGTCGTTTTGTTAAAAATTATAACAAACGCAAAAAGACTCACATTATATGTTATAAAAAAATATATAAATATATATTTGACTACGTCACGTATTTTGTGCACTATGACTATAAACAGTGTCGTTATGAACCACGGGCTATTCGGCTTCCAGTATAGGTATAAAATTGTATTATAATAACATTGCTACGGATATGTCTACTTCACGTAAGCCTCGAACTTATATACCTTCTCCCAGTTCTTGACCGAATTCGGCTTCAATATCGAATACTTTTATATAATATTGTACGGCTGAAATATTTCACGACGTCAATGATGATCGATTCTATCACGCGCATAGTACATCCGTAGACAATATTATTATTTTTATCTTGTAGAGTTGTAGCGCAAGTGCCGAGTACCTATATTATAATATGTTCTATATAAGATGTTAATCTTAACGATATCGAGTATACCTATTGACGTCCGTGTGTGTTATCTACACCTGAATCGTTCACAGCACTGCTGTGGTCCACCTTGTACATCAGGTAAACCATTTGATTAATTATCATTGATTCTATTATAATTAGGCTATAAGTAATAAACATGATGTTTATTATGCTCATTTGATAAATAATAAATACTGCAGTATTTCACGAGATTGGGCCCTTGGAGTCTTGCATTAAGGCGAACTTTAGAGTAACTATGTTTATAAAGTGTAGAACAGATATATTTCTATAACAATGTTTTCTACGGATGGCACTATAGACAACTCTAATCGGCGGATATTGCTGGCTTCCACTTTCCGTATTTTACAGGAACGGCGTACAATCACGTTTTAACATAACACACACATATTGATGGCATAGCGTGTAATTGTTGTACAAGTTTTTGTAATTTTACACAGAAGAACGATTTCCATTGCTAGGTATAATACAAATCTGAAATCAATGTAATGTAATTGTAATAATTAGAAGGAACGTTAGTGTTGTACTTTCCTTAGTCCCAATAATAACTAAAAAATATTTTTAAACCATGGACATATTATTATGATGCATCGTAATATTCTTAATAATAAATAAATTCATTGTTGTCACTTATAAAATGTGTGCGCTGTATAGTACCATCGACATAATTATACGTTTGTTTAGGGAGCAGAGAAAAAGCGTATGTACATGCCATCACGTCAGCCGGCGTGGCGTACGCAATCACCAGAGCATGTTCCAAAGGAGAGCTGAACGAATGTAGTTGCGACAATAAAATACAAAAAAAACACTCTAAAAAGAATTGGCAATGGGGAGGATGTTCAGAGGTACGACGAACGCTATATTTTATACATCTTCTGTAGTGTACAAGACGAAAACCGTGTGTACATATTATTTTGTTTTTGTTTTTATGTCCAATGTAGGATATACGTTTTGGTGAAAAATTTAGTCGTGATTTCGTCGATTCGATCGAAGACACTGATAGTGTTCAAGGATTAATGAACGTACATAACAACGAAGCCGGACGGAGGGTGTGTACATACAAAACAATATATAATAATAATGTACTAAGTATACGGTGCAATTTGATTCCTTGCACAGAATTTACAGGATATCGGTTTTCGAAAAAAATCGATTCTTTTTATACATACTTACATTTTTTTTTTTCATGTAAAAGTTAATTGTGCCAACTTGATAACGAAGTTATTAATTATTTATACCAAAATAGTACTATAGTAGAATAATGTATAAACCATTTCATAGTATTTAAAATAATATTATTTTTTTAAAAAAAAAACCTATAAATTCCTTGTTTTCTAGTAGCGTTTATAGTCCTTGTACATCTGTGACCCAACCACGTAGGTATACAGTACCTATACCTATGTGTATGTGAACTCGACTCTTCACACATTTGCATGCTTACATAAAATAATAATAATACGTAAAATAATTACTATTTTAAATGGAACAAACTTCCTGGGTACGTTGTTAAAACGTATTTATTTTGAACGCACGTCGGATCAATAATTAGTGGTAGGCATATCCGGATTTAAAAAATTCGGATTATTCAATTCAATTTTGCTGTTCGATGTCTCATTTTTAAATTCTAATTATATTTAAATTCATTAACATACATTTTTGAACGGGTATATTATATTTCTGATGCATTCAACTACCAGTGTTGTTTTGTGCTTAGCAATAAAAATAATTAATTAATCTGAATAATTCGAATAATCCGGATACTTCGGAAAATCCGGATATGAATTTAATTCAAATCCGGATTTGAATATTCGGATATTCGAATTTGATGCCCATCCCTATCAATAATACATATAGGACCGTATTGTAATTGTTTCCGATTTTCTTTAGATCGTCCGCTCTAGCATGCAGAAAGTATGCAAATGCCACGGTATGTCCGGTTCGTGCAGCGTGCGCATTTGTTGGATGAAACTCTCATCATTTCGCGACATCGGAGACTCGTTGATGGTACGGTACGAAGGCGCTTCGCACGTACGGCTCGGAGAAAAGAAACGGAAGAAAATCAAAAAACTACGACCGATCAGAATCGACCGAAAGACGCCCAACAAAACGGAACTCGTGTACTTGGATACATCTCCGGATTATTGCGAACACAACGAATCGTAAGTTGTGAACGGTGTTTGAATATTATTCCCGCGTAAAAATGAAGTATAAATATAAATAATATATAATAATAAATAAATATATAAATAATAATGATTATTATACCTACTTATTACCAGCGTCAATAACGTTCAATTTTTTATTTTTAAATTTAAACACGCACATAGACTGAGCATAATGGGCACCTACGATCGAGTGTGTCAAGGATTGGACGGGTGCAGGCATTTGTGTTGCCACAGAGGATTTCAAATCAGATTAAAGGACGTTGAGGAAAAGTGTAAATGTAAATTCATTTGGTGTTGTAACGTCGTTTGCGAAGTTTGTAAGTTCAAGAAGGAGGAATATATTTGCAATTAATCGCATACAACTATATTGGTCTGTCTCCGTGTAAGATATTTATTCATACGATTTAAACGAATGATAATATGATATATAATAATATTACGGTATATAATATAAAGTGTCAACAATGACTTTGTACTGTTTTAATAAAAATACTTTAATACCCGAGTATATAAGACGTTTAATGGTTTTGATTTTGAAAGTTTTTTTTAATGTTTGAACGCCGCCACTACACACTCCCGTTTCCTTCGATCATATAATAATATAGAAATACATTTTACCTACTATTACATTTATAAGTAGTCAGTAGATATTAGATTTAATAGTTGTTAAGAAAATGACTGATGTGTAGAGTAATGTGAATTCTAGAGCGCATTACCATAACTATAGTTTACTATCATAAAGTTTCAGGATTAACATTAATCTGTCCACTTATTCAAATTAACTTTATCATGTTCAATAATATTATATACTTATAAGACAATGTGAAGTATTGTATAATTATAAGAATCTTTATTTTATAATATTATTTATATTGAGTGCACGTTTACTTCCCACTTCTGTCCTATATTTCTGTTATAATTTATTCGATATTGTACTTAGTAATGCATATAATATACACATGTGTACCTATTAATTATTAGTTGTTTTCTAGAGTTTAATTTTTTTTTATTTATTATTATTATTATTATTATGATTATTATAGTATCAGTTGTTTTTTTTTTCAAGAAAAGTAAATAATCTATTTTATTTTTTTTTAATTAAATTAATACCAATATTATTGTAATAATTTTAAAAAAAAAAAAATCAATATATTTAAAACTAATCCTTTAAGTACAGTTTATTTATATTTATATATGGTAATGTAATATAGAAATTTAATTTTCAAAGGCGAAATGAACAATTATGGAATAAGAAATGTAGAAATAAATTTATTGAAGGCATTTGTTGTTTTATTTTTACTCTCGGTTTACAATCAGAATGGCAATATATGTTCAATATGCATTGGTTGGTGTACAAGCTAATATCGACATTAAAGATTGAGATGAATGACAGAATGAATTATGAATATAAAATTTTCTATTCTAATAATTAATAAGTTTATAATGGTATTTACATTACAGATTAATTTATTAATGCTATCTAGTGTAAAACAAGTAGTACTTAATATACTAAAAACAATTAAAAGTAGAAGAAATATAAATTATAGATAAAATAAATATTTTATAGTTGATTTAAAGTTATAATATTATGATTTTAACCATGGTATTCTTTTTGATTCCTTAAATTTTAATTTTATATCAACAATAGATAATTATTCAGCATCTCAGCAAAAGGAATTAAATAAAGGTCAATTTGGAACATGAAAATGTCACTCGTTTATCGGTGTTTTCGAAGTACTATTGTCAGATTACGAGACACTATATATGGTACGCCAAAGGCTTACAAAAACAGTGATTATGTTCATTCGGATACCTGACGGCTTTTATTTAACATAATATAGGTACTTAGTTAGAAGAGGCCCAGCAATACCAATAACTAACAAGTTGCATTTTTTCCATATCATTTCTTGTAACTGCTAACAGAGGCGTTCGAGACTTCCCTATTAGGGCGGTATGAATTTGAAAAATTGCAGACTATATGAAAACGACAATCTAATATACATAATATATAAAATAAATATAAGCAACTATAATTTTATATCATAAATTTTAACTCATTCAATAATTGTGTTTTTGTGTAACAATCATATTATGGTTTATTTAAGTTGATTTTTTTTTTTAAATAATAAGATAATTAAACAACATGAAAAAAACATGAAAAATAAAAAAATTAAATGGAATATCCAGCTTTAATATATAATAATTTATAATCCTTACTTTCATATATAATATTAAATTAAATACAGTTTATTCAATAGGGGAAAAAAATAAATAATATCTTTTTATAAGACTGATGTGTTAAAAAAAAAAAAAAAAAACATTAATAATTTGTAATAAGATACAAAATAGATACTTATATGGTGAGATATCAAGTATGAAATTACCATTCTTCAATTTCATTAATTGTGTTTGAATTCTGTGAACATAAATAGATATGTGCAATAAACAATGTAACAATTATAATCCATTTATAAAGAAACAATAATAAAAAAATCAATAATTTGAATATTATTGAAGTAAATTTTGGGGCTACTTTAAAATTAATTTTAATACGTGAAAAATAAATATAAAATCAAATTTTTTTAAAACAGTAATATAATTTGATTTTATTGTATGACAGAAGGAAATATTAATTTATTTTAATGGCTGTCTACAAAAAACCAAGTATTTCAGTTTTTATGTTACTTATTTTATTACAGTCCCATTCAACTTTTTTTAAAAACTATTATGTATAAATTAAAAAGGTAAAAATAATAATAAGTTTTTACAATTCTAATATTGGTGCCTCCATATTTATCATCATTATCATCATTGACACTATTATCTTTAGCTTCCCATCCAAGTTTAAGCATCCAATAAGGTATTTCCTGATTAGCCTAAAACAAAACATTTAAACCTTTTTAAATATAACCCTGATTAATAATCCAAGAATATAAATTCTATACCAATGAAAGGGTTTTTATTATTGGTTCTACTAAATGATAATCATATTCCATATCAAAGAAAGACGTAGCAATTCCTTGATTTCCAAGTCTACCAGTACGTCCAATTCTGTGTATATATTCTTCAATTTCTTGAGGCATGTCATAATTAATTACATGGTTTACATATTTTATATCTAGAATTTAAAATGTTTAAAATTATTGAAAAATCAATTACTATTCTATGATATTATTACAAAAATGTATTGTATCTGCAGTTTATATACTAAACACTATATTAAAACAGTAACCTGAATTAGATTTTTCTTCCATTTTTACTATTACTAACATTATATATATTTAAAGATTAAAGTTACATTTACTGTTATAACTTTTAAGCTATCATTGTTTAAAAGAGAGCTCAAAAAACAAGTATTTTGTACTTTGATCTTCAGGCAACAGTAGTGAACGGGACAAGAAAGGTTTACATTGAAGGTATGTTAATAAGGTACTCACTAAAGTAAATAAAATATTTTCTTGTAAAATACTTGTAAACTTAAATTTTTACATGTTTGAATTAGATAAATATTTGACTCAAAGATTATATAATAAAATAATTACATTATAGAAAAAATGAATAAAGATTTGAATTTTTTTTTTTTTTTTAAAACCCAAGTTAAGAGAATTGAGATAAAAAATAAATAATATATATAGTATTATACATGGATAGTAATAAAGTATGACTATGATTGCTTTTGCACAATTTTAATAGTTTAACATTTAAATATTTTAACCTAACCAATAGACATGCATTTTATTAATTTTTAATTAATTACAGTAACCATTTAAGAACAATTATTCATAAATAAAATTACATAAAACATAAAATATCATTTTTATTAGTTCATAGTATTAAATTTAATTTTCAAAAACTCAAAAGTAATAATAATATTAGGTGGTAATTTCAAATATACATTTTAAATATAAACAATTATTAATGTTCAATTTAAGTTTTTTTAGAACCTTGCTTAAAATGTACTTATGTAATTTAAAAAAATAAATATACCTAAGCCTCTAGAAGCTACATCAGTTGCTACGAGCACTTTTTTTTTCTGTTACTAAAATTGTTTAAAGTTTCTTCTGTATGACTTGATAAACGATTACCGTGTATACTTATTGATGGAATATGCTTTTCACTTAAATATGTGGCGAGGAAATCAGCCATCCATATATTACGAACAAATACAATTGTACCATCTGGATCTATAAAATAATGCATTTAATAATACTATAATTTACTTAACCATAATTAATGATAAAAAATAGAAACTTTGTTTTAAAATGTTGGTCAGATGTTGTCGCTTTTTAAATTTATTTACAACGTGAAAATTTTGTTTAATATCTTTCGAAGCACTGTTGACAATACCGACTGCTAAGAAAAGGTAATTTTTATTTAAATAGAACTTTGCTAATTCCTGTATGGAATCTGATAATGTTGCTGAGACCACAATTGTCTGTCTATTCATCTTTAATAAAAAAAAAAGAATAATACATTATTTTTTATTTAATTATCACTAAAGCATAAAAAATATAGTTATTGCATATTTAATTTCAAAAAAGCGTAGAATAACTTAAGATACAAATTTGAATTACTCTTAAAGCTTATATATTATTTTTATTGATAATTGTATAACTCTTTTGATAATTTAATAAATAAATGCAATTTTCACATATTATATAGGTATGCTTATAATATATTCTTATAATACCTGAATAAAACTAAATACATTTTAATAAAATGTTATGCTTTGTACTCGATCAATAAAAATATAAATAAAAAATTATCATAAATAAATAAAAGTATTTTTCTTAAAAATGCTCAATAACATTTTATAGGTACAATATTACTTAAATTGTTTTGTATTTCTGATAGTAGGAAATGTTTCAGCTATTACAAATATTCTTGTATAATTAACTCACACTAGTTATACTTCCAGAAAAACATAAAACAATTTGTAAATTGAAAATTAAAATATATCTTTAAGAATTTTAAATTTTTAGTGCAATAGGAATTTTTTTTAATGTTTTAAATGTCTATGAAGGTGTTAAACGATAACTTTTTTAAAAACTATAAATTTAAAACCCTGATCAGTAGGATAAACTTACAACAGATGGCATAGATGGATGATCTAAAATTTTATCAACATCCAATTTTGATTCAATTTCCAACATTCGATCTACTTCATCCAACACAAAAATTCTCACAGATGCAAACAAAATAAAACCTTGTTGAACAAATTCGTTTAATCTACCTGGTGTAGCGACAAGAATATGACAACCTTTCTAAATAAAAATATATATATATATATAAATATGTTTAAAAATTGCACGTGTAAATTAACTTACAATAATTTTATGTTTTTGATGATCAACTGAAGTACCACCATAACACACTAATGAAGAAATCATAGTACCTCTGGTCAATTTCAATACGACACTTTTGATTTGTACAACAAGTTCTCGAGTAGGAGCCATGATAATAACCTGAGGTTCAGAATGATTAATATCTTTTATTATTGGACGGGGTTCCATAAGCAGTTTTTGTATAATTGGTAAAACAAAAGCAACCTGAAAAAAAAATATAATTATTATTAAATGTAGTTTATACTTGATTATTTTATATTCATAATATAAAAAGAAAACACATTTTTATTTTAAAATAGACCTAATAGGGAATTTTAAGGTAAACAAATATAACAGGTAGGATTATAAATGTTATAGGTACATAATAAGCAATTACATATCTATGTGACAATGTAGGTATTATAAATATTTCATAAATTCATGGATGATTGTAATTAATAATAATTTAAAAAATAAGTATCAAGATGCTTTATATAACCTCAAATAGACAGACCAAACATCAGATTTATTAATTTTAATTTCGTATTCTAAAATATTTCATTATTGTTAACTTTTAGCAATATACAAAATGTATGTGTAAATGCATGAAAATAGAATTATGATCAATAAGAGGCTTTTAATATAATACAACAACAATTTTAGTAACATATATTTATAAACAATGAATTTAAGGTAACTAGACATAAATTACTATATTTAGTAATTATTAATTTATTTATTAATTATAATTTTATAACATTGTTGGTTACCGTTTTTTCAGAACCTGTTTGAGCAGCAGCCATTAAATCTTTACCAGATAAAATAATTGGAATAGTATGCTTTTGTATAGGAGTTGGCTTCATAAATTTACATTTGTTTATATTGGCAATTAATTTTTCATCACAAGTTTCAAAACTTTCAACCATTTTAGGTACATTTTTATCAGACACCTTAACTTCAATATCATTATATTTATCAAAATTTATTCCATAATTTATCCCTGTTTCATAAATAGATTCATCGTTCTCATCAGGTTCAGGTGGAATATATGTTGATCGTAAAGGCTTAACTCCAATATTATGGATGAACAACTCTCTTTTTTCAGGAAAATCAAATGTTGATGGTAAAAGTATATCGTTTTCAAAACTATGTTTTTGTTTCATCATTTTATTTCCTCGTCCTTGGTTATATTTTGAATACTCTTCATTTCGAAATTTGTCAGTAAATATATTTTGAGAACTTTCAATCATGGTTCTCAAGAATTCTAGAAAAAAAATGTTTACAATTAAAATAAGACAAATCTAACATTTATTTATCAAAACTAACGAATCTTTCAAAAAATTAAGATTAATAATTTGTAACACAAAATAAGATTCATAAGTGCCGGCGAAACGAAAACTGGCGGGTCTGTACTCTGTATTCTGTAATCACAGAATAACCATAAAACATAAATCTAAACACAAAATTGCGTTTTGCGCCTTTGTCGACTCTTTGTGTTGTGACTCATGATAAAGCGGGTATTTCGAGAATATTTCCGATATTTTTAATTTCCATAGAACTATTAACTATTAACTTTAGTTAATAGGTCTATACTAATTTCTAATCGATATAAACCGCACGTTCATACATTTAACAGTGGTATTACCAAAAATTAAATTTAGAGTCGCTAAACAGTGTAAACACTGTAAACAACTCTTAATACTCATTGTAATAGGTATATCGTATATCGTTTATGTATGTTATTTATAGGCTCGTCTCTATACGTCTAATTCTAATGTCTACTTAGGTCATCATAATAATAAAATACTATTTTTTTTTTTTATATATTAACACTACAATTCAAACACAATTCGTGACGGCGATTTTATAAATTAGATGAGCCTGACATTTTGCCTAAGTAAAATTTTTCACTAAATTTACAATTTGCCGACTGACAAAAACATCTTGGGAGGGGGGGGTTGACCATGGTGAAATGACCATTTATTTTTCATTTGGCTAGTTTGGAGAATGGAAGTTTGAATGAAAAGAGTATATAAAGCGACAATACAATTAAAATAATGACAAAGTTTTACTGATTTTTTTTTTTTACTAACTATTTACATATGACTATTATAATATGTAAGTATTGTGAAAATAAGACCAAGAGGGATAATGGGCTAAACACACTTCCTCTTCACCGTGTTTACAACACTGCTTCTTGGTGCTTCAGATACAGAGTATAAAGATTTAATAATTGTAGATAATTACTAAAAAGTACTTAAAGTTTTAAAACCATTAAGGAATGTGCCTACTCTTTCGATGCCCAAATATTATTAAAACAATAAATATTAACAAAACGTTTGTGTAGGTACCTGTAAGGCTGTAAAACAAATTGTACCAAATTTCAACCATGGAGTATTAAAAACCCTTTTTCCCTGCCACTACATACCTAGGTACTTTCCAAAATCACATCACAACGTTGAATGTCCCACGAATTTTTTCTGTCTTTGGATCCCTGACCACATAAGCATAATGAATTTTAATCTCTTGGACCTGATAAGGTCCTTTGTAAAGTAGGAAAAACTTATGGATACATTTATCAACGACGGAGGTCATAGGATGCGTTCGAACCAAAACAAAATCACCCATTTTGTAAGAGATAGGAGAGCCCTTTGCATCATGTTTACGTTTACGAGACTCCACACGAGTTTGTTGGATTTCTCTCGCCATTGTGAATTTTAATTCAAAATCAATGGGATTACCAGGTAGAAAATCGACCAGATCTGACAATAGGTTGTGTCTCATTTGTTTTTAAAACAATTCAGACGGCATGAAATCAGTAGCCTCGTGTACCGTATGGTTCAAATTCGTTCAATACCCACTCAATATATGGAACAAATTTTGCCCATTCAGTGTGTTGTGCGCAATACGAACGGAAAAGTCGACCTAGTTCGCGCGTTACCCGTTCAGCAGGGTTTGACTGTGGATGATACACTGATGACTGATGTAAATGTGGGTAAAATATCCAATTGTCTGCTTGAGCTTACTTTGCCCAGTGGCGGTTTTTAGGGGGGGGGGAGGGCGATGGGGGCGATCGCCCCCCCCCCTTGGGCGATTTTTTTCTATTATGTATTATTGTAACTCGTATCTTAATACCTAAATAGTAATTTTTATTTTTTTAAAATTTAAAATATTTTTAAAAATTTCAAATAATTATGATTGCTACTTACTGGTTATCAATTTATCAAATGTTTTCTGTAGTATCTACATTTGATAACCGTGTTTACCTTGCAGACTTAAATGAATAATTCATTCATTTAGAGTTATGGAAGTCCAGATGGATAAATAAAATAATTAATAAACTTTATTCATTGCTGCTTTATTAAAGGTAACAATGAAAATTAATTAAATTTAATTATTTCTAAGAATACTATTGACGCTATTGAAGAATGCTCTAGTGTGATTTTTCCAAATATAAAGCTACTTTTAACAATAATTGCTACATGGCCTATTAGTGTTGCATCTGCAAAGCGTAGTTTTTCTACTTTAAGGAGGTGATATTTTTGGCTTGTTAATTGCTTTAATATTGCATAATACGTGTATAATTTATTTATTTTAATTACTGTTGATTTCAAACAATAATTTTTCAGGATTAAAACTTGGCTTCGAAAGAAAATGACTAGAGATCGCCTTAGTGGATTAGCATTACTCAATATTCACCGAGAACTTGATATTTCAGTAGAAGCAATAATTGATCGCTTTGCTAATAGTAAAAATAGAAATCTTGATATTATTTAATATTATTAGTATAAAATTATTATTTACCTATTGGTCTAATTATTAAATTTTTTTGCATGATAAAATGCATTGCTTGTGGCTTGGTATTTTGAATTATTAGTAATTAGAAAGCACAAAAAATTAATATTTCCTATTTTTAAAAATTACATAATAATAGTTATCACAAGGTAAGTAAGTACATTATTAAAAAATAAAAAATTGTATCTATTTATAATGATACAAATGTATACATTTTGAAGGTAAAAAAATGTTGCTCCCTGCCATTCACCTTTGTATGGAGGGGTGAGGGTTGACATTTTGAACCACCCCCTCCCCCCTTGAAGTTATATCAAAACCGCCACTGACTTTGCCAAATTTTGCTGTTAAATTGTACACCATGATCTGATAATCTGATACAATGATCTTTGTTTTTCTGTAAATAGTGATATAATGATCTATCATTCGATTGGTAGTTGCGAGAGCGGTAGCTCTTTTCAGAGTATACAACTTTACAAAAGGAGAAAAATTATCCAATACTACGAAAACGTATGATATACCATTCCAGGTGGTTGGTAATAGACCGTATAGATCAATTAATATACAATCAAGAAGAAATTGGGATAAAGTACTTTGCACCAGTCCTTGGGAACGAACAGTGCTCGTTTTTGCACGCTAACAAAGATCACAACAACTAACAAAATGACGAATTCGACGATGTAAATTTGGAAAAATACATATTTCTTTAACAACTGAAATACATTTCTTCGGACCGACATGACCATATGACCATATAATTTATGAATTGAATTGATTAAAGCTAATTCGTAATTGGCAGGAATACACACTAACTAGTGTTCGCTACTCGAAAACCGCCCGTAAAATAACCTTCATAAATTTTATAAAAAGAGTTGAGAGAACTCATAGGCACAGAAAGTTTTGTAAAAACAGTAGATAGTCGAAGGTCTTTAGACTGTTCAGCACGGAGATCTTTAAACCTATTGATAAAATCGATTGGAAGTTTTGGTGGTACAGTAACTCTAATTTGGAAAATAGATGGCATTATCTCTGGTGGCACTCCATCATGTCCAGCGGGGTTTCGAGATAACACATCAATTATATTGTCTTTACCTGGACAATGTTGGATATGCAGATCATACTCATGTAATAAAAGTGTCCAACGAGTCAATCGTGCATTGCGCAGACGACACCGGTACCTACAAGAAAACAAGGGCTTGACGTTAATCTTATAACCTAATATAAGTACTCGAAACTTTTGACACGCGAATACAACTGATAATAATTCTAGCTCGGTTAATGAATAATTTCGTTCCGCAGCATTCAATACCCGGCTTGTAAAAGATATGGTTCTTCGTTCGTTGTTACATATTTGAAAAAGCTCGAAAAATGAGTATGTGCGTCCGTCATACACAAATGAGACGAATTTTCTCACTGATGGGTGCAGAGGTATCTGCCAATACCCAGAGGAAAAATCGAGACTAGAGAAATATTGTTTTCCGTGGAAACGAGCTAGCAATTCGTCAAGTGGTGGAGACGCATCCCGAGTTGGTATTATTATCTGATTGATGCATCGGGCATTCAAACATAATCGAACAGACCCATCTGATTTCTTTACACAAATTATTGAACTAGCATAAGGTGATGAGCTTCGATCTATAACCCCCAATTTAAGCATCCTATTCAATTCCTGTTCTACAGCTGGTCGATGGGCAAATGGAATCGGGTATGGACGAATCTTAAATGGAGTATCATGAGCTACATCAAAACGGGCAGGTATACAGATTGTTACATCTGGGACGATTTGAAAAAATAGAATGATACTCCAAAATAATCTTCAGAAGAGTTGATTGCTCTTCAGATGACAGACCGATAATACCGTGGATTCTTTTATGGATATTTTCAACGGGTTTGCGGTCACATGACAGCGATGAAAGTAAATTGATGACATGTGACGATTTTTGTTCAAGAACATGGTTAACGACAGTACCCGATGAGTATCAATGTTGATTTCCAAGAGAAAAATATATAGATTCAAATGACTCTCGGACCTTTAATGAGGACATTAATGTAATAGGTAGTCTTATCATCTGAAGGCCGAAAATCTATCGAATAATTCCAATTTGGAAAACAGATAGTCTTATTGTGGTAATTAAGAAGAACATCGACTTATGCGTCGGCCGTTAGGTTCGTGCGGCAAATGTTGTTTTTCGTAAATATAAACAATTTGAGTGATAACAGTAACTGATGTCCGGTAAGTGATAAGCAATGTTTATAAATTATAATGAAAAAACACCGATTATAGTACCAAGAACGCTTGTAAGTTGTAAGTTTTGTCGTTTGCGTTGTAAATTATATTTTACTATTTCAGTTTGTGTAACATGTAACGATATATTATAACACAACGGTTCGTGTTCAATCTAGGAGTTTATCCAACTCGCGAACACTATGGGCGTCACAATGTTTGTACATCCATTCGTTTATCGTGTATCTCGGTTTTATGTTTCTCTTGCTTGTTTTGCAGTTTGCAGCAATTCCCGATGAAAGAGAATCGTACGGGCGCCCAGATAATCGAATTTCTCACGAAAAGAGTGAACGCGCTTGGTGCCAAACAATGCGGTACGTTCCTTGTCGACTGCGAGACTTACGCGTCCATACCTCAACTAGGTGATATATTATTGTCTATGGTCTCTCTACGGTGCACGGATTGATTTCGAAAATAATTTCTTACCAGGTACCCAGCGAACCCTACATGTGTTTCATAATTCAGAACAACCGGCATCAGTATTTGCCATCCTCGATAACGGCAATGGCAAATCAGTGCCTGTTGTAGCGGACGGGTTGTTCGATTTGCTACTGTTGAAGATGTCTGCGGTGTACACTTCTAAAAAATCCAAAGTTGAAATAAGAGGTCCTCGATTTGAGCTCAACGATTTTGTCATTAAAATCGGAGCAGTAAATATCAATCACAATGTCAAGGGCATCATTGTAGAGGTAAGAATTGGGTACTTATTTTCTAAATTGAATATACCTCAATATTTTCAGAATCATTTAGAAATTTTATCAAATCTTTAATCTTGTAACTTGTGAAATTATGAGAACTATTAAAATACCTATTTGTTATACAATTTCTATTAATTTTTATTTTAAAATTGTCCAATGTTTATTTACAGGCAGAGTATAGGCCATGTGTAGTATTTGGCTTATGTTGGGATATGTTACGAGAATTTCTTCAAGGATTTTTAGGATCATGTGTGTCAAACATTCCTCCTCATTATTTTCAAGTAATTATATTATTTTAAACTAACTTTTATTTTATATTGCATTTAGTCTTCAAAGGTGTAATGATTTATTGAAGAAACAGTCATTCTTTGTAAATTTATAACATAAAAAATTAAATTAAAATATTACAGCTTTGAAAACATTATTGACTCAATGTTATTATTTTAAACAAACAATTAATAAAAAAAGTTGAATGTTGCTTAGAATTTTGACTCTACTAAATTCTTTCAAAATACTGTAGTATGCATTAAGATTATTACTTATTACAATAAGTGATTGATTATGGACGCTTTCATTATCTCATTACAAAACATATATTGCAATGCATTTTGTGATTAAAATTTATACAAGATAATTATTGATATTTGATAGATTCTTTACAAATTAAAGTATCATTTACTAAATATGACTTGTTCTACTACAGAATTCCTGATGTTTTAAACTTTAAACAAAACTATCTTAACAAATTGTAATTAGTATAGGATGAAACATGAAACTATACAAACTTTATTGGTTTATTTGTTTTATATTAAAAAATGAAATATATTAATACAATGTTGCTATTACTAAAATATATTAAATAATTTTTAAGAGAATTGGTAATTAGGATTTACAAAACCTTTTCAAATCATAAAAACGTTAAATAAAATTCTAAAATTATTACATTTATATTTATTTTGTTTGAGTGGCTATAATTTTCTATATCTTAGAAATGTGGAATTGAGTTGAATGCATTGAATAATGTACATCATTTTTTTCTTTCTATTAAATATGTTATTATATTGTATTGTATATTTTTTTCAGAACCGTATAAATGATATATTTCAACCATTGGATACCATTCAACAATATTTAGATCACATTACCATATATAAGAAAGCTACTGGAGTTTTACAACCTTATACTAATACCAGTAGTACTTAAACCAAAACCAAGTACACTATATTATTATGGAATATTTAATATCTCGTACTCTCAAAAACAAAAATGCTATTTATAATTTTTATTATCAACAATTTAAAATTATTTTTCAGCTAATATTGTTATAATGGAAAAATACTGTAATATATATTACGATATTATATAAGATTTTTTTTTTTAATAACCTCAGTTATATATTTATTTATTTAACTTGTTGACATAGTTACTTATAAGATAAAATACAAATTTAAATAAATATAAGATTCAATTTAATTAAATCAACTAAAATTGTACAGTTGTACAAATACATATAATAAACAAACTTAAGCTTAATTAAAAATATTTAATAATAAATACACGAATAAGTAAGGATTATTAGACATTATGAACAAGTATACATTAAAATAACAGGTGTAATTGGCACAAACAAATCAAATCGATAATAATTTTGTCTAGACTTTAAATTATGGTTTTAACAAAAAGCTTAATGGCATATAATATAATGACATGTGAATTTTGTATACATTAAATAATTTAATAAAGACTAGCATAAAACATTTCAGAAAAATTATTCTTAGTTAAGTGATAAATAAACTTACATTGTATAATAAGACAACACATTTAAACTAAATAAATTGACAATATTGAGATTTAAAAATAATAATGATAATAAAATCTCTTACTACTTATTTTATAATTAGTGGCTTCATACAACTCCGTAAATACCTTTATCACAATAATATTAGTTGAATTTTTATTATAAATTCACTATTTCATAGTGTAAACTTGTCAGCCTTTATAAAGGTCATAATAAAAAATAAATATTTTTTTCGAATAGTTGATCAATGATTTTATTCACCAACATTTTAAATTAAAATTATACACAATAAGTATATTAATGCTACTAGAAATGTACAAGAAATAAAGAATTTTGTTCAAATATCATGATTTTCTAAAAGCTTTTGCTTACAACCATTTAATTTGTATATGTTTTGCACTATTTATTTAATCAAATATTGCATGTATTTATAACACGATTCAAGTATTTTTACTTTTATAATATTAATCGTAACAATAATATTAAAGTTTTTTTTTTTTTTTAAAGGATAATATTCTGCATTAAAAAAAAAATTAATATAAATATTCAACTTGTTCATGATAAAATGAAGTAGTGAAACAAGTTCACATAAACAATAACATGAACAATAAGTGATTTACATAATAAGCACCCGTATTTTGCTTTACTCACTGTTAGTGTTGTATGTATATTTTAATAATTTCTAGGACTATAATCAAAAATCAATTTAGAGCAGAGTTCAAGCTATTATTATTTCACTGTTAACTAATTGTAGAAATTTTCACATCTAGAAAACAACTGGAAAATTTGGACAATTGATATGTTTAAGTAGAATCTGTATTTATTTTCTAGTCTATATGGATGCTACCTAAAATGTAGAGTTCACTGTGTTAAATGGAGATGGCGGGTATGAATTTGTAAAATAAGTGAATCTCTTAATTTTCCAACATTTAAAAATTGTATTGTTATATTAAGTAGTTTGTTAATACTTAGATAACCGTAATGGCTTACTAATGTGTTTGTATACAATGAACGAGAATATTTTTTTTAAGAAATTTAAAAATTATTAAGATTAATTGAGAAAAAAGTAGTATTTTTTACATTTTAGGAATTCAAGTTTATTTATAAATAGTAAAATATCCTATATATAACAAATGAGATAATATTTAATGCTTATCATTTTTTAAACATATTTAATTAAAATTGTCATTAAGGAAAAGTCTGAGACAACAAATGTAAGTAGTGAAAAAGTATTGACTTATGTCACAAAAACTTAAAAAAAAAAATTTATGAGGTATGGCTACTCTTATTTTACATCATAAAACAATTATTATTCGTAAACTAATATTATATTAAAAATTTGACATACACAACCCACAATATAAAAGGTGTATATATAAAAGTGGAATGTATTTATTATTTATTCCAAAGGGATCAAATAAATAAACTTTCAAAACAGTCCAATATCTATGACAATAAAAAATTAGTTGTAAAAATAAATAAAATATTGTTTGCAAATTTTTTTTTAATATTAGGCCGAATAAATTGACAAGCTTTAAAACTTATTGTATACAATTTAAAACAATAAATACATTTCACACATTATATTTGAGTAGCACTATAATTAATACTAACCTACTATTCATTTTGAATATCATAGGTGTCAAGGAACTAATAATAAATATAACATTTTTATTATCTGAAGACTAAAATGTATTTGCATTTTAGTCATTTCATCACAAGTACACTAATTGATCATTTTTTGTTTATGATAAATGATAATGCAAATTAATGCATATCATTTATAAATCCTAAATTACTAATCCTAATAAATCAAAAACGCACTTCAAATTGAATAGGCGAGTTATAAATATGTAAAATATTGGTAAAAGATTCTTATTTATGTACACACTAAACAAATCTGTCTCCTTCATTCATTATTTAATTTGTTGTCGATGTTACCATATAACAATTTTTTACATTTTTAAAACACTATGCATTACAATAATATTAAATTATAAAATAAAATTTTAAATTAACGTCTAGATTCATTTTTTAGTTCAACTGTTTACATATTGTACCTTAGGTCTGTATGGCAGTGGTCATTTCTCTGTGAATTGCAGCCAATTCTTGTATACGTACAAACAAACTATTGTTCAGTGTATCTATCACACGTCGCTGTGATTCTTGTGCTGCTAAAGCGGTTTCCAATTGTGCTTGGGCTAGACTGACAGCAGCTTGAAGTTCAGCATTTTCTTGACTGATTGCCTAAAAATGATTTATTTCTTAATAAACATACATACAGTTCATGATTATTAATTACTTTGCATTTCTCTTCAAGTGCCGATCTGTTCATATTTAACTTTTGAATTTCTTCATTTTTATTCTTTAATTCACTCTCAAAGTTTTCGACTTTTAAACGAAGACTAGTTAACTCATTTCTTAATTCTGAAGCCACTTCCGGTCCTCCTTAAGGAAAATTATTAAAAAAGAATTTGAATTATATCAATTACTTGTAATAACTTGTTACTATATGATAAAAACTGATTTACCTTTAGCTACTTCAGCATCAAGGTATCTGTTTTTCAATCTTTGATTTTCTTCTTTATAAGATTGCAATTGTCGTTTCCATTCATCTACATTAGCTGTACTCTCCTGTAATGCATTTGTTAATCTTAGATTATTGTTTTTTAAAGTCTGCAATTCAATTTCCCATTTTTTTGCATTTGCCGAGCTGTAAAAAAAAAAGTTTTTTAAAGATAGTTGACTAAGGTTTTGGCCATATGAATATTTTACCTATGTGTTAAAGCTAATTTTAATCTTTCGTTTTCATATTTTAATTGTGATTCGGACATAGAATTCCCACTACCAATCAAGCGTCCATCATTGCTTACTTGATGTTTTGGACTTTCTGCAACCTGAAATATGAAGTATAAATTGTACATTATAAAATTGTTTTAACAAGAATATTTAATTATATATTTTATTACGTGATTAGCATTAGAAATAATCATATTTTTAGACATCTGATTAATTATTTGTTCGGTTGAATTAGTATCTTCAGGAGTGGTATTAGGTTCTGTAGGTGTCATATTGGGTGGTTCAATTATGCTTTGACCGTCGGATGACTGACTTATACGTGTAGTTACAGGACTAGCGTTAGCACTTGTAATAGGTGTGGTTGAGCTCATATAATTTTGTTGCATCTGTTGTGGTCCATTAGCTGCCGATTGTCTGGTTTTTTCTTTAACGTCTTCAAATTTGTGTATGAACTAATGAACATTTAATAATTAACTAACATGAACATTTGAGTAAATGTTCAACAGTACAAACTTTGTTTAGTTCCTGTTCAGAAGAAAAGCCAAGACCATACACAGTGTTGGCTCTAGTATCAGTCCATTGACCAAATTTCTGTGACGTTTTTGTAAAAGACATGTTGGGGGTTATCGTACTGTTTATGACCGCCTAAAATAAGCATACATAAAGAACAGTGATCACAACAATACAATGGAAATAACATACTTTACTTCCTTCCACGCTGATGATGCGATATAGCGCGCGATGGGAGTCGAAAAAAAAGGACACATTGACAGCCACTGTGGACGCGGATATCCATGATTTCTTCGTCTTGGGGTCTATGTGGAACACGTGTGCTTTGCACGTGAATATCGGTTGCTCTCTGTCAAACAACAACAATAATAACAATGTCATTATCATGATCATTGATACATCGAGTATTGCACGACGGCAAGACGCTAGACAACAAACAAGTAATTATGATAACACACTTACCCCATCGTATCCTTGCCCGAAGTCATAGCCATTGACGCTTAATGAAAGGTCTCGGAAACCACTTCGTCCGGATCGGAGTTCGGACACGGTGCAACGGGATCGGACGCAAGCCTCGGACACTGGTTCCGCTGATGAGTAAAGCAGCGGTGATGGCGACTGGTGCGTTAGCGATCCGTGCACGGGACACGGCTGAAACGAATGGGAAATCTGTTATACGATCCACGTCCGCGATGAAACCGATACCGAAACGGACGACCAGTTGTAAGTTGTAATGTCGCGCATCAGTTCACGGGACAAATATTTGTTTATCAATCAATTTTGACGAATATGCGTTTTTGATAAGAAAACAAATTAACCGGAATGTGCGCGAGCGCACCGCGGACCAACGCCCACTCGCGCATGCGCCATGGACTGTCTGATTGTTATCAAGAAGTTATCACTATTACCGTGTCTACCGCCGCGGCCGTCTGTTGACTCAGTTGGTCGCAGAGTGAAGACTTTGCAGTGTTTCGTAGTTTCGTTATCATTAAGAGATGGTTGTGTATCGACGAACACTCGCTTTTCTGTTTGAAATTTCGAATCATTCACTTCAAAATATTGTTGCGTAAACATTCTCATGAGTGTTTTCTTCTTCTAGTCGTTCCGCCCCGTAGCTTTCCGACTACCAACTTACGATCTCGACGACCGTCCACCATCCGAAGCGGTGTTTCTAGTCTTTTATGGGACGTTCTTGAAAGTTTTTCCCGATTGATTTATTTTCACCTGACGTGTAATATTTACGCTCTTGTCGTTCGTTGGTTGTTTTTCTCAACATGCAAGTCGTGTAAAATGTATCCGAAAGCTGATGCTGTTATTTGATGACTTCTACCGAGGAGGATTCAGGTATATAAAAGTTACAAATATTAAGTTTATACAATTTATCACATATCTGCTCTACATTGAAAAGGAACGGTTATTGGTTTATATGAAACATTGCCCTAGAAGTCTAGAGTCTAGTGATTCATTTGGAATTATAACTATGTGCCACCATTACATTTGTGTACATTTCAATACAGTTTTTGGCTTTAATTTATCGAGTTTAACCCACAAATAATTAGACTATAATATACAGCTTCTTTATAAACTGACTATATACATCAATTTCAATCTAATTAGAATTTTTTTTAACAATGACAAAATATGTAAGCTTTAATTATTAGCTTTTAAATTTCATAAACTTTGTTTTTTTCTTGAAAGTAACAGACCTATGATAGTAAAACTTTGAGTTTTTTTTCACTAGTTTACTTTTTTGAAGCACTATATTTCTTTCAAAGGTATTAGCTAATAAGATTTTTTTTTTTTTCAGAAAATAATATGGAAGAAACCCAAGAAACAGACATTGCTGTATTGATATCCGATGTGAATAATATTGAAATAGAAGAGTCAGAAGTTAGTAAATCTATTTCTGAAAATGAACCTGAACCTAGCAGTTCAGAACAACCAAATTTGTATGAAAATTTATTTGACCAATTAAAAGGGCACAATAAACATATATTTGTTTTAAGTACAGCTGGTAAACCAATATATACGCGGTAAATATACCTCAATTTAGTAGTCATAAGTAATAATAATATAATATATTTATTGTGAATCTTTATATGTAGGTTTGGAAATGAAAACCAGATGGCTTCTCTTTTTGGTCTGATGTTGGCTTTAATGTCAGTGACTCAAGATTCAAATGATACACTACAGTCAATTAGTTGTGGTCAGACTCGAATTGTATTTTTGAACAAAGATCCGATCATATTAGTTGGTGTGTCTCAATGTTCTGAACCTTATGATCGAATTCATAAACAACTAATGTAATTTATAATGTACCGCAGTCAAATTTTGTCATTGAAAACTTGTAACTATTTTAGATAAATAGTATTTTTTGTAACTCTTTGTTACAGATATGTGTACAATAATATTATCAGTACGCTGACCCTAACTCAGTTAAAGAAAATTTTTCTCAATAGAAATAATTTTGATTTGCGGCGACTGATGAGTGGATCTGAAAGATTAATTGACAAGCTTATAACATTTACTGAAAACGATCCTGGTTTTTTATTGGACACTATTAGTTGTCTACAAATGCCATCTAATAACAGAGATAAAATAACACAAACTATATTAACAGAATGCAGTAAAATAAAAGTAGAAAATAATAATTTTCAAAATTTAAATATATTTAGTATTTACTTGTTTTAAATGTTTTAGAATTTAGTGTTTGGTTTATTAATTGCTCAAAAACACGTTATTTCAATTGTACGTATGAAAAAATACACATTACAAGTCTCCGATATTCATTTAATATTGAATCTTATAAATTCAACTGAATCTTTCAAAACAGCTGAAAGTTGGACTCCTATATGCTTACCTACATTTGATTCTAGGTAAAATACTTCTACTAATTGAATTTTTTTTTTAATTATTTTAAATACTAATTTTTAATTTTTTTTTTAGTGGTTATATGCATGCTCATATTTCATATTTAGCTGAGGATTGTCAAGCATGTCTAGTCTTATTGACTATTGATCATGATCTATTTTTTACCCTTTCCGATGCTAAAAGAAGAATCACTGAGGTTTGTGTTTATTTTTACAATATTTCATTGATTAATTATATAGTACATTATATAGTTATATAATTATAAAAATTTTATGTAAAGAATATAAATAATAATACACAAAATTGTAATGTACAAACAAGTCCAAAAAGTATCTAAAATATTGTATGAACAATTGGTATTATTGTTCAATTAATTTTAAAACTTGTCCACGGGTTAATAATATGTGTCATAAATTCATAATTATTGTATTAATGGTGTTGATGCTAACCAACAAACCCTTTACAATTATTTAGTAATTATATGTTATCTGTTATGATTTTTTATTTTTTATCAACGTTCAACAATGTTTGATATTATTTTAAAAAGAATTCAGCTATTTTGTACATGGGATTTTTGTTACATTTAACCATATTTTCATCTTTTTTGTAATTGAGTTGTTAATTTTTAGATTATAAATTATATAATCTGAATATTTTTAATAGAAAATGCGCCGCAATGATTGCCTTCAAGCAATCAATGAGGCAATCATTCGCCAACCACTAAGCTTAGAACGAGCCAATATTTTTGGACTGAGACATCTTTTGTACAAAAACAAAAACCGGTCGCAACATTGGTGCCCCCCGTTTACACTACCATACAATACTGATGCACTACAACAAAACCTCATGTCAGTGTATTGTAAATTAATTAGTCAAATGAATTTCCCTGGGCGCACTTTAAAAGTGATTTATCAACAATTAACATCCGAAACTATGGTTGCTTGGGTATGTAAATACTTTATATTATACAATTAAAATTGAGAAGAAAAATTGTATAATTATTCTTACATTGTATTTTAGGCTACCGATGAAGTTGAATTATACTTGTGTTTTGAACCATTAGTTTCTAAAGAATGTGCAACAAATGCAGTAACTAAACTGATACAGTGGATGAAGAAAGAAGAAGACACATTATTTATATTTAATATTCCAATGTTTTAATGTTGTCATTTCAGGCTGTTGAGTCCATACTTTGTGATAATAATTATAGATTATTTATTAAATTATTTTTAAGAAATATAAAAGTAAAACAAAAATTAACTTTTTTTGAGTTTGTTTAATAATTTTAATCTGTTTTTAAAGCTCTAAAAAAAGTTAAGAAAATTTAAATTAAAAAATAATAGTTGTAGCATACCTTTTACTTACAAAATATCATTTTATTGTTTGAATTTTTTGTATTATATTGTATGTATGCTTTTGATGATTACCAGAGAAACTTCATACAATAGTTTATATTATGACTAACAACAGTTCATAAATCAAAATCTGATGTACCTTGGTCTATTTGCCACAGGAAGTACTATTTTTATCAATGAATATTTTTATTAGTTTTATTGAATTATTGCAGAAATCTTTTCACCTACAAAACACTATGTGTTTAGCAATTCAGTATAAAATTAAGTTGACAGTCATCAAACATATATTCTCAAAAAAGCAATTTGTAGAAGAATTCAAAGATATTTTTTTATTAAACTTTTGAAGATTATATAGAACTTACTGAAAAGAAACATACGGTTTTTTTTATAATCTTCTTTCTTCATGCTGTTTAGCATAAAATTGTCGGTTTTATATTGGCTAATAAGTCTCCTAATGTATGATAAATAATTTTATTTAAATTTAATTGATGGTAAATGCCAATGATTATTAATTAATATTTATTATAATTGCATAGTGAATCATTGGCAATTGGCATCATTATTAATTCCAGTTTAATAATTAGTAACAATTTGTCAGGAAGATATCAAAATATTGACAATTCTGAATCACAGTCCACAGAGTTTATTATTATTATATATATTATATTCTCCCTCCATGTTTTCATTATTTATTTTACGATTTATTGATAGTGTTATCATTTGATATCAGCATATTATTTGTTTCTTGTATTTTGAATCGAATGGTTAAAAGTGAAAATGACAAATTAAAATTTCTAGTGATTGACGTTTTCCAAATAAAAATAGTCTGTAGGTCGATTTATTATGATTAAAAATTATTATAGAATGTGAGTAAATACCATTTTAACCGGAATAGTTTTCACAATGGATAACACTGACAATAATAACCGACAAATTGAAGCAACATTTGTTGTTATTGGTGGAGGCATAGCCGGTATTAGCTGTGTTGAAGCGTTAAAATTGTACACAACAGAGTCTGTGCTTTTAATTTCGGAATCTCCAACCATTAAAGTGGTGACTGATGTCAAATTCTACACAAAATTAGCATCGGGTTTTAATGTTCAAGATCAAGATCTTCAATGTTTAAAGAATGCAGAATACATAATAGACAAAATAATATCAATCAACTCAACAGAACATACTATTAAAACTCTAAAAGGCCGTGAAATTAAGTATAAAAAATTATGTTTATGTACAGGTGCAGTCCCTAAACTATTAGACGATAAGGATTATGTTATAGGATTGCGTGACACACATTCTGTTGAGTATTTTCAAACAATCCTTGTCAAAGCCAAAAGAGTGTTGATTGTTGGTAACGGTGGCATTGCCACAGATTTGGTGTACAAGTTGAATGGTATAGAAATCATCTGGATCATAAGAGATGAACACATTAGTTCACATTTTTTGGACGCTGGAGCTGCAGAATTTTTTGGTAACTATTTAAATGTTCAACAATCAAGTGACAAAATAATGAAAAGATTTAGGTATCAAGGGGAAAGTAGCTCTGGAGCTGCACTAGGACCTGACTGGCATTGCGGGGCAATGTTTGGAAACAGTGACAGGAAGAAAGTAATTATTGAATACAAGACTGGAATAAAAAATATTTTTAAGGATGTTTTAAACAATGCTCTGGTAAAGGTTGAGTTAACTAATGGCAAAGTATACGAATGTGATTTTGTTGTATCTGCCACAGGAGTGACACCTAATAATAATTTCGAAATAAAAGACGGTCAATATTTTGATATTGCCAATGATGGTGGTATTAAAGTCAATTGGAAAATGGAAACAAATTTGCCTGACATTTATGCAGCCGGTGATGTATGTACTGTAGACTGGACTTCAGAACATTGGTTTCAGATGAGGCTCTGGACTCAAGCGAGACAAATGGGAATGTATGCTGCTAAGTGCATGCATTCCATGTATGTTAATGAAAAATTACTGCAAGATTTCTGTTTTGAACTGTTTACTCATGTAACATCGTTTTTTGGATTTAAAGTCATACTATTAGGTTTGTATAACGCTCAAGGGCTAGACAAAAAAAATTGTGAGTTATTAGTTCGTGTAACAGATGGTCAAGAATATGTTAAATTAGTATTAATGAATGGAAGAGTTGTTGGAGCTATGCTAATTGGCGATTCTGATCTTGAAGAAATGTGTGAAAATCTAATATTGAACCAAATTGATGTAACCAATTTAATGGATGATTTGTTGGATCCTAACATTGATATAGAAGACTATTTTGATTAGAGTCAAATTAAAATTTATTTGAATTGAAAAAAAATACATATTATATTAACAAGTGAACAGTTTATTTTACTTTCTATAAGGTGACCTAGATCTATGTCTTCTTGATCGTTCTCTATCATGACTTCTGCTCCTTCTATGCCGGTCCCTATCTCTTCTATCACCTCGATCACGGTCTCTACGGCTTCTTTCATTTCTATCTCTATTTCTTTTTTCACGTTCTCTTTCTCTGTCTCTTCTTTTTTCTTTGACAGGAGAATGTTTATCTCTGTGTTCCTTTTCTCTTCGTTTCTCTGTTGGCTCTTCCTCATCGGACGATTCAACTCCTTCTTCAATGTCCTCTTCAAGTATAGACACTTTAGGTTCTAAATCATTGTTTTCTTCAAGTACATGTCTGCTTTGAATACGCGGCAATATAACATCACAAACACGTTCCTCTCGCAGTAGTGAATCAATAAATTCGTCCATGTATATAAGCTCAAACTGACCATCACGGTTCTGTCGTCTCAATTTTCGACTGTCAGCTAATAGAGGTTCTAGGTACTTATAACAATCCACCGACGAACCAGTCAACCGCATGTAAAAAGCTCCAAGTGCGCGAACATACTTGAACTCTTCATTTTTTATGAACTCCACAATGATGTCTTTTTCCGGTTGTATTTGCAACATCTTCAATGTTAGACACAAGAAAGGCGTAGGTTTAATATTACCACCGAATACTCCTCCCACGAATCGCATTAACATTGCTTTGTCCACCAATAATTCGGCTGACAGAGCGAAGCATTCTTCTTTCCAAAATTTATTGTCATAAATACGAGACCGGATGATCTTTTCGATTAAATACTGTGGATTCGTCCCGTGAATGGTTTTAGCATCCTTTACTGTTCGGTTGGCCATCTATTCTTCGCGAATTAAAATCTTTTAATGATATTTACCATGAATAATGAATAAATTAAAAAATAAAAAATTATAAGGAATCAAGATACTTCAACAACCGGAACCCGTTGAACCCGATAGTATCACATGCGAACGCGACCCACTGCATTACCGCAAAAACAAAATACAATATCAAAAGATAACAGATCACGGAGACGGGATTACAGTGTGACCACCCGCCAAATTTTAGCTTTCATTTTTCATCATTTTATTTGCCCACGAATTACAAAACTCTTGTGAAACCAAAATGATTTCTTTTCTATCGAAGTTTGGATTTTAGTATAATACTAATAGGACTGGGTTTTGCATGTTGAAAAAATCAAAATGTCCCAAATTTATTGAAAACTTAGGAACAACACAAATTAAATGAAATTTTTATCTAATCCGTGCAGGCAATAGGTACGGTTAGTAATTATTTAAATATACTTGAAAATACAAAGAACCTATTATTCTAATTTCCATACTTCTGATCCGATTCATCTTCACGACCAAAGGTCTATGCCCTGTGAGTCTAAACTATATTTTGGTTCGTAAAACGTTTTCACTTTGGGATTTCATAAAACTATATTCTTTCGACACCGTATCGTCCGTAAAACGTTTATGTTATGGATTATAATATGCCGATACATGTAATATAAATATAGGAAACGATTACCATCGTTTATAATAAATCTTTTAGAGCTCACCAGATTATAATAATAACAACTTGGATTATAATGTAATTATGAAAAAAAAAGTCAAAAAATGTTAAGTCATGGCGTGCCCTTAATATATTTAGAGCCGTAAAGTAATAGCCGGATATACTGTTGAGTGGTTCCTAAAATCGGTTATTCGTGTCGTGTTTAAAAATACATACAAGGAAAATAGTTTTCGTCTTACACGCGGGTTACTCTTGGCAATAATTTACATGATTACATTTTGTTGTTGACATTATATCAACAACAAAATTAAATGTGTATATTTTAAGCTATATACGTTCGCTGTACATGCGATCATTTTTCCAAGCCGTGCAGGTGACTTATAATATTACACAATAAGCGAGTATAATTGATGGAAACCGATAAGAAAATAAGATCGGCGGTAAATTATTATAGAAGGAACACTTTAAAGAAATATTTCCACATTTGGATGAAATACATCATCGGTCGAAAAAAATATTTGAAAAAGAATGTAATTGGAAAGCATAACGAAACCGCGGATCTTTCGATTCGAAGGTTTGTACCATAACTATACATTAATGTATACCTACCTATATATGTAAAACTAAAAAAAAATGCACCGGTATGGTACGATTAGCCGGATTAGGTAGGTAAGACATAATCGCAACACGTAATGATTAAAATCAGTAATAAAAACAAACTTCTAATTTTCAAGTCTAGTATACTGCGGTTCAAGAGTTCAACATTAATTTCAAGTACTGTTGATAATGTTGTCAACAAGCAGAAAAAAAAACAAATCGAGCCCGCAGAAGCTGAAACAGTGTCGTTAGTATCCAATATAGATATTGCTACTTTAAACAAAACTATAAACGATGAAATAAACAAACAGACCGTAAGACTTTGGTATGAATAACAAAGTTTAAGTATGTCCATATATATATACCTAAGTATGATAACAAATTATGAATATCGTATAATCATCGAGTCCAAGTTCAATGTACCAACAAATTACAGTAAAAACTAAAAAGTATAATTTGTGCCATTCCTTAAAAATTGTTTTAACGCGTAAAGATAGATTGTAGCTTAATAATTATTTTGACATTTTGATCCGAATCTCGAGATTAGTATATATTTTATACTTATTATTATTTTGTTTGTTATTGTTAACTACGAAATAAATAAATAAATTTATTGATTTTCGTGATATTTAATCGATTTCAATCATACATTAACTACAATAAAATATGTTTCTTATAAATTATAAAAGTTTGATTACTTATTGTTTTTATACAATACCATTTTATTTTAATTTGTTTTCAGGCTTTTGCTTTTGAAAAGGATTTTCAAGCTATGGAAAAAGTATAGTTATTTCGTATTAAATAAAAATCATGGTAGATTACTAGTTATGAATGTCAAACGAATACAATATTCCAAGAAAAATGTTATTATAATTTACCGTGCATTTGTCTTATTAAAAACTGTATGGGAAATATGGTACCTGCATTGCACTAATAAAAGCAATTTGTGCATGTGCATATAATAAATGTAGGTATAAGGTAGGTAATTATGTGATGGATTGTAATATTTTTATTGAAATTTGAAATATTAAATAAACTTTTTGATGTACTCGTATAATAACATTGTATTATTTTTTTCTCTGAATTTAGATGTAATGAAATATTTATAAGTAGTTATAATCCTATTATTCGGTCACTAATACTCGAATACGCTGTTTTGTCATTTGGAGTTCATTTCAACCTGTTTATAGCGATCTTTAAAGTTAAATTAATTTAGTAGTTCCATAATATTAGAATATGATATTCGTTATTTGTATTTCACCGTACCTCAACCTTCGGACATCTTTATTAAATTAATTATTATAATTATTATACGTAAGTATAATGTAATATAATTTCTAATCTATTAGGAGCCGACAAAATATCGCAAGATCAAAATAATAACTAAGTATAGTGACTACTGACTATACACTGCCTTGTTATATATTAAAAAAATTATAGCGTTTACGGTAATGGTATGATATATCTTCTTCTTCTTCTTGGCTTTACAATTCTTTAAGAATTTTGGCCGCCACCATCACCGTTCTCCAATAATCACGATTCTGGACTCTATCTTCCCAATTTGTCACTTCAAGTGTTTCTAAGTCCTTCCTTATTCCATCCATCTATCGCTTTCTAGGCCTTCCTCTTGGTCTTTTCCCCGTCGGTTGCCATTCGATTGTTGCTCTTGTATTAGTGGTTTCTGTTTTTCGCATGGTATGACCAAACCATTTGAGTCTTTGACACTTAATGTAACTTGTTAATAATGGAACTTTAGTGATTTCTCTTAGTTCAGTATTTTTTCTTCTGCGCCATCTGTTTAGCTCATTATCAAACACTGGACCACAAATCTTCCTCAGTATTTTATTTTCAAAAACGAGCAGCTTTTTTTCTAATTGTATAGTAGTGGGCCATATTTCACATTCATAAGTTACCATTGGTCTTATTATGATCATGTACAGCCTGATCTTAGTTCTTCTGGAAAATAATTTTGATTTAAAGAATTTATATAATGCGAAATAAGTCCTCTCTGCTTTGCGTATACGACTTATGATTTCGGTACTCTAATTATTGTTGTTAGTAATCGTTGTTCCAAGATATTTGAACTCTTTAACTTTCTCAAAGATATAGCCATTGATAACCACGTTTTCTTCTCTATTGGGAAACAGTTCCATCAATTTTGTTTTAACTTGATTTATTTTTAACCCGACTGATTAGCACCTTCTACGAGTGTGGTTATTGTATTCTACTCAACTATTTCCATACTATCTACTATATTAGGTTTAAATCGTCAGCAAATTCTAGTACATCAATTTGCGTGATACCAATATTGGTTCCCAAGTTGTTATTTTTTATATTACGTACTATTTTCTCTAATGCTAAATTAAATAATAGTGGTGAGAGCACGTCCCCTTGTTTTAAGCCAGTTATGACTTCAAACTCCTTGGACATGGTATGATATATAATATATTTAAAATAAAGCATACCATATATTCATAAAAAATAATAATATTATATTAAAAAAATAATGTAGTACGAAGGAAAATCAAGCATATTATAATATACATGTGTATTTACGTGTTAAGAAAAAAAAACAATTTACAAACCGTGTACAATATAGTGACAGAAGCACAAGTAGGACTTTAAAATTTCAGGTTATATCAAACTGAATACCAACTTTTCACGTCAGGCAATTGTCTCCGAGCATTATATACTTTGCTCTTGCATATTCGGTTGCCCCTCTTGAGCTCGGAGTTGTTTTTTGACGTTATGTTACCCTTAGCTCGTCAAGGATCAATTATTATACCTTCAGCATAAAATATTTGTCTATCAACATACACGCATTAATCGACAAACAGCTGTTGTGCTACAGTGTTTCATTTGGAAATTCCGGAGATTTTAACGCCGCCGCGTGCCAGTCCCCTCAATGTCGCCTACGCTCTTTTAGTTTTCCGCTATTTGAAATCTAACCCTCTGCAGTGGACGTGCGGCTATACGAAACACGGAGTTTGATAAACAAAAGCCTTTGCGTAACTTTTGTCGTATCCTTCAAAACGACATCGATGATTATAATAATATACGGTTTAGTATCAATCTTTAGCTGGTTTTAATTGATTTTGATTTCGAGAAAGTCCGTGGAACGGTACACGGCAGCGTTATAATATGTATATAAGCCGTATAATCTTATGATGTCATCATGTGTCCTGTACAATATCTCACTAAATCTAATACCCCCAAATGTTAAAAGAGCAACGTTGCTCCAAAATAATACCTCTATCACGTCATCGTCGGGCAGACTCTATCCTCCTAAAAAAAAAAAATAAAAAATAAAAAAAAACATCATTGTAATACGTATAATAATAATAAAAAAAAATGCGGTTTAATTCTCCGTTGTATATATTTCAAGTGAAATTCCACACACTCGTAAAATGTACAGTGTCTTTTTAACGAGGCCATTTCAAACGTGGGTGGTCCGTTCGTTTTACTCGGACCACGTTAAGCCTATAGTTCTACTGAATAACATACACTCCCATCGCGCGTACACTTATTTCCCTGAAATTCAATACCGAAACTGTCACTTTGAACATTTCACACGACTCGAGTACTGTGAACACATATACACACGCTGCGTCGAGTTTTCCGTGCGGCAACACAATTTCACGGATCTCATCATCGCGTTATTTTTAAAAGATTTTCACATTTACAAGACATTAATACAGAATATAATGTTGTGTATGTAAAACGAGTCACGAACAACGTTTAGCTATATGAAAAAAAAAAAAAAAAACAAACCATACATTGTAACTACATACAACATTAATTATATACTGCAGAGATGACGTTGTATATACATATATATGGTTCCAATTTAAATTTAATATTATCTATTTACCGAGCACCATACTAATGATGAATATTATTATCGATTAAATGAAGGTGATAATATGTTTCTTCTCGAGTTCAATATTCACAACCGATGAAATTATGTACGAGAAATTATATATTATAGTTACCTGCATATTATATTTATGTATTTTAACGTTTTTATTCACTTCAAGGTAGGACGATTTTCAATACTATACAACGGCTGATTTTTATAACACCTCTAGGCGCTCTTATTCATACCTTAATCGACTGGTCGATCGTATGACAAAACTGAAAAACTGATAGCGATTTTATTTTACATACATTATAGAGTTTCATGAATTTCATAAGTTTCGTGAGTTTTCAATACGTATTACGCTTTTATTTTCACTATATATAGGTAGATGATACTACTATAGATAAAAATGGAATTACATTTTCAACGACGATTTTCAATAAAAAGTATAATCATAGCATAACATATACGAAAATAAATATTTATAACTAAGAAATTACCAGTAATCGAGCATACAACGCATATTTTAATCTTAAAAATTAAGTTATGCGCTTAATGTATAATGTTTTAAAATTAAATGTTATAATCTATAAAAGGTTAAGTTTTATTTTACCATATTGTTGGATGGATGATAATACATTGCTGTCATCATCATATACTGGGCATATGTATTCATGGATTTGTATTTCTAAAGATTTTGAGCCATCTACACAGGAAGCTACGATTTTGGCATATCATTCCATAACTATTGAAAGATATTCTACCCGAACTTTTCCGACTTGATTGGACATTAATTAGATAAAGTGAACAAGCTGTTTGACTTTGAGGTTTTACAGTCTTGACTAGTCTTACGAAAAAAAAAAAAATAAAAAATACTGTATTGAAAACATAATAAATAAACATGTACGAATAGGATTGTTTAAACTGTTTAAAGTTGTTTTCATTTTTTTCCAAAAAACTTTACAAGCTATTTAATTCGAAAATTGCTAGAATGATTATTAAAAAAATAAATAAATATTTTGAGGTTTGAACAGATCTAATACTATATCTAATAATTACGATAAATTATACTTTATTTAGAAAACGATAAGAGTAAAGTATATTATTATAATATTTTTTTTCATATATTTCCGTGAGCGCTTCAGTGCACGTCAGCATTTCAAATTGTCGTCGCGTATTGTCAGTTGCGTTCACACGAGTTATCGGGCGCTTTTTCATGTAACGCCGATTTCTTGCGCAATATTATTAATAACACCATTGATTATAAATAAACATTTATAATCAATGATAACACGTACGGGAAGATATAGATCGTCCGTGCGAATCAATGGATTATTAATTATAAAGACCATTTGCTGACTTACACGCGTAATCACGATTTCGCAAGTAGAAATTATCGTTGCATTCGTAGGTATTATTACTCTATTTGCACTCTTTAAGACTAGTCATTTACGTGCAAAGGCGAGGTTTTTCTCAAAAATATTTATTTTATTCTCGTCTTATACAGCCACCACTTTCGGAAGTGTCTTTATACTTCCAAACTTATACTATAATAGGTTTCGTGCAAAAATACAAATTTTATTCGCGTTTCTACAAATTCCACTGTATAATTTTCTTTTTGTACACATTATGTGTATAATATAGAAATTTGTATGCGACAGAGTTTTATTTTCTCGCCATGATATAAATAATCGATTTAAAATCATCACATATACATAAAATCATTTGTCCGGCTGACTGACTCGTCATATTCTAGCCAGAATCACTGGACAGGTCGGATCACTGGCAACTTCTAAAAGTACAGATATAGCAAATATGACATGAACACCCCCCCTAAAAAAAAAAACCGCTCAGTTTGAGCTCTAGTCTCAATTGCATAATTTTTGACTAACTGGTTACCAAAGCAATGTTTATGTTGATTTTGTGTTATAATGATGGATATAAAGTATTCAATGAATGTTGCGAGTCGCTATGAAAACCAAAATAACAATCAAATAACTAATAACGTAATTTTGAAAAAGGATTTTTGAAATGGAAAACATTACACATAGCTAGGACCACTGAAGCTATATAAATATTCATAATTCATATTACTATGGCAAAATAAACCCCGGTCAACACCGGATAACGAAAGCTATATATATATATTTTTATGTTTAAATATTGTGAACTATTTAAATACATTGGAAACTCGTGGATAGTAGAGGTTCGAATGATTTTAGGTTCGATCGGAAATCGATGTTTTTGCGAGTTAAGGGTCGGCCAGAGAGAGAGAGAGAGAGAGAGAGAGAGAGTGAGTGAGTGATAGTGTGATGGAATAAACAGATTATTCCCGCGTTAATAAATGTGTGCTAAACTGTTTCGTAAAAACAAGGTCCGTTTAGGAAAACAATGCCGACGAGCCTTGATCCGGCCGGAGCTAGGGACTTGCATATTACGCATTATAGAAGTAAAACAACCACCTGTACAGCCAGTATACGTATATAATGTTATGTATTGGACGGGATAATTGTCGGATACATTTCGCAACGAGATTTGCTCACGAACGTTAAGTAATTGTCGATTAAAAGTTTCGGTACGTGTACATAATAACAATAATATATTGGGCCCGTAGGTTAGGTGTGTTCACGTAATATCATCATCGTTTACGATAAAATATACAAAAATGTTATAGCACAATAACATAATATTTTAATTATACCGTATCAGTAGCGACAGTCCTTATAATATTATAGGTGTTATTTCAACGGAGATGTATATTACAACAAAATGACCGACTCGTGTTTTTTTATAATATAAGGATAAACGTGTATTAACTACCAAAACCAGAGCCGCGGGGGAAGGAAAAAACGTTTGAAAAAGGAAAGATAAACTAAAAACAATAATAATATTATAACCGGAGATCGAGGTGCTCGACGGCGTCTGACGGTTATAGGTTACCGCGGCCGTACGCAGTGCACCGGTCTGGCGGTGGCGGCTGCTCGTCGTCGTCGTCGTCGAGGATAGTATCGTGCGGCGGCGGTGGTGGTGGCCACGACGTTGTGGGGGGCGGGCCGGAGGGACCGGGCGGCGGCGGCCCACCCACGGTGGCACCGGGCCGGCCACACAAGTAGACGACACCGGGGACCACACGCGAGCGCGCCACGCCAACAACGACGTCGTCCCGTGCGCGCGCGCGCCAGCACACACACACCAAACACCGCCGCCGCGCGGACTATAGGCCGCCCGACCGATATATAATATAATAATAATACCGCGCGCGCGCACACGCACACATTTCCCCGTCCGGCATTATAAAACATTTATTTATTTCGTACGCGTATATTATTATTATTATTATTATTATTATTATTATTATTATTATTATTATTATTATTATTATTATTATTATTATATTGTACGAATTTATTAATTTTCTAACAACAATGTTACAATAATATTTACATAGCATGGATACACGTAGGAACTAAAATACATAATAATTGGTCATCCCCATGCCATTGGCCGTACGGAGATGAGAGTTCGTTTTGTAAGGGAAGGTTTTTCGTTAACATTTTGTGATTTTATAGAGTAATAAGTATTATTTACAATTCGTAAAGTTATGTTACACTTGTACATTTTGTAAAATCGTTGTGATATTTAAATTATATTCTTTAAAAAATATAATCTGTATATTATGTATAATATACAATAATTATTATTACAACACGAATTAAATTTATGGAAATCTCATATTCAATATCCGTTATTGTGAAAAATGTCCTATTTATTTTTAAATCTACAACAATGTTCACTGAATAATTTCAATAGTTACTATATAATGTACACCTCATATGACATTGTAATTAATTCAAATAAAAAGATTAATCGAGTTTGTTACATATATATATATATAATATTATTATGCGTTTTTAGTTTATATTGAAACTCGAAAGCCAGATACTATACACTATAGTATTGAACTAAGAATTAAGTTACGGTTGGTTCAATTATAGATAGTAAATATTACGTAGGTATTTGACATTTTGTAATTATTAACTTTTTTAAAACAATTGAAAACAACAACTTTATATCTATATAACACCTCGGGTGGAAACCCACCCCTTGAAAGAAATCCAAGTTGCACCCCTGCAATATACGTCCATGTAAACTCAGCTATAAACGACCGACCGATCATCCGTGTACCATCACTACCATAGGGGTTGTTATACAGTATACTATGCTCTATGCCTCATAACAAAAAAAGATAGTAAAACTCGATTTTTTCAAATTCCGAGTTTGTGCCGCCATTATAATATCATGATTGTGGATTTTTTCCCCACTCGAAACAGATCGTATATCCATGCAGTCATTGAGTCATCCAAGCAATATATATGTGCAACCAAATTTTTGGAAATGCATTCACGTTAAAAATAGAATAACAATATAAATTATAATGTTTATTATTTACTCATTCTGAAAAGTTTGAAAAAATTAGATACTACCTATACTTTTTTCCTTGGTACAATCGAATTATTCATTTACCGTGTAAATATAATAATATAATATACATATGAGATAATATAATATAGTTATTATATTAAGGAACGGCTTAATAGGTACTAAAAATCCTTAAAATATGTTTTTAAAAATAAAATATAATATGGAACAAGATATGAATTTAAAATTTATTTTGTTGTCTTCGTCTTACAAACGTACAACCATTGATTATAAATATTTATAATATATATATGCAAATATACAACGTTCAGTAGAACTAATTCTTAATCTTCTTAAAATATTAATCGTCTACAAAAGTATTCACAAACTACAAAATATTAATCCATACTCTTAAAAAAAGTCAGAAAAGATTATTTGTCGTTGAATTCAAATTACCTTTTTGTTGCACCGGATGATCAGAATTTGATTAATATATTCGAACGTTAACTTCCCCTGATTATTGATTAGTATATTTTTATGATAATAATAAACTTTTATATTTTTGATTATTATTTATTATATATAATTAGTCGATTAGTCGATAGTTTGGTGGCAGACCAAACCATGTGGGCGTTTGGCGGGGATTCACGGGTGTCGATAGTTTATTATTTCCTTTATACCGATTTAGCCATTGACCGCACTTTTCTATTTAAAAAAAAAATAAAAAAAATATTGCTCTGTAAATACGACCAGTTTGTCATCTAAGGTAGTATTTTTTTGGAAATCAACGATTTATTTACAATTTTATATTTATAAAAACAGTATTTTAAAAGACAGAAAAGAAGCCATCTGGTAGTGGTACATTGGGTTAGCTGATTTCACTTATATACATTATCATAAGGACCGGATCTATATGCACAAAAAATCCTCAAAATATGCTTCTAAAAATGCTGTAATATGCTATAAGATATGTAATTATTTTTAAATATGCACTTAAAATGTATTATGTAAAATTAGTAAATTGTCACAATAAGAAAAAGCTGCGTTTAGTCATGTACCCCAAGTCGTTAATATAGGTTGTGGTGGAAGTGCGAGATTAGGGGCCATATTTTAGAAAAGTATCATACGCGATGGAGCTTTTAAAAAAACTTTTTTGTCGTTAGAAATAAGTTCATCAAATTGAGGGAATTGATTCTTATTTCTTCGGCAACCCGATTTCTTAAATCCAACAGGTCCGAATTTTATCGATATTATGTGGCTGTGAACGTGAAAATACGACGAAAAACGAATATATGTGGCAATTATGTGCTATAAATAATAATATGCACTATAAAACTACAAATATACATTCAATATGCATTTATTAGGTAAAAACGTTGAAATATGCAAAATATGCAAAATAAAATTAGAGTTATTTTAATAAATATGATCTAAATCGGGGACTATGCTCATCATATTTCAAAAAGCTTATTCGTAAAGCTTATATGTATTTGCATAATATAAATCCGGTCCCTAATTATCAGTAAACTGTATTTAAAATTTTAAACTTGAATCCGGGACGACACGCAGTTCGGAGTTCTAACGAAACTTTGAAGTAATTTTGTTTTCGAATTAGTACATCAAAGTGTGATCAGGGGGCGTTCATAGCTAAAATAATATTTTCAAAATATTCCAATGGAAAATCACTATACACATCATGTACCTGCTGCATTATAGTACTATATGTGCGCGGTACGTCGGGAACGGCAGTCATAAAATTCGACGTGTCCCCACGCATCACGTACATCTGTATAGGTACTAGGTGTAGTTTAAAATAATTGGTATATTCGCCAATAATAATAATAATAACAACAACAACAATTTGGACGATCGTACATGTAGGATAAGTGTGACTATATATACGTATGCGTGTACGGCGAGTGCGCGTCATTAGCAGTGGGCCATTACGCCGACAACCACGGACTTGACGGGCGTTTTTTCTCTTTTCTAATCACAGTCGCATGTGAAAAATAATAATGATGACGACAATGTAATAAATAATATAATAACCGCGTACGTGCGCGTCCGTCATTGTCGTCCGAGCGCATGTACGCATCGCAAATTCTTATGGTATAGTTATGAGTTATATAATATAATTATACTCACCTTATGTGTGTAAACTGAATACGTGTTGGTGTTGTTTTGTTACTTATATTAGTTATATTATATTAATAATATTATGTATAGACTTACCGTAGCAGAATCTTTTGAACTGTAAACGTGTACCTACGTATGTGACAGTGCATTAAGAATTAAGAGGAGTTCCGACGTCTAACGGACGATTTAGTCTATTATACCGATACGCATCAATATGGTATTATTGTATCTATATCGAGTTATCAAGTGTCGCCCACTCCAACATATTTTTTCCTTTTTACAAGAGGGCTATAAAATAAAATAAATAATCGACGGTATAATATATAAATGTACGAATTGCAGGTTAAAGCATTCGTGGGTTGATGTAATAATATAATATGTTCTTGTTCGGATGTATCTATAAATCATGCATTGAAAACAAGGAAATATGATATAGGAAATAATATTATGAATAATACATCTTTATGCTTTTCTTGCATAGTATAACTATAACTCACAGAACTTTTTAAAATACATTAATACGTACATATTATATCATTCCAGACTACAGATAATGGATAGGACTGATATAATATACGTATAATCGCATTACTATATATAAATTTTACACTTCACTAACCAAATATTCGTTTTTTTTCTTTTAAGGTATAACTCACAGTCGGCTCCCGTCAATCATTTTAACCTCACAATAATCAGTATAAATACTCATGGCTCATGTGTGATGATTCTGAGTTATAAGTATTTTGTTCACTGCAGATACCTTTATTACTGACAAATTATATCTATCGTGATTCATATTAAATAACAGTAATGCAGTCTTACTTCATTACAGATATCTATCAGTTTTACAGGCTTTACGATCCACGTCGGGCATGTAAAGCAGTCGTACCTGCAAGTATATCGATTAATCGTGTACAGTGTCACGTATGTAGTATCTAATTTATAAAAAAAATATTCTTATTTGATCGATAATTAGTCCATTTACTGAAAGAATAGTTGTAATTTATTTATTCATATTATATATACTTACTCACTATCTCTCTTTCTCTCTCTCCTTCTCTCTCTTTCTTTCTATAAATATAAAATTTTACAAATTATCACATAGGTTCAACAAAATGTAGTCCCTATCGCGTTCCGTAGATGTACAATACTATACAATCAAATCATTACATAATACCTAATACCTTTTCATGTCTTATGGTTTCGAATGACAAATTAAAATTACTTTTCCTGTCAACGGACATTAATTAAATGTATTCGTTTGACCATATGATTTTTTTTGAATATGCATTCTTGAGATGTTTGAAATTGTTCAATAAAATACATCTTGTCAGTATAATTTTTCAACGGACATTCGTCATAATTAATTCCTACAAACCGGTCTCTAAACATCCTAATTTGACTCAAAAACAATTAATTACTCGTGAAGTCGAGAAAATAAAAAAGAAACAGGTTACCTATCTCTTTGATTTTATGCAGTATAATTTCTTAATAGATTTTTAATTAATATATTATGTGTATTTTTAAGTCAATACTTGTAAGTCATTACTCATTACATTATATTAATTCCATATCCGTAATGAGTATTTATATGTTAAACGTGAATATATATAGGTATAAATATACCTAGGTATAAAAACATCTTAATACGAACTATTTACATGCAGTTAATTAAATGAACTATTTTATTTTACCAATGACCTAGAAATGATATTTAAATATTTATAATTAATTATTTCTTAAACATTTTTTACACTCGCACCGATCGAACTATAATAATGTAAAATTTGTTTCTTAATCCTAGAAAATGCATGAATGATAACTGTAACGATAGTACTGATTTTATTTCACAACAATCGAATGCTATATGCTTCAAATGGTATAACGTAATTATTGGCTTCCTAAAAATTATTCCGATGTTTTCATGGATAATTAATCTTTGATGCATTAATGCGTTTACGTCTTACTTTGAAATAATAAATACGAGAATAAAATATTTTTATACAATAAGGACGTGCTTTATAATTATAGTAGGCAGCATATAAACGCTTTCTAAGACTCTTCGAAATCTTACATCTATACGATGATCATTAAATATTTATTTTTCAATGTTAAAATTGTAATTTGTGGGAGTTTATCGATTCTGCCGTTTTGATATCGATTCCGCCGAGCATTTGTATATATTGATTGCGCCGAATATTTTTATATATTAATTCCGCCGAAGATTTATATATGTATATAAGCTTATGACTTATACATTATAATATTTAAACATTTTCGGATTTTGTAAATACATAATAATATTGTTTCCAGCAGACGTCCATTTTTGATGATCCCGACAAATTTTATTATTAGCTCAGCTGTAAACTTTTATTGATTATTTTAATGTAAGTAAGATTAGTATATTATCATTGGTATAAAAAAGTTATAAGTTGTATTACAATTTTTATGTTTTCGTTTTTCGTGTTTAATATAACATACCTACTTATACATAATATATGATTTTTATTAATTGTAACTATTTTTTCCCCATCACTGTGATATTGTATACAAATCATTGATTTAAGAGTTTATAAATATACTTAGGTTATACTTAAAACTTATATGTATAATTATTATTTATTTATTCTATAAAATGTATATGTTTTTTTCTTACTTAGCTTCGTGCCCCTCTACCGTCGTGCTAGATATGATATATATAGTATGTATAATGTAATGGGTATATAGTGATGTTATATGTATACAGGGCCGGATTTAAGGTTATGGGGGCCCCAGGGCCCACACAAGATTGAAATATAAGAATTTTTTAGTTGATCTACATGCTTTAAAACTTTAAAATTATATTACTGATGGGTTATTCCCTGATCATGTTATTAATTTCTTATTACATCAATTTTGCTTATTGATCATAATTAATACAAATTTATAAAATGTTAATACAATTAATAAGTAAATACAAGTAACCTTTAGTCATCTCTTTTTATTTTTTTAAATTAGTACATCAAAACCATTAAATAAGTTGTAATTAAAATATATTTGATGCTAATGAAAACTAAAATAAATCCTTCAAATTATTTTCAATAAAAAATTTGATACATTAAATAATATTTAGTACATTAGTTCAAGCTATAACGTTATTTTATAATACACAAATATAAAAATAAAAACTAAAGAAATATAATGTACAAGTTATTCTCAATAAACATACTTTTCTTGATTTCTTAATAGAAAATTGTTTGATGGTATCTTCAAAGTCCAAGGACCTAAGTACATCACTTTCGATACTTAAAATAGTTAAGTTGGATAGACGATCTTGTGTCATTGTAGTTCTCAATCTATTTTTTATAAGTTTCATTTTTGAAAATGAGCGTTCTCCACTAGTCCACTACTGTTTGCCACCATTAACACCAAGTACATACGCAGAGCAATGTTTCCATTTGGAAAAGTAGCTTTTAAATTGTCTTCGCATAGTATCAGAATACAGTTGAGTACAGACAAAGTATAGTTGCGTAATTCTATTAAACTTAAAACTTAAAAACTTAAAGAAAAAATAGTAAGTATATTGTTTTGCAAATTACTATAAAAAAAAAAATGTAATTATTTTGTGGGGGCCTCTTATTAATTGAATCTTGTGCCCTCCCCCCTAAATCCGGCCCTATATGTATATATATTTTCGGCGGAATCGATGTATAAAAATATTCGGCGTTATCAATAGCCGGCGCAATCGATAGGTTTCTTACAGGTAAAAAGACCTTTTCGGCGAAGTCGACATACGCCCGTAATTTGTTACAGTCTATTAAAAATGCAAGTGTTCGTTAAGCTTATTTCAGACTCAAATTGCAAAACGCAATGTAAAATATTTTTTTACACTGGTTTTCAAATCAGATAAAAAAACTTCTCATAGTATACATAATAATATATTATATAACTCAGAAGTAAATAGGTACCTGTAAATACGTGCAACGTTGAAAGTGTTAATGCGCTATTCTATAGTTCGGTGATTTTGAGTTATTTAAATCGATGATAACTGAAAGTAAAATATTCTTTGCTCGGTTAGGAACTTAAGTGTTTAGTATTTCTGTATATGTATAATTATAACACTATGACGTAGACTCTATTATTTGGTTCAGTCATATGAATTCCATCAGTTCGCTGCAGTTTTAAATTGGTACAATATTATTCGCTCTATGTACGTGTAGTATTTTATTTTACATCGGTATACGTTATTATTGTAAAAAATGTTTTTATACAGTTCAAACATATTACGCATAAATGACGAAAAATGTAGTTAAAAACCAATATTTTTTTTTCATTTGCGAATGATTCGACGCATAAAACATTATATTTCAAAGAACGTTTTCGTTTTAAAACGAATGACGTGTGTATTGTACTGTATACAACTTATATAAGTATTAAGTGATAATTTACATGAAATGCACGTATTCGGTTATGCCAATCGTAAAAACTAATTCTTCTTCTGAAAAAAAAAAAAAAAAAATGTAATAATGCGCATAATAATTGCGACCTCAGGCGTGCGTCGTCCCGCGGTAAGCATTCGGAAGTCACTATATGTACATTTTCTCAGAAGTACATAACCATACGTATAACCATATACGATCCCTCTGCAGACGTCGGTATAGTATATACCAATAATAATTACAAAACCATAATTCCGTATAGACCGACATTGAATCGTATATTATAATATCCAGAACACGATAATGAAACATATCATATTTTGTATAGTTTATATGCTTGCGTGTACTGCAGCTATAGGTACATATATTATAATATTATGCACTGCAGTATAGATAATATGCGTATGGGAAATTTAACAACTATAAACGTGGCACCGCGGTGTACCGGAGTAAGATATACATTGTAATAAAGTCAGAGCATAATAACGCGTATGCGTATATAGTGTAATATATGCTGTGCCTATATGGCCGTATAATACGTATAATAATCATATATAGTCCGAAATATCCATCATTTTAGAATCAATTCATCATATTTGGTAAATTAACTCTTTTAATACCCCGCGGAGTTTGTATGTATGCTGGTCGACACATGACATTATTCGGTATACCTATATATATAAAAATAGTAATAGTAATAAAACGAAAAGGAAAAAAAAAACTAGAAATCGTATACATGTATATACACCATATATACGCGCATACAATTGGTTCCATTTACGGACGATTCGGTCGAATAGAAGAAACTAGTCTTAACGCCGTCTAAGTGAAATGATCGACCACCCACGTATAAATGTGTATATACGTGTGTGATGCGTATTTGTGGTGTGTATGTGTGTGTGTGTGTGTGTGTGTGTGTGTGTGTGTGTGTGTGTGTGTGTGTGTGTGTGTGTGTGTGATGAGTATACGTATGGTATATGTGTGCCCTGGGTAGGGTTCGTGTGGAGACATAGGGAAGTGAAAAATGTTGGAATAACATATATTATACTTTCTCTCTCTAGCCCTGACACATGTATATATATATACCAACGCGTGATAATTACTATATGTATATACTCTGCGCTATATACGCATGGTGTACGCATCCATATAGCCATCAGTCGCCTGCATCAATGTCTCCTATTGTCCAACTGCAGCACCACACCAGATTCTGTATTATAATGTGTTACACGTGTATGAAGTATATATACGACAAATAATCCACGGTATATAGTACATTTATCATCATCACTCGCGCGGGAACACGGTTTTCTAATGGACGCGCGTATAAATATAATATATCGTACATGCGTGCACGACCCCGGGTTATAACACACATACACGCGTACCTATATAAGACGCGGAACCCAAAATTAATGACATTTGTACTGCATTGCGTATAGGTATATAATATAGTATATTTTATATTTTTATAACTCCACTATATATTATATATATATATATATACATAATGGGTGTATGGGTGTACGATGTACGGGGTAGGTATAAGAATTAAAGAACAGACATGTACATTTCACGCACGTATACATAGAAAAAAGTATATAATATATAGTATAATTCGGCGTGTATTACACCTGGATAAAATATCTAATTCTAAAATAATTGAATTTGAAAATCTTACTAAATTGAAAAATCGTTATTTCAAACAAAGTATATTACATTATGAACAAAGCCGAGGGTATTGTATTGATTTCACAAAAGCCGTTTTGTTTTTTATTAAATTTTTCGTATGTATTGTAAGCGCAATTAGGGAGAAGGAGGGCTAAGGAGTGCTTAGCAACCCCAATTTTAAAATTAGCACCTCCAAATTCTTTTTACGTTTATGTATTGATAATATGCTTTTTTGAATAAAAAATAAATACTAAAATACTAAACAGTTGTTTCTATATTCATATATTCCTATCTGTTGTATCTTTTCGAACCCATTATATATTAAATAATATCCAGTAGTCAATATAATTTGTTTATAATATGTAAAATAGTTGATTGTCACCAGCTGGCAGCTACTAACAAATAATAATATACACATTTTGGATACAAATAAAAGGTATAATTCTATACAAGACATTTTTCTCTGTATCTATTAACTGTTGTGTCTTTAAATCAAAACTAAATATTTTAATTAACTCTGATAGAGAACCAGCTGAATTACCCAGCTTTGATCGTGCATAATATGAACGTAAAAATATAGCTTTGTGTATCAGGTTTATACGTTTTTGATTACTACAATTGATTTTACGATTTTTCTTTTTTTTTTTTTTTCAAAAATCAAGCTAATTTGTAAACTAGTAATTTTTCATGAGAGCTCAAGTACCCCAAGATTTTTCATCGAAATTGCGCCCTTGCGGCTATTAGCTAGAAAATCTGACCAGGATCGTGCACTCTAGAACAGTGGTCGGAGAAATCGTCTCTGGGATAAACATATATACGCAAGCTCCAAGAACGAAAACCATATATAAAAACCCCGCAAACGTTGGTAATGGTAATTGCTATAGGTACGGTTTGAAATAATAATCAAACCCTAAATGCATACTTCGAATTACTGAAATTAGCTGCGGACTTTTCGGTTCCGTGATGCACCGTAATGCGATTTCGTACTGCACTATTATAGCGTGTCACGCACTGTTCGAAGGGGAACCCTAGTGAAAAATTTATTTCAAATCTTGTGCCGTCGCCGCGAGTATAGTGTGTTGGACACGCATGGTACCTAGCTAATATCTATGTCGTATACGGACCGCACGTGTGCGTATTCAATACCGCTGTGCGGCGTCCGAACGTCAATTTAAATGCTGTATTTTAATACTATATCGGTTATTTTTTTATTTTAATTCTCAACTCACTGATTACGTTCGGGATATTATAATTTTATTGCTTTGCGCGGATAAAACGGACACGCAGCATCAACACACACGGGCACGGTATTATAATCCCGTGTGGGCATACGCCGTTTATGTGTATAATTTAACCACGCAATAATGGTCTATTGATAATTTTATGTAGTAGAGCTGATATCATTATAATATACAGTTGTGGCGACGACGAGGCACCTGTAAGTCATATTATATACGTACTGCTGCAGTCGTGTAATAATATACAACTGCGCGTTTTCAATTCTCATTCAGGACTGATGACCATCATGATGACGGTGCGTGAAGCTAATGGAAAAAAAAGAAATTAAAGATAAAATTATATCACGTGATACGCACGCGTATACGTATGAAAGTTGACGGCACGAGATCAATTGATTTAAGTACATTTAAATATGTTTATTGACACTGGTTTGTCCTTCTATAATATAGATAATTATACATAGTGCGTTCGGTGTTTCGCAATGAGGACGTCGGAATATAATCCCTTGCTCCATGTACGTAATGTACCATTATTTCGTGTGTGATTTAATTGAGTTCATGATAGGCAATGCTCGTCATTCACCGATATGTTATAGAAGAAACTAATACAATTACTAAATGTCTTAACTCTTAATAGTATCGTATAATGCATATGTTTATTCTTCAGTTATTAAAAAAAAATATGATTCTTACATTTATACTTACGTGTAATGTATAATATATATATATATATAATTTGTTATGTTGTATCGGGTTCGTGAAATTGCCGACTTCATGAACACCCGATGTTGTCGAATGTATGTGAATTTAACAAGTTGGTTATACCGATTTCATGAATTGAGCTGATATTCATCTGCTGAACGCATGAGTTCAGGGCCACATCATAAGAGGAGGAGAACAAAAGGAACAGATGTTCCAGATGGTGGAGTTTAAGGGCTGATTGTCGATACACAACCCATTTCCTGTAATTTAGTGATGCTCTATTTATTAATCAAGGCCTATACCATAGATTATCCTTAAAGGAACAGTCTGTGTGAATATATAACCTTTGAAAAAAAAATTATTAAATTTTTAAATTATTTATCTACGAGAATACTGATAAATGATAATACATATTATAAACAGAACTTATCAGTAATCTTATAGATCAATATTTTAAATATTTAATAATAATTTTTTTACCACCATAGGCTATGGTACCGGCTAATAAAAATAATAAGTTTTATTATTAATATGTATTATCAGTATTCTCATAGATTAACAGTTTAAAAATTTAACAATATTTTTTAAATTTTTTTTTAAAAAGATCATATATATTATAAACAGTTTGTTCCTTTAAGGAACAATAAGAATATGTGATTAAATATGGTGTACGTGTGAATTTTTATATTTAAAGGAAAGTGTACTTTAGCAATAATTAACGCAGAGCCGAACCTATTTAAGTTATCGAGTGGAAATTTTGAGGATAGATTATTATTATAATGTCAAGTTCCACTAAGAAAGGATTTTTAAAAATTTAAAAATTAAAAATCAGCAAAAATATCTCTCTTTCTCTCTATATATATAAATAAATCCCTATTTCCGTCGTAAACAGCTAGACCGATTTCGCTAATTATTTTTTTGTTGTGTTCATCGTTGTCAGAAGAAGATGCTTGCGAAAGAAAAAATCAAAAAAGTTGCATGAGTTTTATTTATTCAAGCTATAAAGGGTGGCTGATATTTTGGTCGTCATAGCGACTCGAAACTTTCACCGGATAATGTATATTATCCATCATCAACAAATAAACACAAAAATATTACCTTGATAACCGATAATGAAAAAAATTATTCCAAAGTATTAAGTACCTAGCTAACCAAACCTAACTACGTTTTAAAAAATATAAGATGTTATTTTATTAAAAACTATGACCTGACCAATACTGCCCCGTGTGAAATTAAGTATACATAAGCTACAGTCAAAATCACTTGGTCGACTCATTTGAAACTTTAATATAATAAATGTTATAGTAAATTGAATATACATTGACCATGTATTAGTACACTATGAAACAATTTTCGAAAATATTGTTTTTAAAGGTTGAAACCAAATTATTTCAAAATTTATACAAATTGTTATTACTTTGCCACTACTATGATCTCCTTAAAAATTGCGATAGGTCTAAAAAGGCTTAATGGTCTAGCTTTATTAAATATTCACAAGGATATAAAAAATGATCCTTTAGCTTAATGACTAATTAATATATATATATATATAAAATATTTTTTAAACAATCTTACTTAAATTTTATTTAAATAGATTAAACAATTTTTAATCTTGCCAGATTACAATAGTACATACATTTTTTATACTTAAAGACGGCAAAGACGGGTAATTCAGCTAGTATAGCATAAAGCAAGTAGTCACCCAATGCAAAATACTACCCTATATATATTGTTATAATTTTTTTTTTGGATTTTTATTATTGGGTAGATCATGGCACCAGTTTCTTTTGAGCTGTAGTCTTTAGGGGTTTCCATGGTAAGGCTATAAATATGAAGGGGTTGACATGAGAAGGGAGTCTATAATGGACAATCCTACACACTTTTTCAAAGATAATTGTTTCTTCATGGCCGATTTTGGTTCTTAGATCTGTATGTAGTATTAAATTATAGATACACGTAAAATTGAAATTGTATCAAGCACTTTTTTATTTTAAAAGTAGTAAAAAAAAACTTCAAACCGGTGAATCCATAGGTAGTTTTAAGATTTCATTTGGAATGTAATGCCAGTATTAAAAGGTTCTATGAATCGGTTTTTAATTTATTACGTTTACTATTTATAAGAGTATTAATATTATAAAATGAATTAATGGTATTGCCGTTGCCGATTTCATGAAATTAGCCATTTCATGGATTAGACGGCTGTTTTTAAATGCACGGTCATCAAAACGGTTTTGATTTTCGAGGTGGACCACCATTAGAAGAGAAGAAACCACCCTCCTCCTCCCTGACTGACTGTTCCCACATAGCTACACTAAAATCTGATATATTATAAATATTATAATATACGTATGTAAATACGTTACACCAAACACTAAAAGACCTATGCTTCTAGTTGTCGAAACTCCCCATAACAGAAAAAAAAAAAAATAATAATAATAATTCAATCATTCATTCGTTCATTCATTTGGTTTTTCGCTGATGCTGAATATGGCATGTAAACATATCCTACCATTGATAATATGAATATTATATAGTAATGCATATGTAAGTATACACGAACGTATAACTCTATGAACTGCACCACTGATAAGAATTATGATTCTACTAATATTATGTTATATAAATATTACGGAAAGTATGCTAAAACGTATGCCCTGAGCATAATATATTATTTATGAAAATAGCCCCAGAAATATCTTAAGCGATACAATACAGAACTCGTATTTTTCAGATTTCTTTTGAATACATACATCCTTTTAAATTTCAGATTCTGGACGGAGTGATGGAATCTATTGGTTTTACAATGATGGGTGTTTTAGATTCTGAACGGAGTGATGGAATTTATTGATTTTACAATGATGTGTTTTTTTTTTTTTTTTTTTGTGTGTCTGTCATCACGTTTTGGGGCAGTAAAAATGCTTCGATTTTCTCAAACAGCAACTTTTTTGAAAAGAAAGTGAATGTAAATGGTACTTAGGTAAGTCAAAAATCAAACTCTTAAAATACTTTTTGAAAAAATCAAAAAAAATGATAAAAAAATTACGAAAAAACGGGAAATTTTACGTAAATTCACGTTTTTACAAAAAACATTTTTTTAAAATGCTCTAACTCAAAAACCAAAAATCACAACAACTTGAAATTTTCACCAAATCTTTATGTTAGTATTCTCTATACATGGTTAAGCTTTCAAATTATTTTGACATATTTTGACTTATTTATAGACAATTTAAATTTTCGATTTTTCTATCTTTTTTTTTTTTGAAATACCGATAAAAAAAATTTGGTCGTCCGAAAACTCTTCAAAATTTAATACAAGGTTTATTATAAGTTATAATTATCGCAACTAGAATAAATTAAAAACCATTCCACACAAATTTTTTTTATAATCCCATAAAATCCAAATTTGTTTGAAATTGGTGGAAATCGCGATAATTTGTTTATTATTTTGTAGTTAAAAATTCATAAAATTTTTTCTATTTATACTTAAGGTTCAAAATCTTAACACAATAATTTCCATAAGTTACTCTTCAAGTAACTATTAAAAGTTTTCTACCAGACTATATGAAAACAATTTTACAACCATTTGAAATTTAAATTTTTACGAAATTGCATAAAATAACGATTTATCCTCAATCGATTTTAAGTATTTGTTATAATTCAAGAAGCATAAGTCACAGAAACTCAAAATATTTACCACTTCTTAATATTGGCATTTTATTTAAGTTATATTTATTTCAAAATATTATACTGATTTTTTAGCAACTTAGAGGTATTTGAAATATTCGATTTTTTTACATTTTTTTTTTTATAATTGAAGATAAAAAAATGTGGGTGGTACAAAATACTTGAAAATTTAATAGAAGATTCCACAAAAATAGTTATTGCTGTCATTAACAAATTATTCAAATCTACAAGCAAAATTATTTTTTATAAGCGTTTGAAAAGCAAATTCAATTATTCAATTTAAACATAACATAATATATTATATAAATATATACCTATTCTAGACCAACATATTATCTCCGTTCAGAATCATTTTTAAATGTTCATTTGGGCTATGATATATTTTCAGAAAAAAAATTGGTACCATAATAATACGTTAGGGATTTTATTATAGCTGACTTTAACGATTATATATAATATATATATATATATAGTATATACATTATACACACTGTTATTAAATATTTTAAATCTAAACGATAATATTTACTAACTGAATTTATTATATAATATATAAATTTATATTTATTTATGTTATAAGGACAAATCGTTAAATAACGTTCATATAGGACATACAAGTCACATGTATACATATCTTAATGCCCGAAGATCAGAAGCTATATTATGGTGAACTTAATAGTTTATTTACAAGTAATTTTTAAATATAATGTGTTATATGACTTTTCATTCGAAGATAATGATTATCAATTAGTTATGTGCATGTGATACTATGATTCCACGTGCATGTATGAAACATATTATTTTCATTTTATTTTTATATTATCGAAGAATGATGAATAATCGGGCATTGAATTAATTAATGTAGGTACCTATGCTACCTATGTGTCTTATAAATTATAATGGCTTGTCCGAAAAATTATAATATACCTACTCATATAGTCACATATTACGTAAACATTTTTAATTGGTGTAGATATTGCATGGTATGTATTGTACTCAATAGGAAAATTAACATCCCGTCAGGTAAACCATATGTAAATCATATGATAAGTCAATGATTAATCGCAAAATATTTATGCACACCTGTAAAATGCATTTTCAGATATCAAAAATCTATGACTGTATCTTATAAAAAAATTAATCGACACGTATTCCAAAACACACATGATAGATGTTGAGATGATCCTGAAGCTTTCGGAAGAAAAAAATTCCATGCATAACAATAAAGGAAACTAGTTGCTTCTTTTGTAAAATTACTAGTCGTTATAATGACAATGTTTGCAACACTCCATTAATAATATTAATATTAACACAGAGATCAAGTCAATGTGTACAATACATATATAAAATGGTATACAAGTATACAATAATCGGTTTGTGTTATTTTTGGATTTTACTGATTCCGAAAAATGTTCATGAAAATCGACGAAATCGTTTCAAACTATTTCAACACGTTACGCACAGCACAACTGTAAATAAAAATAATACATATAAGTACTATAATAGTGTTTTTGATTTCTGTAATTAATGTTATTAGTGGCCCGTGGGGTATTATTTACATCTACTAAAGCGAGAATATTATACAACATTTTTAAAACAATTTTCATGTTTTAATGTTATTTTTTTTGAATACTCCATGTGTCATAACTCATAAATCATAATAATATATTAAAATATCGATTCAAACTTCAAAGACGTATCGCTAATGAATGTTATCCTTAGCCTGCTTTGTATAGGATTTAAACCTGTGAAACCTATTTTGAATCGAACATCGGATATAATTATAATGATACCAAATTTTATTCAATTGTTATTTACTTATGTAGGTACACCCATATTTATTTAAATAAATACGCACCACATGTGTTTAATTAAAATGTTTCTGAACCCGTACAATGGTTCATAGAATGATAATATAATTTTCTTTTCCCGTAGACCGATAAAATATCTCGTTGAACACCTGTTGCATTGGTATATTATTCGACAGATTCTAATTGAATTGTCGTCGATTTTATGTATAGATACATACGTGCATCCTGCAGACAATGGTGCCGGAGCTGGGAGCACGTAAACAAATTGCTATTTCATCGATGTAGAATAATGCTGCTCGAAGTGACCTTTACAGGAATCCCCGAGCCTGAGATTTCGTTTATTCTTATTATTATATTTATGAAGTGGTTTTTTTTTTTTTAATTGTTTAATCACCGCCGACGTAACGGATCCATATTATATACCGTTGTCGAATATAGTATATTATTGTTGTGTTGGGTGTGCGCGCGTGTACAACAGCAAAGATCATTCCTTTTTATAACGATTTGGAATCGCAAAAAAGGAGAAGTGGCGGTGGTCGTATACACCGGAGAGAAAAAAAATAGTGGAAAAGAATAATAAGAAAATAAACATGGATCGAACGTCAAAATTGTCTGGCCATTTGTACATAAAATACCATTGTGATACCATCGTTTTGTCCTCAAACTTTATTATGCTGTTTTCCCATGCAGATGGCTCGGAACAAATGACATGTTTATTTATGCAAGCCATTCGATCGTTTTTTACGAAGGAATACCACCACCACCGGTCGAGGAGGAATATATTATTACTATTAAAATATATGCCCCGTATATATACTACAACAGCGTCTTGATCCTAACCAGCGGTTTCTAGAAAACGAATATATACCTACATAACCGGCTGAAAGCTTGACTCAATAGCATAGATAGATATTTTTATTTTACGTGTAGGTACTTTTATTTAACTGCGGTGCGTTATAATAATATTACTTCTATTATTGCAGGTTCAGCATGCGCGATGATGAAATATTGAAATTGTTGAAATCTAATACCCTGCATCCGCGAGAAGTGCTCATGCATAAATAATAATAATTATACAATTATTATGATACAACAGAGTTGTCGACTTCTTTAGTAGTAGTTGAGACTTATTGTGAACAAATCCGTGGAATCCGATCCTTGTCCACAATATTTTTATTCGCTGTACATTTTGTGCGCGTGGAAATCCGCGTATATATTATCAGCCATATAATCTATGTCAATCTGAATTATTCTCAACACACGAAGCACCTCCCAAGTAGCGTTACATTATTCAACAGACGTATAGGTACGTAATATTGAAACAATCGTTGTTATTACTATATTACTATGCTGCAAAGCGTAGGCTAATAAAGTTTCGTGTCAGTGATCCTTGTATAAAATTTCCACCGCCAACATCGCAAGCCATTCAATACATTAAATCGCTGTTGCCAAAAAACTGACGTATAAAATTACTATTATTTTGATAAGATCATAATAACTGTTGATCGAAATCCAAACGGAGAAACGACCGTATTTGAGTTTATTACATAATATAGCATGGCCGTATGCGAAAAACATAAAGGATTGAGAATACGCGTTGTTGGTCTTCTTCATCAAGATACACGTTTGATGATTACCATGGAACTCAGATATACCCAAAAATTAGTACTACACATTTCAATAATAATCTAAAAATGAATAATTACATAAATATATAATAAAACGTAAACTTTTGTGTACATGGTTGAGTTTGGTATATGCGCGTGCGTTATTGTGTACATTTTGCAAAACGACACTAAAATTATGATTTAATTTGGGATTGTATATTTTATAATTTACACATAGGTACAATGATTTATACAATTTACATAATACTAAATGCCAAAAGAATATAACGCTCGATACAACTTGGCACATGCCGACCAAATTTTGTGTGTTCCGAGCAATATTATAAATATTAACAACATATGTTTTTTTTTTCTCGTCCCGATTTGTTAAGACGAAAAAATACGTGTAGGTAATAAACCGTGTTTGAGTTGGACATTTATACCTATGTTACACTATCGTAAATGCCATTTTATGGGAATTCCGTTGTTTGAAATTTGAGTGGATCTTTTGACAGTAATCGCAAAGATTTGTTAGCGGATTTATAGTGGTTGAGAATTCTCCGCCTATTGTATCGTATCCTGCACCATAATAGTATATACTTACATATACATATAAGTGGCCGATCTTATGGTTTAACGCATAAATATATTGAATACGCATTAATATTAATATAACCGTTTGGTCTAAGACATTTATCGTTTTTTTTTTTTTTATACATATATTTATATTTGTATAAAATTGAAATAACCAAGGAGTATAATATTGAAATCACTATAAATTGAAATTCAATACTGTATTATAATATTATCTAAACGACTAAATCTACAAATTCTATAGGTGACTGTTTACATTTTATTTTTATTTTTAGTGTATAATATTCTTAAAACAATACAACGAATTTTATTTATTAAAAGTAATTTTATTTTATTATATAATATTATTAACAAATCGTGTTAAGAGGTATAAACCGTAAATCATTGTTTTTACTTTATTTTATTATAATAATATGGTCATCTGCAATGAACGCCTGACAAAAATACTTTCGAAATACGTCGTTAATTTTTTTATCGATTATATTATGTATGATACGTGCCACTATATATACTAAATATGATAATCACATTTGTATTGCTCAATTCTTAAGAAACTAATTAACTGTAGAATGGGTCATATACGTATTATAACTTATAAGTGGAGAATGCGGTAAGATTTCCCTCAGTGGAAAACAAATAGAATTTAAAAGGTGAAGTCCATAAAATGCATGTGTGATTAACTGAAAAAATCAATCTCTGATTTGCGGTGACGAGAAAGGAAAAGTCGTTGACAACTACGGTGTGTATGCGTGTGCGTGTGTGTTAACGTTGCAGAGGCGTTATCCAAGGTTAAATTTTGAACTTTTGAAGGGAAGACGAGGACAGATCAACGTACATAAATATCTCTACCTAAGCATATAATCATTAAACTACTATAGTATATTATTGTTTATTAAAATGAAGTACAATTTTTTTATTTTAATTTTTTTTAATTAAAATTTTATTTTCATATATGTAAATATTTAAGATAATTGAATAATAAGTGAATTTAACGAAAGCAAAAAAAAGAATAAAACTATGAAACGATTAACTAAAAAGAAGAAACTTCTATACATAATGTGTTTAGTAATTATTAGTACTTAAGATCAGGGAGAAGAATAAAATTAAATAAATATTCTTTATTATATTAATATTTTATCTAATATGTATTATATTTATTTTATATATACATAATATTATGATAATTATGGATACAATTGGGTCAGGCGATGGTGGCGCACCATCGTCTTTAAAAACTTTTTTAGTGTTATCAGGTATGTTTGTGGACGCAATTATTTTAATAAAATGATTTCTATAAATGTATAGATTAAGTTTGAATCGTTTGTACTTAGTACGCTTTAACTGCATGACATGAACTAGAAAAATGAGGCAAAATTAATCATAATATATATTTTATTTGACTGTGTCGATTATCGGTGTCTCGGTGATACAGTTTACAAAAACAGTTTCATTTTTTTCCTTACCAACACCATATTTTTATACCAGGAGCGACTGCATCCGCATATAAATACACGCTCTTGGAACATTAAACATATTACAAATAACAATATTGTATTGATACATGTATCATTTTTTTTGTATTTTTTTTTTTCTCTCTTTACCGGCTAAATAATAATATCTTTATAATATCGTTATCTCGTACCTGTTGTAGGTGACTTGTACAATAATACGCACGTGCGTGCTGCCGTGGAGGTGGAAAAAAAACCTAGGGTGTGTGTTGGCCAATACGACCGGTTGGCGCGCTGCTCCGACCGACCGAATGGCGCGCGCGCTTCGCGGGTCTCGTGGGCCTCGCGCTTCCGCCCGCCACCGCCGTGCGCCGCCGCCCGTACGACGACCGCGGCGCGCACAGTACAATCGTGACAATTGGCCATGGAGCATTTGCACCAAACGTACGTCCGTCCGACCTGTACGTCACGTGACACGTGCTCGAATGTAGTGTACCCGACGACGTGTTGACCCGACAGCAGAGATATACAGACGTAGACAATATTACAGAAATGATGCTGCTGTTACCCGCCGAACACTACAAACAAGTATTGACCTCGATAGCGAAACATCGAGTTCAACAGGTATAGTGGTTGTGATCATTAATATTAATATAATAATCAACGCGAGGTTTATCAATTTTTTTTTTCTTTCGATTTTCCTTTTTCGGTTTCCCACGCGCCAACCTGGCTGTAATGTACATGCGGTGCGCGAATATCCCATGTTGTCGGTTTTGCTACTCTTTGATTTTGTGCACCTGATCGCTGCGCTGCAGTGTAACCCAGAGGCACCGCCGAACAAGGAGTTGAAGTCTGGCCATGACCAAGCCATATTTTGGGGGGAGAGGGTGGTCCCTTTATAATTTGTTATCAACAACACTTTATGGGGGTGGTAGGTGGTGTATGAATTTATTTGGCTGTTGACCAGACCATTTCAAAACTGATTTGGTGCCACTGGTGTAACTTATCTAACTGCAAGCACAAAAGATACATACTGATATGGTTGTTGATCACAGGAATTTCGAAAAAAAAAACCGCGTATTATGATAATGGACGGATTTTGATTCGGTTTATTACTGCAGTGTTCTGATGAAGGCGATTTATTAGTACCTATTCACCAGATGCAGAGGTACTACAGTTAGTGGCATTGCATTTCGGTTTTTTGTTACAACTTAAATTTAATTAATTTTTAGAATATTAAAAATCGCTTTGGATAAAACTTTAGTGTTCGTTGATTGCTGAATCAAAATCCGTTTTCAAAATTAAAATCTGTCCATGCAAAGTAGCTTTTTATACATAGATGTATAAAGTATAGTCTTTTTCATATGTTTCATATAGTGTTATTATTTTATTAGTAATAACTTATTACTATATCAGCACCATATGTGTCTTCGCTATATGGGTACGATAGACGATAATTGACCACCTTACTATCTTCCTTATTTATGTCAATTTATGTCCCCTGTAATGACACACATTTTCTCCGCCGAAATATGATGGGTTTGGTCCAGCTCGTATTCACTATATTATCACATGTACCTACTTACATACAAATTTACATTTATAAGTGAACTGTGTACCCAACATTATAATATAATATTTTTGCAACAACCTCTACGTAGCGGTCCATACACGATCAATATCATTGCTCAATATTGACATCAAATATCAATAAATGTTTCAATTTTTTTTGCATTCACACGATCAATAATATAAAATATATTGTTCAATTTCGGTCAAAACGTCTAGCGAAGAGAACGCAACAATTGCTTTTGCTCTTGCCTTGTCACTTGAAGAAAAAAAAAAACCAAAAAACTTAAAAAAAAAAATTGGTCAAAAAAGTGGTTGAAAAATAGACAATATTATACTCACACGAAGCTATTAACAAAGTTGCGCAATTTTGAAAGAAATGATTTCAACATTTTTTTTAGAATGGATGATGAAATAGATTTCGATGAAATTTTAACTTTGGTTAATTCATTTATTAAAAAACAAAATACATCAATGTGAGATTATGTAAAAAATAATAATAATAAATAATATTGAAAAATATATATGAATAATATTGACAATCTATCAATAAATATCAAAAGAACTTTAATTGTTTCAATATATTGAACACGCCTTCAATATGATCCATACACTGTCAATATTATTTTCAGTCTTTGACTTGCTGGTATAGCTTCCCGCATTGACGAATTTTGTTTTTTAATAAATGGATAAACCAAAGTTAACATTTCATCCAAATATACATCATCCATTCTTAAAAAATATTTGAAATCATTTCTTTCGAAATTTCGCAACTCTGTCAATAGCTTCTCGTAAGTATAATATTGTCTATTTTCGATTACTTATTTGACCAAGTTCTTCGTTGTTTTTTTACCTTTTTTAGTTTTTTTTTTTTTCATCAAGTGACAAGGTAAAAGCAATAGCAATAATTGCATTTTTTTTTACTAGACATTTTGACCGAAACTGAACAATATATTTAATATTATTGATCGTGTGAATACAAAAATAATTTAAACATTTATTGATGTAAATATTGAGCAATAATATTGATCGTGTATGGGCCGCCTAGTAATGAAATATAAAAACAATTTTTGTTATTTTTTGATATATCCTACCTTGAATTCAAATCGAATTTATTATAAGTTAATTTATGTTAAACATTTGTATACACATTTATTCAAATTACAATTAATTATTTAATCACAATCGTAATTCTTGAAATAATATTTTAAAAATGGCTAAAACGTTTCTATAGTTGATATTGGTTATTAAGACGCTTGTAACAGTTTATATGGATTTCTAAATCTACACTTCATTGGTTTCAATATGTTTCTGGGATATGGAAAAGTCACTAAACACTGTACAATATACTCGTATGATAACCGATCTGCACGCAACTATATTATATTATCACAATGACCACCTCGTGATCGTTTTCTTGCCCAAATACAATATTAAGATATTTTCTGCGCCGACACTCCATATCAATTAAGTCCAAGTATATCATATTATGTATGCATAATTTGCGTAGAAATTCGTACCCGGTTTATCCGGCATGTAATGGCACTGTAACATTAACCGTTCAATCAGGTTAGATGTATAAATAAAACACTATAATAGCGTACACATTACATTTCCGATGTATTGTAGTATATTATATCAAATAATCGTTCTTGAAGTCTAGCATGTATTGTGTGTATTGTGTATATTGTAGGTATACTAGGTATACTATATCCTTCTCGTATGCAGTGGCACCGAAGTTATTATTATCAATACATATTATAAGGTCGAAAACCAATCATCTAGCCCGGACACCCACGTCTTTTTGGGAAAATCTTTTGTATAAAACTGACAAAACCGTGATACAGACTTCGAAGATGCGGGACTCCTCCCTGTACTGCCACGATAGGGCAACCACCCTACATCAACATGTCCTACATAGGTTTCAGTACCCCTGCCGGTGTCGTATCTGAATATTTATACTCGTGTATACACATATACGCATTGGACGCTTGTCGAGTGTCGCCACGCCCTGCAATTGATATGTATAGGTATAACTACCGCGTGCCGTCGATTGGTAGTAAAATTTTTTAGACGTGTACGTGTAAAAAAAAAAAAAATGTTGAGCTACTGTGTAGCGCGTACTGCAGTGTGTGTGTGTGTGTGTATAAATAATTTTGTAAAACAAATATACATAATATATTAATATGTGTATATGTATATTATATATTGGAGACGAAAACTCAATATTATACATATTATTATTATAATATCCGTGTGTGTACTGTATATAATAATGTCATACTACGGTATATATATATATGTACAGAAACAGAACTCGGGCATATAACAAATTGTAAATAAAAAGGTGTAAAACGTCTTGGCTGCGTATGCATGCCACACACGAATTATTGCTATTGCAGGTTTGCCGGCTGTCGGCGCCGACTGTTTTACGACAGTATATTATATTATATACGCACACACACACTTAAGTATATAAATATGTATACGTGCCAGCGTGAGTGGTCCGTTTCATATTAATTAAAATCGAATTATATACATGTTTTATTTCATCCTGTCCGTGCGCCACTCTGTGTGTGTGTGTGTATGTGTGTGTATATATGAGTTTGTTTTATTTTTATTTTCATTGTATCGAAAAATCTATCGATTTAATATCTTCGTTTATTATTATTTGAACGGAAAAAATAACAAATGATAGTACTATATATTATATGTACATAGGTATATATATACGTATTTAGGTATACGTATACGCGTTTATATACGACCACGGTATTATATTATTATATTTTATGCGCCGAGTCGGTCTTGTTTGGATATAGGGAGGGAATGGAAGGATAGAGAGGGGATGTTCGTAGTAACGCATATGTGTAGACTACTGCGGAGAGAGAGTGTGAAGGAGCGACGAGAGGGGAAGAAATGTAAATAAACATCGGCGCCACTATATACGCGTATATATTATATTATATGTAGTAGTACTATACGTATCAAACATTATATATATATATATATATATATATAATATAATATAGTATATGTGTGTAAAAGCAGGATTGCAGCAGCTACCAGAAGAAATCTATACGCGCGCTCGTTTATCCGACCGGGAGACCACACACGTGGAACACCCTCGTTTACATTATGCTGTATACACGCATATATATATGTTTATACACGTACATATATGTGTATATGTGTATAATACGTGTGTGTATACTGTATGCATAGCGTGTATGCGTATGGAACTATCTATATTGACCACCCATCCGCCACTTGTTGCAACTCACAACACCTTCACGCAATATCCTTCTTATTATAGTCCTTCGCCTTTCGGTATAAATATATATATATATATATATATATATATATATATATATAGGTATTATATTTTGTTGGTTCGTACGAACGCGCGCGTTTTATGCTATCCCCCTTTTGATAATACATTATATACATATAGGTATATACCTATCAATATATTATTTAGTTTATCCACAATTATTTACACCTATGTACAGATATATTAGGTATATTCATAATACATACGTGATACGCACAATACACACCCCGAAAACGTGGATTTCTTGGAATTATCGTGTTCTGTTATCATATCATACGAAAACGGAATCATGTGATGTAACGTACATTTAGTATATTTAGTTCCATATACTCGATATACATACCGAACAAATAAGAATTTCTAAGTAAGATGTATTATGTTTGTATAGGTATACCTATACGTACATACTTGCGTGTATATATATTCATTATTGTTGGCTCAGGCTTTCCATGCGACGATAAACGGATATAGAATACTATACTAATAAAATATAAAGTCCTCGTATATTCTGTTCTTATATTGCGGATGAAGTACGTGATGATGGAGAAAATACGTTTTGTTAAGTAATTTTTATTCATATCCGCCGCGGCGCGCCGGACTAATGTAATAGTCGTTTATAATATTATACACGTATATTTAACATATTTTAAACATAACACTTATCGTTAATATTAAAATTAGTGGTATACAGAGGGCCCTGGTGTATGCGGACCACCCCTAGGTTTCATTATGCTACATACATGCTCGAGTGTCAGGTTTTAAAATATTTCTCAAACCGTATATAGGTGCATTTTAACTCGAGTTATTAAAACATAATTTTTAATATATCCGAATGCATACAGCATAAACCTAATACATATTGAGTAAAATCTCAATCAACCGTTTTTAACGGGATCAAGAGGGTGACGGATTACTTCATTAGACAAATAAAAGAAAAAATGCATTCTTACATTCATTTAATATTATTCATTACTTGTATGAAAGTGTGGCGTATGAAATTATATGAGTGCAACGTATAACGGTAGAAGTTGACAGATAAACAAGATTTTACTATAATTTAATTAAATGTAAAATAAACTCTGGAGAATTATTGCTACATATCTATATGAACTATTTAGGTGCTGTGCCTTAGGTAAAAGCTAAAAACGTAACAGACATTACGCCTTGTATTATTAATGTTCTAGTTTCATTGTTTCATACTTCGTAAAGTATAATATTATATATATATAGGTGAATAGGTTATAAACAGTATAAACGGTTGAGTCTTGAGTAGTTGAGTGCATTCCATAAAGTATAAACAATCACTTGAGTATTATTTTTAGTCTCCACAGAAGTGTACAGTTATGTACTCTATACAGTTTATATATATATATATATATATATATATATATATACTATTTACTATTTAGTTGCATCTGTTGAGGGATATTTTTATACGCTTAATATACGACGAGGCCTGTATGGCTGTATTATACAATATTAAACATATTTTCAAGGATTAGCCTTGGAGAAGTATCTGTGTACAAAATTCTAAAATTATGAGCCATTAAAAATGTCTACAACTTCCGTAGCTCTGAGCAATATGGCTATGGTCCTATGGGAACCTTAGTTTGGTTAAACACCTTTTTTTTCTTCTTTTTTTTCACGCCCGGCAATATTTCATAGTTTTGCCAAAATATGAAGGCCGACTGCAGTATATGTTGCGAAATCTTTTATAAAACCTGTATACGGTGATCTATATATTCCTAATACTGGTTTTGCTCCATCACACGATTCACTGAGTTAAGTTTTTTTCTATACTTGTGTAGTAACATTATGTAACACTATAACCGAGTGATAAACAAGCTACGTGCAACTATATAGTATTATGCGTATATATTTCCTATGTATATGTATAGTCAGGTGCGTGAGAAATTAACTACATCTATCTGATTACGATCAACCCGTTGAAGTAAGAACCACCCGGGAAATTTGAGGAAACCCATAAACCTAATCTCTAATCTCGCATATTCAATTTCACGTTTATAAAAAAAAAAAAAAAAAAAAACAAGTATATTATATAAATAATATAATGAAGTTTTATATTTTTTCAGTCGACCGACTTTCAGACTAATAACTTATAGTTTTCGTGTAAAGGTTAAACATGTCAACCGCTGTTTAAAATATTCTTAAACAACTTTGACGTTCTAATACCAATTAAACTTTGTACTAATATTAGAACCAGCACATCAAATTTCATTATTTCAAGGCGCATTACAAAATATATTGTTTTTAGTAAACAATTATTAATTTAGTCCCGCTTATATTTAACTTATAATATTGCATTATAATGTTCGTGTAGTCTTATATCCCATTAATACATTTAGTTTTCTATTATCTTCCAATAATTATTAAGGTTTGGCACCTATATATGTAATATTATTATGGTCTAGTTCGTTGTTCTTTAAAATTAATTATTATTTTTAAAACATAACAAATAAATATTCTTAAAAACATAATAAAACAATATATATATATATTTTATTATACCTATTGCCGAATGCCCTCATTAAATTATAATAATCTTTTGGCTGACTGCACGACTTTCGATTAATGTTTGCCGCCTTACACTCATCACATCACTATATAATCTCGTCTTGATATAATAAAGAATATTATGGTAATATACCAATTAGTGTTTGAGTATTTCAGTATATAATCACAATAAATATAAAAAGATACGTACAGGATAATATATAACTTATATCCCTTATACATGTTTATATTTAGGGTTATGGCTGTTATGAATATGAAATATTGAAACGTAATGAAAAATACTATATAAAAGTTATAATATAGATAACTATAAATTATTATAGTGCATTTGATTATAACTTATAAATTATAAATTTCTTATATATCTAATGATTATTAATGTGGTAATTATTATAGTATGTAATTAAATAAACACGAGTTAAGATATGTAATTAGACATATATACGGTTTATGAACTCTGCTTCTGAAATTTTTTTTAAATATGCATAATTGCATACAGTATGTTTAAGAATATGATGATATTTATATTTATTATTTATTATGTAATTTATATAATGTTATGTACTACATTATAACAATTTTGACTTCAGTAAGTATATGTTTACAGTATTTTTTTCTATTGTCTTGCACTTTTAATTTTTCATCAAAATGAAATATTCTGAAAAAATAAATTGTATAAAATTTTAGAATCCTATATTTATAATAATATTATATTAAGTATATGTATAATGTATATACTGTTTTAGAATATGTATAGTTTGTAAAATCTTCTATTTTCTAATTTCCATCTATGGTTGTACGCTCGCGCATTGTGATATGACGGATTAAATATGCATATATCAATAATGAAACACTATTTTTTTTTTCGTAAAAATGAACATTGTATTCAAAATGTATAAATTGACTATACAGTTTTGAATTTAGATTTAATAAACATAACAGCTCATGATCTAATATCGACTACCGAATACTGTAAACATTGGATTTAAAATCAAAATATACAGTTCTACTAAAGAAATGACGTGGTCGCTTCCGAGGGGGTCTACAGTGTCTTCACTCCGCGTATGGTAATGGTAATTTATTCGGATTGCCGCCGTGCTTACCTACGGCAATTTGTAGATATATAATATACATATTATACTAAGGTACAATATTATTTTTTATCATACCGCATGTAACATCTACCACGTGCGTATATAATATATATATATATATACATATAGGTATCATTGGCTTTCAATTATAGCCGCGGTCGCATTACGCGCGTTTAATAACGTACGGTGTATTATTTTCTATTATTATTACAGTAGAGAAAATAAAAAAATGAAAAAACATGTTCTCTTTCAGGTCGGTATATTTAATACGATGTGATGGTATATAATATACATTATTATTATTATTATTATTATTATTATTATTATGTTCTCTTACATGACGAACACCACTGCTGAACAGAGTTTAATACGCGTTATTGTTGTTTTATTTTTTTTTCACGAAACGTCTTATATCGCGTGCATGCATATTATATAGGTACATAGGCGTAAGACGTACATATAAAAATAACACAAATAATAATTGAAATAAACCACGCCGTGGTACATCTAATATAGGAGGTACATATATGTATGTGATGCTGTGGTAGATTTAGATCTTAAATCGTGAGCCGTGAAGGATCAACATGAGCGCAAAAGTTATTATTTTTTTTAAGTTATTTATATAATATCAAACAATAACAACGATTCGTATGTACACTATACAGTTGTAGAATAATGTTTTTCTAGTCAATTTTGAACATATTATTATGTCACTTGTCAATAAAGAGCTTTTGAAATATTTATGTCTTAAGCAAAAAAGCGATATGAAAAAAAAAATCCCTTTGCGTATTCTAGTACTTTCGATCGAACGGAAAAACAAACTCGACCTATATATAGCGTAAAACACTAGACCCGATATACCGCACATAATACGAAGATATTTGGAATTTTTAGGAAGTATTCCCAACAGACCTTAACCGCAGATTCGACTGCTACTGTCTCGTCAAAGTGAATTCAAAAGTTCGCCTTGGTCCGAAAACGATTAGCTGTTAATACCTACCACTTATTTTTATGAACATGCTAAATCTATCCGTTAAGCTGCATATAGTTGTTGTTGCGCTCAAGCAATCGGATGGAATTTGATCTATATGATACCGGCAAATACACACAACTTCGATAAACCCAGAAGAATCGCGCACGGACGCCGACCACTCATGCCCTATGTGTACCATAATAATAATAATGGCAAAGCAGTTGCGGGCGTGTATTATTATTTACCTATGTAATGTATTTCGTATACATTATATTCGTGCATATAATATTAATAATGCGCGTAACGTTTGTTATATCGGCGGCTTCATTCGGCCGCGTTGATTATGGTCCGGACTCAGGTGGCTGCGGCGCGACGACCTAAGACGACCTGCTACCCCCCCATGATGCATAACCATGGTATAATACGGTATGTATATAGGTACGTGTATAAATATATAAAGTCTTTAGAGATGGCGGTCTTAGCCGCAGCATCTGTGCCGGCCGGTCCTAATGACTGGAAACGGACAATCACAAATTACCGTATATATATATATATATATATACAAACACGCTGTATTTATATACTGACAATGAATGACGGTCGGCGGCGACGAAGACACGACGATGGTGTGTGTGTGTGTGTGTGTGCTGGGAGGAGCGTAAGGAAAATTCAAGAATTTATATCGGTGGCGGCGTTCGACGTCAAAAGCGGTACATTTGACACGGTCCGTTGGCCTCGCGCACGTACAACCACCGCGCGAGCACACAACGCACACACATACACACACACACATGCATGCATGCACTAACACACCGGAGACGTGGCCTACGCGAGCGTTGCTCTGGCGCGCCGGGATATCTGATGGAGTATAATATACGACAGACGTATATTTTGATAATCGTCAACGGAAAAGACGAGTATCAATCACACAGTAAAATACGCTTTTCTTGACATCAATGCCCGTAAATTTCCATGCGTTTTACGCAACCATATGTGGGCTTGTAACGAAAAATATATGTAAAAAATCCTTGAAAAATACTTAGTAGATCTCTCCTTTGCGTAAAGGTTTGCGTTCTCACGGTGTGCGCAGTAATAAGTAGAATGCGGAATGTTTTGTCGTAATCGTGTGAAGACCTTGCTTTAATTTTAAGGATTTTTCGCTTCTGCCCAAAGTACTCGTTGGATCGCTAACGAAACTTATTATTAAAATACTTTGTTCGTGTGCTCATTGAAACATTCTGTTTAGGTATATAAGTGTTGTAACGCGGGTCGATTGTGGTACATGCCGTTGCGAGGATTTGCAGTTCTATAATTTTCAAGATCCAACGCATTCCAATCGTTTTGATCGCATAATTACATATATATTATATGTCAATATCATTATAAATCGTAACCTAATTCTTACGTTTAGATACATCTCGCGAATCGTTCTAAAGATCACTACATAACGATTAACCCGAAAAGTAGATATAACGAATCATAAATAATATTATAATGCTTGATGACAGTGAACCATGTCACGATAATCCTAGAATAAAATATATTCCCAGATTATTACCGTAACTATTTTTTTATGGATTTTAGCTATACTTATATACTTCTGGGGATAACTGAATTTTGAGCATATCTGTATATCGCAATTTCAAAACTTATAATCACAAATCGTATATTCGTATCTATTTATTCATCAAATTTGTCGCTAAAAATATAATCCTAGACGATATCCATTCTATAAACATCTTTATATTCCATTGTTTTTTTTCACATGTAGCTATAACTTTATAAGCAACCGCCAATATTGTACAGTCTTAATGTAACTTCTGACATTTTCTACTGTCCGCTTTGGCTCTTGTATGTAGGTACTTACTAACGACTGGTTTCGTATAGTTTTACCAAAACGAGGTTCATTTTTTGCATTATACATCGTCACATCGACACGTTGCAGTATAAGGTATACGACGACACGGCGTGCGTGTGACGATTGGCAATGTTGCGATTTTTTATAAACGTAGTGATATCGCGAAATAGATTCGACAGTCCAAGAACGCTCGTGGTTCTGCTCATAGCAAATAATTTTGCGAGTTTATTTGAATTTCGGACGATAATAATTATCTTTCAATCGATCGTTCGTATTTTTAATAGATCACCACTATAATTATATACTGTATTGAACGCGTACTTATTTATAATTACCGGTATGTCGTATGTATAGGTATATTTATACGTACGACCGTATAGACGCGATGCGATGTATGTATATACACTATACATATGTACAATATCCTAATCATGAGTCATTTTTGTTATAACGATCCCCACTGTTACGCCCATAAAATCGTAACTATTCATGATTATGCTTTTAAAAATTAAAATGCCTATTTGTCCTATTATATTATAATTTATAAGAGCAATATAATATATTGTACATCGCAGAATGACTGCGAATAAAAAAAATTGTATTTCAATCGTTGTAGTATTTATATATATATATATATACAATTTCTTCGTATATAATGCGCCACTATATGTACATAATATTATAATATAGCTGTTATACAAAACACATAGTAATATCGAAAACTTTTATTTCTTAGTCAGTCGTTTCCGAATAATAAACGCGCACCGTGTTAGGATATAAAATAGCTGCGATATATATATATGTATATGGTGAAACGTTATTGCTAATCAAACGTTTGATAAACTACGAATACTAAGGATGCTCGAATAAAATGAATATTTAACTGATGTGTAATGTTAAAGCGTGCAGTTAAGTATTTATCATAATATATTTTATATTACGTAGTGTAATATACTAATACCTACATTAGAAGTCGGTTATATTATTTTCGTGCGTATACACTTTAAGACCGCGTATAATAGCGTTCATGTTAATAAATACAAGTTATTGACAATTATTACTGTTTGTATTAGCTATTAGCTATACAAATATTATTTATTGTACACAATATGTACAGTGATTATGATATTTCTTCTGTTCGAATATATAAATAATTAAACAGTAATATAAAAAAATAAAATAAACCTATTATTTATAGATGTTATGGATATTATATTACGCAAAGGTTTTCGGGAAAACATTCTGTCACGGGTTGTTTAAATAAACAATTTTTAATATATAGGTATTTAATATTTATACATAGTTTAGCAAAAAAATAAATCAACTTTCAAAATAATTAAATGTTTAATTATTTAGAAATCAAACTCCTTTTTTCTGTTGAATGAAATTTTTACACAGAAAATATACACATATTTTAATGTGTAGACAATAAATAAGTATATAAAGTGTATTCAGCGTAATATAATCAATTATAATTTTTTCATGTTATCGATGCCCGATGGTTATCATTCATCAACAATTATTATTTGAATAATATTATTTAAATATGAAATTTTAGTTCTATTAGTACCAATATGTATATATAGTAGGCATCTATATTGATTATATCTGTAGACAGTGCGTAAGGGGGAGGTTATCATCCCATTGACATTTTTTCCCGGTGAAATTTACTAATTTGTTTTGCTATAAAAAATATAATAGTTTTGCATTTTAATTAAAAACTAATAAAAGCGGTTCAAGCGGTATAAAATATTTTATTGTATACCTATAAATAAGCTCTTATAGCCTTTGGCGATGTATAACCTATATAGTTGTACTAAAATTAATAAAACTATATAGCATATCGAAATTTACTTTTTTAGTTGAAATTACTATTATCTTGGATAACAATATGACAGAAGTAAAAAAAGTGGCGTTATGAGTATAACGAGAAACCCATTTCTTTGTTACTTATTAAAATTCACCGGGTTGAACTATAATTTCCTTGCCTTGATTTGAATCCCACTCCACCACTAGATAATGTCCCCCCTCCATAAGAAATTCTTGCGTACACTTGCACTGTCTATAGGTGTATTGATTTATTTAAAAATAATAGCTTATAATATAAGTTATAACTTGCAACATGTTATCTGATGTTATATCTACTTTCGTTACAATAGTATACATAATAAAACATTTGGTATGTATTTTAACACGATGTGTTCCAGAAGTTCCAGTATAAAAACGTTGAATCAATAATATTATAATAAACTATTTCACGTTTCGTGTGTCTACGTGAAATTTTTAAATTTTAAAGGTAGATACATAATATACATAATTATACACCCAAAAGTAATTATTTAAAACTAATTGTAATTTTCATGATTTATTTACTATAAAATTAAATACATCAAATGGAAAGAGGGAAACCTGGGAGAGTCGTGTATTTTGTGCAAATTATGTTGTTAAAGAGGTAAAAATGACCATCATTTGATATCATGTGTACAATAAATAATAACAATTTGCATGCGTATATATATATATGTAAATATGGTATACTTATGCGTAAATTATTCATACAGTCACCGTTGTAGAAATTGCTAAGTCTCGGAAATCCAAAAGGATTATTTTCCGTACACTGTCAAAACATTGACAGTGTTTTATGAAATTCTTAGAAATTACATGCCACGTGTGCCATAATGTATATAAATATTATTAAAGAATTATTAAACATAATATAAAAAAAAACTTGTTTTGATAACGTATATTTGTATTCAATATATTATTATACCGTCAAACAGACACACCTAGATCGGTGTTTTAGGCAACTTAAGAACATGCCGTACCCACTACCCAGATGTATATATAAATACTTATAGGTATATCCCGAACTTCAGTTTCATTTGATTCATCTGCATGTTGTATTTTATGTGTATATATACATATTATAGCAGTACAACGTCGGGCATTAAGCGCCATTTCGACTGTTTGAGCCTCAAGGCTCCCGTCGGTGCCTAAACATTTTAATTGGCAGTAATTGTATTTTTTATGTCACGCGCTCGTATCATCATTGTGCCAGTTATATATTACTCTCGTGTAATCAAATATCTATATCTATATAGTATACGTATATACGAAATAATGCGTGCGTGTAAAATATTCTTCTTGGGCAGGTCCGAAGTACGATCACATGCATTATTATAATATTATTTTAATATTTATTATTTATCAAAAGGTCAGGTTTTTTATCCGAATTGTTCATTATATAATATACTTTGAACCATTTATACGATCGTATACCGACATACCATCCAACTGGAATATTGTAAACTAAATACCTGTACACATTGCACATTTCAGGTTAAAATATATACGTACAGAAATTTGAAACATGACGTACGCACAAACATATAATATCGTAAACCGCGCCAGCGGACACGTATATACATTATACGTTAGCCACGTAAGTATGCATTATTTCCAACCGTTTGAGTTGATATATCATACTGAATAAATTCTTTTTAAATACCTATTTAAAATTGGAGTGGTATGGTTCTAAAGTCCTCGTTCATGTATACTCTTGGGAAACATGGGAGAGAAGAAATAGTATCGGTCGCATGCAATGATATTATATTATATGCTACTGATCACACCGCGATCTTCCTATGCATAATATAAACTTAAACTTAAACTTGATGTATTTTCGAGATGTAAGCATCAAAAAATAAAACCTCGCTGTGTCGTTTCGATGGAAAGAATAATTACAATATTAATAACTGAAAGAGTACAAGAAACCATCATTTGTGTTCGTAAAATGCCACCCATTAAGAATACTGGATAACTTTGACTATATTTATTGTTTCTCGATTAATTTTGATCTAAATATAATAAACTACCGATGCGGACCAAAATATTTTATATACACTCTCTTGGTAACATATAGCTTCTTCAGTCCTTAGGCCTCCCATCACCTCATATCGTCTTTAACCGCGTTCGTGGTTGTCCGTTCGGTTACGCGTGTGCGCGAGTACGCTCGGGGGATAAATAATAATCGCGGGCGCGCGCACGGAAATCGTGTTTTCGTGGAAACGCGAACGCACTCGTCGCGCGGTGGTGGTCGCGAGTAAATAATGCGTTTGACCGTGTGCGGCGGCGGGTCCGGTGGTAGGATTGTTTTTTTTTTTATGTATATTTCGTTTTATTCTCCTGGAGCGGCACAAAATTTTATTGCAGATGTTCCTATGTACGATTTCACGCTTGAAAGTGAGCTCAGTGAATAGCAGCAGGGCTTTGCTCTTCGTACACTCCATTTCACGCCCTACCGCATACCCCGCCAGTTCGGCAGTCGCCCACCTACCGTCGTATCGTTTTCGTATAGATACATATATTTTTCACTTTTACGGTATACAATAATAATATACGATGGTGAGGTGGACGTGTGGCGATTTGACCTGTACCGGCCGTATACATAAAACGTTGACGATGCTCGAGGGTGTCCTTATTGCTTTTCTGTACGCATGGTGCACAGACCCGTGTTGAATTATACATGTATGTATGTATTTGCTCGACCGTTAACGAAAGAGAAGTTCGTGACGCAAAAGGATTGAAATCCTGGACAATCGTGCCAATATACAACGTTTAGTATGAATAATTCGGATTAAGAAAACAGTTTGCAGTAAATTTCGTCTTCACGCGTGAGGTGCAAATATAGGTATAGTGGAAATTAATTTAAGAAATATAGGAATAAGGATAATAAATGTTCGTCTGTTAAAACGGCGATGTTCCGTACAATCTGTTTCGATGTTACCCAAATCTTGGGTATTCATTTATTTACGCAAAATTATTTATTATACATTACGCGTAAATAAAACTGCGATCAATTTTTTCCCTAAAATCTTGATTTTCAATTTTCGTATGTATTCTTTTTTGGCGGGTGTCGTTTCGAGGCCGCGATATTCGATGTATGTAACACCCACCCTGCATTACAATAATAATAAAATCGCACACGTATAAATTTGTGTAATTATTAATAATAATAATTATTAATAAATATGGAATTTCTTGGGAATCTAAACGTATACGAAAACCTGGTGTAAGATATGGATAGAAAATTTCAGAGTAAAATTTGTTGTGGATGATATTTGTAAAAGTCGAATTTTTCAATTTATCCGAAACAGAAACGTTGGGAATAAAATAATAATAATATGTATTGTATGTTATTTTCGTTACGCCGCGCCGCCGCCGTCGTATTATTTATCGTGGTGCCACGGTAATTCGGTCGCGTCCTGTGCCCGCACTGTCATGACGACGGGATGCCGCCGCCGCAGACGGGTGGGAGAAATTCAGCCATCTGCCGCCGTTGTTGCTCCGAGAGGACCACCGGGACGGCGACGGCAAAGCGCGCGCACGCGCAGTATTGCTGTTGCATGTCTCCTGGAGGAACCTACATTATTATATTCTCCCATTCCGATTCGTCCGTCGCCGAACGCGCAACTCTGCATTCCGCGAGCATACGACGTGCCGTCCTATCCCGGCAGTATCATACGTGTGCCGATCCAGTGCGTTCGTCCTGTCGCCGTCGTTGTTTTGATATTGTTAATTTTTTTTTCTGCCGGTCGTTTCGCGTTCCGTTTCTTACCGCCGCCCTTTGTTGAACGTGTCGACGAAGAAACCACCGCCGTCACCGCCATCGCAGATAGTTCGTCGGTTGTTCGTGTGTGCACACGCAACAAGTGAACGCGCGCGCCACGACGATATTTTAACTTTTTTTTTCTCCACTCCGGTTCGCCGCAACCGCCAACGTCTGTTTCTCGCGAACGGACGCGTGTTTTATTACTACTCGAACAGTCGCGCATACATTTCGCACACGCAGTGATCGTGCGTCCCATCCGCCGGGTTTTTATGCCGAGCAATCGCGAATCGTTATTATTTCCTAATGAGGATACTTTCGATCAAAAGTGATGCAGTGGAGATATGGTCGAACACGACCACGTTGTACTGGACCTGTACGTGAGGCCCACATTTCAGGATGCGCAGGTCGCACGTAGACAGATCGAAAAGGTTCGTTATGAGTAAAAAATAATATTATCATCAACACATGTCGTTGTGTTGTTGTCACCTGTAAGCATGCCAGGACAATTATTAACATTAGTAAGGATACGTACAGTTGGATTGATTTCTGAACCATAGATAGAATCTAGAGGTATACCTACTCGTACTATTACGCGTGTACCACTTGCGATTAAAAACTACCAACAAACTTACAAAACTGCATAATATGCGCATTATAAAACAGAAATCTAATACTCATCCCCTATTTCAAATAATTATGTGTTCTTAAAGCTTAACTATTCCTCGACAAATCCACTCATCTGCTATAATGTTAATGGAATCTTCACTTGTTTCTCTGGTATCTGGACATTTTAAGAACATTACGTTGATTTACTGTGAAAACAATTTGTGTATGCAAAATGACGTGTAGAATATGTGTTAGCGAAAAGTTGATCGTAAAATACGAAGTTCGGGGATCAACAGAACTTTTTGGGGGTGCGTTTACTGTGGATAACGGACTTGACATCTAAAGTTATCGAGTCTCGGCACGCTACTGGCGTAAGGATCGGCCGCGACTTTTGCCGGGTCGGAGACACGTCTCTTCTCGGTCTCGAGTTATCTCGTTATCAGCGTGGGGTTATCCATCGTCCGTATCCGAGTGCGGTACCATGATGTACGTGTTGTTTTTGGTCCCAGACATCCGTTTCCGGTAAACACCGTCGTTGGTACGTCGGTACGTGTGCAATGCAACATATAATTTTTCACCGTTTCATGTAGTATCCATCAACTGAAGACTGAAATTAGGTATCTTAAATAGGTATCTCGTTTCGTTATTTCACTAATTTAGTCATTATTAAGTCTCGAGGAGTGATTGGGAAAAAAACAGTTTAGCTCGTTTAATTCGATCGTAAAACTGCGTACGTGCAACGAATCACAAATTACAATGTATAAGATGTATTCCGCCATCTGCCGTGTTTCCCCGATCGTTACCGCCGCCGCATCCATTATTGAAATCCACACCAACGGTTGCTGCTACGCGCCGTGCACGTCCAAATACACAACGAGTTTTCAGACCTCCTAAGTGCATTACAATTAATAAATGCGACTGGCTGGAATCCCGACTCTGTTTGTCCTGTGTGTTTGTGTCCTTCGAAATGTGTCCTGTGCGACGAAAATTTCACGGGACGCGGATATGCCATTTATAATGTGTCTGAGTATTATATAGTATATTATGTATGTGTGTGCACTGTGCATCCATGTATCCTTTTGTGTTGGATGTCGGAACTGTGTACCGGTTGATTAAACATATACTATTTATCGTAGGTACCTCGACCTCTTTTGAAACGTTAAAATCTTCCGACAAACGTTTTTCGCGCCGGTACGATAGGAAGGCCGAAGATCCCATCCGACTTATGTCTGCGCGTAGGTAGAAAAATAAATTACGAAAAACGCCGACTTGATATACTATATACATATATAATATATATGTATATTATACTGAGTGACGGCAGTGTGTTTAGTATTCGTCTATTTGTCTGCTGTAGACTATATAGTACAGTGTGTACCTTTGATATTTTACATTTGAAAAGGCGATTGTTATTAAACCGTCCAAACGTAGTTGCTTAATTACTTGACAAGTTGTTTGCTCTGTTTTTAGTGTAAAATTGTCTTGAAAACTCGGTAAGTGAGATGTCTCCAGAGTGTACTAAAAAAAAAATCTGTATAATTTGTGTTTCACTATTGAAATTTTTACCACCCCAAACGTCAGTAGATATAAAACGCATACAAAACCACCACGCGCTATTGTTCGCTCAACAATAGCTCCTTCGTTCCGCTTAACATCTGAAAACGTATTAATATCTTTGATATTATATTGTTATTTATAAAATACCTATGTGTCATTTAGTTCTAACTTAGAACGCTTATGAATAAAAACATGAAAAAGAAAACGAAACAACAGATCTGGAGACATCTAAGCACAGGTACATATAGTACAACTACATCAAATGATTAATCAGTGTTATTATATCTATGAATTAAATTTGCAAATACTCGTGTGGATATGATATTAATTAAAACGAACAGCTTATTTTCAAAATATTGTACATTTATACGCGTATGCAAGTTAAAAATGCTCAATTTCTTTTGAAATACGTATTACCTCAAGGCGTTTTTAAGTCTCTAGAACTTCTTAAAATGTATTGTAAAATAATGTAAAAACTTTCCTCGCTACCTGTACGAATCTGCCAAGAATACTTTGGGTAATTTTTAATAACTTTTTGGAACCCGCTGGGAAATAGCAAAAACGACATATTGAAATTTTGATGTGGTTCGAACTAGTTAAGATTTGTTAAATTTAGAGTACTGTTTCCTGAAAAATAAGATTGAATGTAATTATGTAAATCTTAAACAAAATATTGAAATTTTTCAGATCCTCATAAACGTATTTAATACTTATGGTTTAACAACCTCATTTAAGCATAATAATCCAAAACTACGGTTAATGAATAAATTAATGTTTAAAACTAACAGGTGATTATAACCCTCTATTTGCTATTATATTTCCCGTGATAATATGACAATAACTTATTCATTTTTGGATTAAAACATTGCAAATATACTACTTACATTTACTTATATTCCGTGTATTTATTGATGAATAATAATAATAATCTACCTTTCGTTTTTTGTGTCCGTAATATACGTCTTATAAAATAATATAATATTAAAATGTATACACTATGAACTGTTGTAATACGCCGACACTCTGTTATATTTTACTTTCTTTTTCATATTTGAAAAATAGTTATTTCATTGAAGAATACAGAGCATCGTCACAGTGTTTATTTCATTCTTATTGTCAATACTTTAAAGGAAAAATTCTTATATTTACCGGAGAAAATAACCGAATAGAAACTCTACTCGATCGAAATGTACTTTTTGTTTTATATTACAATAGAGTTACAATAACCCGAACCTCCATAACTTAAAAAACTTGAAAACTCGAATATTTTTTTATTCAACTTAAAGTTCTCATAACACTAAATGCATTTTAAGTCTTGATAATTCGAATATTAAATTTTGATAAATAGCTTAGTCGAAGTATATTATATATTTGTAAAATATCTGCAGGGTATTTATTATTTATTAACTATTGGTAATAATACTAATAATTTTAATCTCTCGGGCATGGTTGTACGGATCAAATTAAACACATTCATTTTAATTTCTCAACTTTGTGATGCAGTATAGTATATTTTTGAAATCCGTAAATTATTCGTAATATGTGTGTGTATATTCTATATATTATATATTATGTAACTAACGTATGTGTAAGTACCATATGCTATAATTCCAGTAAAGCTGAGGAATGAGGCTTATTCGTTTTGTTTTCGGTACAAATTTTTAACTTTTAAGTCAAAATATAAATTGTAAAATAATATTTATAGAAGACTTCAACCGCGGACAGTGCGTATACTACCCCGTGATGAGCATACTGCGGGTATATCATCAACATACCGTATTAATCGATTATAGGTGTATACTTACCTCTTATACCTTATACCTTTATATTATAATTTTTCGGTCGTTTTAATAACCCATTAAATACGGATTTACAAACGTTCCTGTATATTATATTATATAGGTAATAACCGCAATTATATAGTCATATATACGGGCTCGGGTTGTAATGACACGCGGATAGTCGTAATAATTTATAGCCTTTAAAACAGGAAGGTAAATGTAGGTATTATTATAACTTTTTTTTTTTGACCCAAATCTTAAGCGTTCGGCTTGTTTTTAAAACAGTCATTCTGTTATACACAAGCACACTAAACACACACGCACACACACATACACGACACGCGCGTGCGCGCGGTGTACCGGGGCGGCTCATTGCTACCAAGAATGATTATATGTTACAACCAAGCCCCCAGCCTCTCTTTTTCCCCAGTGATTGAGGTGTCTGGGTGGTCCTCATGACTTCACACAACACAATGTGGTCTCCATATATATATGTATATACACGATCGTCGAGGAAGTAACATCCAGCTGGCACATTGCTCCCACTGATCGTGAAACAGTGGTTCTCATTATTTTATTCAAACGCAAATACATTATTATTATTTTCATATCATTTTATACCACGTCAATGTTATGTGAAATACAACACACACAACTCGTTTTATACACAACATAATATATATGCAGCTATTGTACCGATGCGTCTTAATTAAATCGGTGCGCGTTTCTTTTGAATACTTTCCCATAAAAATCGGCGGCTGTTAAAAATATATTCTTATAACATACCTATATGACATAATATATGTTTACAGGGTAAAGCTATTGGACGTTTGTGTGCTGTGCGGTTCAGAGCTTGGGTACAAGATTGGTTGGAGCGATTGGGCAGATCAATCCACCGAAAAACACATGTATACTTCTTACCCCTGTTGCTGGGCCTTGGGGTCCTGTTGGCTGGATTTAAAGCCTTTGACCATAACTCTCAATTCAATCAGTTATGGGTTGAAAGTAAGTGTGTTATGATTTCGCGTAACTTATACAATTTTATGATTGTATTCGAAATATTTATTTATTGGTATGTGTACAGCGGGAGGTCGTTTGGAAATGGAACTACAATATTCGTATAAAGCGTTGGGAGAGACAGAAGGCGCCATACATTTGTTGGTCACGCAAACAGCCAAGAAAGGTACTTCTCCGGAAATGCCTCAACAGCGGCTTCTTCATAGAAAAGCCCTGCTCTCCCATCTGCAGCTCCTTAAACAAGCCGCCCATGTCGCCGTCAATCTTTTTGACGTGTAAGTATTATAATACGATGGTGTTATTCCCGAGAGTTGGAAATATTTAAAATTAATAACGATCTCATTCTTATTTTAACAGAACATGGAGTCTCAAAGACATTTGCTTGTCACCGAGCCCACCGGAATTCGAAGTCCAATATGTAGATACTGTAAGTTCCATGTGTTTCCCTGGCGCGATAAAAATATAGTTATTTATACGTTTTTTAATTTCCGTAGATTTTTGAAAATATGATGCCTTGTGAAATAATTACCGCTTTGGATTGTTTTTGGGAAGGCTCCAAACTATTGGGTCCAGATAGTCCTGTAGTAGTCCCGTAAGTAGTAATGTTTAATCTCGTTATATTCCCTATGATAAATTATATTTATGTATAATTATTTTGTTTTTATTTCATCCAGTGGTTTCGGAACAGGTCTTAAATGGACGAATTTAAATCCTTTGGGCTTGATGAAATCTATTAGAGCCATGGGAGACAATAATTTTCCATTTGATATGTTAGAAACTTACATGAAACGAGTAAGTGGCCGATGTCCGGTGTTAAAATAAAAATAAAACATAATTATATTACACAATAAAAACGGTACGTTAATGTTAATTTATATTTACAGGCAGGAATCAATTCAGGTTACCAAGACAAACCATGCTTAGACCCGGAAGATCCAGACTGTCCAGAAACTGCTCCAAATAAAAAATCCAAAAAGGTGAGTCTTATGCATTAGTTAATCATTAATATATTATATGTATACTTATTACAAAGGAAAATTAGTAAAAATAGTTAGGCTTGTATATGGGCAATTGCAATTAACTTTGTATGTATACTCACTTATAGTCACTAACCTTGTGTTTATTGTAATTGTGTCGTTAATTCCACTCGTTGGACTAGTACTGGCACGTAATCTGCATTATGTATTTTAAACGTAATTAATTGTAAACGAACGGCTATAAATTATAACCAGCAAGTATATTTTGTGCATTATTTACTAGTACGTGTAATTACACGCAATAAGTGAGGTAAATCTATTGGTAAATGAATCGAAAAAGGGATTTATTTTCCCTTATTTGCATACACGAATATTCATAGACATGAACAACAAATTCGCATATACATTAGTGTGGAAGAATGTCTGTGGCTCATTATTATAGTATAGGTATGATATCGAATAGAAAAATACACGGGAACTTCTTTCATACACAGGCAGTCGCTATCTTCATTTTCTAGGTCAATCGCATTTTAAAAAGGAAAAGTTATAAGTGCATGTGCTGCAGTGAGCGTAATTTTCTCGAAACATGGCTATATGTATTCGTTATATATATATATATATATATATATATTCGTGTTGTAAATACCTATGCGTTCTTTTCGATCACAAGTCGTATAATATTACTTATTAGGCAGTGTATTTAGCCAATATGTAACATTTAGCCCCCCCCCCAGACAACATATATGTTTAACTTATTTGCATAACAAAGACCTCTTGGGAGGCATTGTGTTCGCCGGGACCTATTCATGTTTTGTCATAGCCAAACGCGCACAGATACAGGTATAAACACAACCAGACTCTCACTCGTTCTCCCCTCTCTTTATTTTTCTCCGGTGCCCAGGGTAATTGAAGTCGGTATACCGGTGAACCCGAGGACCACACACGCCACTCTGGAGCCATCATTCTTGGTCGGTGATGCCTTCATTACGGTTATAAGGTTTTAGGCCTTGGGCTATACACAATGCACAGCACCCAGGCATTCCTTCGCATAAAAAAGAAAAACACCGATATCACCTTATACTTTTGATTTTTATTACAGCATTCGACTAAATGCGTATATATATATGTTCACGTTTTACGTGTATATATAATAGATCGAAACGTTTCGCGTTACGTGCACTGTTCGTTGTTACATCTATATATCATATTATTTACTCGTTTTCAAAAGAAAAAAACAGTTTCTGTGTGCTACTTACATTTATATTTGATTTTTTTCCTAATTAAACACTTTAATAAAAAAAAAAAATATATATTTACATCGGAATGTTGTAATTAATTCATTTAAAGTGCTAAATAGCGGCATTCTGCGATGTACGGCGCGGATGCATTTTGAACGTATAGGCTGTTTGAGGTGGTCTCGCGTTGTTGGTGGGCTAATTTGTTAGAAAAAAAAGCTATTTTTTTCCCCATTCTCTGCGACACGTTCACACAGCACGCGAAATCGCAACAATAAATCACAATAATATTTTATTTTTGGCGTTTGTGCGCGCTGCGCGTAAATGGCAACTCAGCGCCGGTTTACATCATGGGAGGTCCTCATCTCTTTTGGTTTGTGTGCGTATGTGCGCGCGCTCGCGCTAGAGTGTGCGTGTGTGTATCTGTACGCGCAATGAAACCCGAACAGTTTCGTCCTGCTCCTCGATAGTTTTTATATTTTTTTGATATTTTCTTAGAACGTCGGCCCCCCCGTTCGTAACACTAGCTCATGACTTTACCTGATCATAATTTTAACGGCTCTCCGTCCCCTTCTCGATCTCTGCGTGCAATATAAATACCCGCATAAAAAATACATACCTTTATGTGTATATATATATTATACAATATATACCTATATATATGTAACGAAAATCGTCCGTTCACCTGCCGCTGCTGCTGTGTTAAGTCACATTCTTGAAGGGCCTATATTATTATACACCGTCGTCGCGCAGGGTCTTGTCCCGATAAAACCTCATATGAATGAAAAATCTTACAAAGCGAGATTTTACATTGTGAGTCAGATTAAGTTACACCGGTATAATATATCGCTTAATACATTATTATTATTATTATTATTATTATATACCTATACGCATTCAATCACCGCCGTGGTACGGTATACACCGCGGAGTGACCATAATGTGAAATTTTGCGATTCTTACAATTTGAAAAAATGCCACCGACAATCTTTACAGCAGCGCCCCATTTTTGCGTCTCATTTATTACGTGTTTTTTTTCTTCTCATATATTCAGTTCTCGGTAAATACAGACGTCATACAATCATCTGATCGCTACAGTCCCGTTTGACATAAAGAACCGCATTTGACGTTTTCTGAAAAGACGAAGAACGATAAATTGTTATTTTTATAATATAATAGTTACAATAAAGTGCATTTTAATTAAAATATATATTTCAGTAATACCAATGATCCATCTGGTATGAACTATGATTTACGAAAAGTCAATTTTTAAACTAATACCTAACTAATAACTCAATATTTATTAAAAATTTATCGTGTAGAATAAAAATTGTTGTTCTCTGTAAAATTTTATAAATATGCTTTCTCGAAAATAAAACTAAAACATAATAATTTGAGTTTATATGTCAAGTTTAAATTATTATCATTATTATAAATGATATTCGTCTAGTCGAGTGTATGTTACACTCGATTTTTAAGTGCATTGTGTGTTTCTGTTATTTAATCCGACTACAGAACTGAAGAGTACACATATTATCGTGCAGCATACGCCCGCTGATCGTGTAATATAATTAGAACATCATTATTCTAACAAGGCGTATGTTACGTAGGGGATACGATTAACGCCCACATTTCCTGCACCCACATCCTTGTTGTAAATGATAACCATATTATTTTTATAAGTAACAAAACTCGATAACATTGTCGTAGGGGTAAAATATAATTATTGAAACCAACAAGATTTTTATTTTAAGTTTGATAGCATTATGGTCTACTCTACTCTAAAATATTTGTATTTTAATATGATGATAAAATTATAGATACCAGATATTGGTGCAGAATTGACCAACGGTTGTAGAGGATTTGCCAGTAAATACATGCACTGGCCTAAAGAGCTGCTTTTGGGAGGTATTACTCAAAACAAAACTGGATACATTCAAAAGTAATTATCTACATAAAACTTGAGACATTTTTGCCATGATTATTGATTATTAATGGCTTATTTTTATTTTTTTATTTGCCTAGTGCTGAGGCAATTCAATCTGTGATACAACTCATGGGCGAGAAAGAATTGTATGAATTTTGGTCACAAAGCTATAAAGTCTTGCATTTTTCATGGGACCAAGAGAAGGCTGCTTTAGTGCTCAAAACGTGGCAAAAGAAATTCAATGAGGTTAGTAGAGATTTTACAATTTACAACGATTAATATTTATAGTTTATATAATATACTATGTTTATACTATAATTATATGTATTTTGAATGATTACAGGAAGTAAAAAAAATGCTCAAACTACCTAATATGCAACCATACAACTATTATACATTTTCAACGATGCTTCTCAATGATTTACTCAGCCAGTATGATTTCTTGAACCCAAAATTAATTTATATTGGATGCATTATAATGGCAAGTTATTTACAGTTTTTCAAAATCAAACATAGTTTAATTAATTTCATTTTATTTTAGGCCGTCTATGTTTGCATTATGCAAATCAATTTATTTGATGCTGTCAGGTCTCAATTAGTCATTGGTCTGTTCAGTTTATTATTAATATTGTTGTCTATTGCATCTGGTATTGCTTTCTGTTGTCTAATTGGAATTCAAATTCATTCTGCTACCATTGCTGTAAGTCTAATTCATATCTTATATGCATACCTATATAAAATAATACAAATCATATATTATACTAATGTAAAAATATTGTAACTAATATATGTATTTATAATTTTATAGGTTGTTATATCAATTTCATCAGCCATAGGAGTAAACAACATGTTTTTGTTAATGTTTAGTTATAAACGACTATCAAATCGTGGATTCGATCATACTGTAAGTATACTGTATAAAATTGTTTGAAAATATATTTCTAATATTTTTGTTTTATTTATAGTCTCAGAAGTACAATGGTCATATGGGGAAAAAACTCGTGGGTTTGGTATTAAAAAATACTGGAACAAATATACTAATGACATCCTTCATCACAATATCAATTTTCCTAACTGCTGCTATTGTGCCAATCCCTGCCTTGCGAGGATTTTGCTTGCAGGTCGCCATATTGGTTGTATTTGTTTTGGTTACAACACTGATTGGTATTACATCTCTCATCAGCTTTGATGTTCGCCGAAGAAGAAGTGCAAGAATTGATGTATTTTGTTGTTTTCCATCTGAAGACCTAAAATGGCCATTTTTCAACAATGATTACTCTCCTGGAACAGCAAGTACAATTGGTGATCAAATGCTCCAATTTGCTTGTAAATCAGATATGCCTTCTCCAGCTTCTTCCAATTTGTTATTGGTTAGTGTAGTGTAGTTATTTTAGTGTAATTACATTAAACTCAATTAATTATAATAATTGTTCTGTTTTGTTCATTAGAAAGAATTTAAAGATTCTGGTTCAGATTGTGAAGAAAGTTCGCCAATGGTAACAAAAACTCATTGTTGTAACTGGACGCCTAAAGATGTTGCCCTGAAATATGTTACACATTTGACATCTGGATCATGTCGTACTCAAGTCATCTTAGCATTTATTGTAATCATGGGAATCAGTGTATGGGGCATTACCAGGGTACAAGCAGGTCTGACATTGCCTGAAATGGTACCTAGTGGCACAAATGAGCAAAAGTTTCTTGGGACATACGGTCAGATGTTTGGCTTTTATAATATGTATGCAGTGACACGAGATGATTTTGAATATCCGACAAACCAAAAATTACTATACGAATATCATGATGCATTCATGCGTGTTCCTAACATATTGAAAAATGATAATGGTGGTTTGCCTCAGATGTGGCTAACATTGTTCAAAGAATGGTTACTAGGTAATTGATTATTTTAATATTAGTGAGACATTCATTTTAATATTGAATAATATTTTATTTAATATAATATATTTCATTTGTTTGTAGGATTGCAAAAATCATTTGATAAAGACTGGGAAAAAAAATGCATTACTCAAGAAGGATGGGATACGTGTGCATCAGAAAATGGCATTCTCGGTTATAAGCTTCTCGTCCAAACAGGCAATAGTGATAATCCAATCGATAAATCATTGGTGTTAAATGCCAGACTAGTCAATGAAAATGGCATTATTAATGAAGAAACATTTTACAATTTACTGACTGCCTGGGTATCTAATGACATTTTAGCGTATGGTGCATCACAAGCCAATATACGGCCAGAACCTCGTCACTGGACACATGTGGCCAACGATTATGATTTACAAATCGTCAAATCATCACCAATCATCTATGCACAAATGCCATTTTATGCCAGCAATTTATATGAAACATCTGTTATAACCAAGTTCATATCAACTGTTCGTGGTATATGTAAACATTTCGATGAGCGAGGGCTTCCCAACTATCCCTCAGGCATTCCTTTTGTTTACTGGGAACAATATCAAGAGCTCCGCCAGTATTTATGTGTGGCTATGACATTTGCATTTTTGTTTTTGTTTTTATTTTGTATTGTGTTCCTATGCAATGTTCGAGCTGCCCTAATAACTTTATTTATGTCTGCTGTATTGGTCATTCAGATCCTGGGCTTTATGGGATTTACTGATATCAAATTCAGTGCCATACCCGTTGTGTTATTAATTGGTACTGTGGGTACTGGAATAACGTTCACTGTCCATCTTTCTTTGGTGAGTGTGATAAATGTTTGATAGTAACAAAAATGGAAAATTAATCATATCATTTTATAACCAACAGAGTTTTGTCACATGCATTGGCGATAAACAAAGACGAACTCATCTGTCAGTTGATCACATGGCAAAAATAGTCCTTCAATCTGGAGCCACATTAGTCATTGCGGTTATTATACTATTTTTCCAAAACAATTATGTGTCAAGGTAAATATCAATTTAAAAAAATGATTGCATGCTCTAGAGATCATGTTTTAAATGTTTTGTTTTTTAATTGCAGGACATATTTCCTTATGTTAATTGCCAGTACTGCATTTGGTTTGTTTAACGGCCTTGTATGTTTACCAGTATTCCTATCTATATTTGGTCCCCCACCAGAGGTTTGTTCAAAATTCAAATTAAATAACAATAAAGTTTTATTTGTTATATTATTAAATGTTTATGTATATTACAGATAATACCATTGAAATATGCTGACAGAATAAGTACACCGTCACCAGAACCACTCAAAAAACGTTCTCGTTACACCAGCATCAGACAATCTTTTCCACCGCCACCATCTAATCGTTCAAATAAGCAAAATCAAAACAAATCAAAACAGGGGAAAAAATTTACTCGTCGATCATTATCCACTATTGCCGAAGAATCAGGTTCCTATCATTCTGCATCTTTAAATAATGTGGAAATAACCAAATCACAAGTAAGTGAAATTAAAATTAAAATTTGTATGATTGTGTTTAGATTACATATGAATGAAAAATTATAGGTATTGAATTTAATGTAAAATTGAATCAGAATATTTGAATAGAATTCTCATTACTCATTTGTCTATGGTTAAAGTCTGATATCTTAATAATTTATCGTTCTTTTATTTTAATTTTAAAATTACTTTATTTATTGGGGTGGACTTAAGTAATTAACAGTTAGATAACAGCACCTCATTGACATTTTATTTTTTGGACATAAAATATTTCTGAATGTCGTTTGTAAATATACTATATCCATGTAAACCTTGGTATTTATTTCCTTGTTTTTTTTTTTTTCGTTTTTAGCAGTCATCAAGAGCACCATCCCCATCAAGTCAGTCTGACTATAGTACAGACAGTGAATCTGATATTGATTCACCACAAAGGACTCAGTCTGTACCTACAGCATCAACTCAGGCTTCTCCAGCACCAACCAGGTGTGTAGTGACAGCCAAATTTGAACTAGAGCTTGATGGCAATGTGATGAGTGCTGCTGCGCAACCGTGCGTACACAAATCGTCGTCCAAACATCATCACAACAACCGTCAACCAAAAAGGCATAAACGCCACCATAATGCTAGGTACTGATTTAATTGTGCAATTTGTATTGTTTTTTTTTTTTAATTAATTTTTATTAATAACAAATTGATATAATTATTCTTGACTAGTAAAATTGCTCAAAATACCATGTACATGTTAGTGTATATTTAATATAATATATTTATATAATGGCGATTCGAATTTGACTTCCAGAGGTAGTTATGTGATTGGATAGCTCTCTTTGTAAGCCTAAAAGACTGAAGAATAATGAGTTTAGTCTTAATTAAGACTTATTGTTGAAAAACTTCTTTAATTTTTTTGTTTTTTTTTTTTTTTTTCAACAAATTCTAAATTTGTTTAAAACGGTTTGATTATTATTATTTTTATTATTATATAATGTGGTAGCTCTTAAGTTAATTGAATGAGGAAATTCCTTCATCCTCCTTACACTTTAGAAGAAATACGAATCCGATTTGATTGTGTATCCTCTAGTATATTGTAATCGCAACGCAATTTTCGGTTCAAATTGTATTTTGTTAAGATTCATATAATTCTAGTCAACCTAAAAAAAAAAAGAAAACCATTATTTAATTTATTTATTTTTGTTCTACAAAGTAAGTTGATAATGACTATAACAATAATCGCCCATTTTTATAACTACTAAACAAAAAAAGAAAATATTGTATTTTTTTTCAACCTCTCCCTGAATATACTCTGGTATTGTGTACAAATTGTTCCTAATCGTTTTTATTGCATTGCCCATTAATTGAGAAAACTTTATAGTTTACTTATTTTTTTGTATACATTCCTCGCATGATATTTTATATAATTTACTTATGTGTACGACTTTATGTTTCGTTAAAACAATATTGGTCAGTTAATTGAATAATAAGTGGTTGACTGATGTAAATTAATCCTAGATAATTCTGAAATATAATTGTTTTTAAACCATACATGATTCACGTATACATGTTAAGTTTTAAGTAGGGATAGTTTATAATAATATTATGCGATTGTATTTTTCGATTCACAGTACAATAATTATTGTTGTTCTTATAGAAATATTCTCAAATATTTTTGGATTTTTTTTTTTTATCACATGTAATTTTTTTAATTTATTTATTTTTGTATTTATTCAAAGTGTACAAATGTTGTAAAAAAGGAAAGAAACAGTTTAGCTTATAAAATATAATTACCAAAGGTATATTTATAATTTGTTTTAAAAATCATTTTTAAAAATTGTAGTTTTACACAATATGTTTAATAATAATTAGAGTAATGTGATACATCAAGTTGGAAGATTAAAAAAAACCGTTTACAAATTGAATATTATTTAGACGACCGCATTAGTTTGACAAATATTGTCAAACATATATAACTAGTCTTATCAAATTACCTTTTATATTCCTGTAATTGTATTTATTTTCCGACCCGCAGCTAAGAGTGTAGTCAATTGAAATGATGAGACATAAATACATAATAAATAATAATATGAGTTGTTTAATCGGTTTTTTGACAACAGCATAATACTTTTTGTTCAACTTTAGATATTGTTTATTTTAATATCAATATTAATTCATTCAACAAGGTATTGATTATAATCTAATTATAATCTGTCTTTTTAATAGTTTATTGCAAAACACAATTTTGTTTAATTATCTGTACCCACAGAAATTTGTAGGTGCAACATAATTATTAAAGCAATTTGGTGAAACGAAAATTAATTTTGATACCAGTGATTTTGAGTAAACATAGACATTACTTCAACATCAAACTACTAGAAGATACATCTCATTAAGTAATAATTTGTTTTTATTAATTCAATTAATTGTAAATGGACAGCTTCCAAGTTTTTATCTTTTATATACAATTTACATAGTTATTACAGCTATAAGCATGCATTAACTAAATGGGATGATAAATTAGACAATTAGGATTTGATTAAGATTTTAATAAGAGGGCCATATTTAATACCAAAATTCTAACAGGCAAAATTGAATGATAGTTGATTGATTTGTTGGAATTATTCCAAAATTATATTTATATTACATAGACTATGTACATCGTTTTACAAATAGGTAATAGCTATTTTTTTATTTAAATTAATATCTTTAAATCGTATAAAATATTGTTGATAAGACATTAAGACTTTTCATTGCTTGATACACTAATAATTAAATTAATTATAAACACTGTTCCCTGTTCCAATTACTCAAGTATACTATAAAAATCAAATACTAATACAATTTTTTTTCATTAGTAAATTATAATTCATTTAAAATAAAAATATTTAATAAGTTAATAGAATATACCATAGATAATTTTACAGAAAACGATAGAATACACCAAAGATAATGGAACTAACAATTCCGTTTTACGATTAAAATCGTATATAATTTATAAGAGAAAAAAACCGGATGGGCCTTGTTCGGCTGTACAGTTGGGGATGGAGTGCACCTCGTTCACAGGATACGTTAATACTTATTACAATGGATTTGTTAAATTTGAATGCAATGATAGGTATCATTGTATACGAATAACGATTCTGAACGAAGATGATATGTTGGTCTAGAATATTATAATATATTATGTTATATTTAAATTGAAATATAGTGTCAGTATTTTATTTTTAAACCCTTATAAAAATAATTAGGCCTATGGATTTGAATAATTTTGAAACGACAGTACAAACAACTAATGTGGAATCTTCTATTAAATTTTCAAGCATTTTATACCAACCAAATTATTTTATCAACAACTAAGTATAGAAAAAAAAAAAAAATGTAAAAAATCGAATATTTCAAGTGCCTCTAAGTTGCAAAAAAATCTGTATAATATTTTGAAATAAATATAACAAATAAAATGCCAAATTTCGAGTTTCTGCGACTTATACTTTTTGAATATTAATAAATATTTAAAATCGTTTGAGGATAAATCGTTATTTTATACAATTTCGTAGAAATTTAAATTTCAAACGGTCATAAAATTTTTTTCTTAAATACCGGTAGAAATTTTTTTATAGTTTTTTGAAGAGTAACTTATAGATAACCTAGTGTTAACATTTTGAACCTTATGTATAAATAGAAAAATTTTTATGAATTTTTAACTACAAAATAACATGCAAATTATCGTGATTTTAACATATTTCATACAAATTTGGACTTTATGGACTTATAAAAAAAATTTCTGTGGAACCATTTTCCATTTATTCTATTTAAAATAATTATAACTTGGTATTAAATTTTCAAGAGTTTTCGGACAGCGAAGATTTAAATTGTCTATAAATATGTCAAAATACTTTGAAAACTTAACCATGTATAGAAAACGTCAATATAAACAATTGGTGTAAATTTCAAGTGTTTCAAATTCTCCTTAGTAATGTAGCTTAAGTTAAATTATTTTGTCTTCGACAAAAACGTCATTTCGTTCGTATTTCCCGCCGTTATTGTTTCGTGTCGTTGGTACGAATGCGAGACAGTGTTCAACGATTGACAATGATTATTTAAATAATTTTTTCTATAGCAGCTGCTGTCTAATCCCCACTGTCGAGTTTCTTATCACGAGTGGTGAGAGCTCAATCGATGTGAAAATTTTTCTCACCTATCGATCACGGTGAAGGGCAAGGAACTTGACGTTCGGTGACACATCTTTCTACGCGAAAAATCGCGGAATTCTCACGTCTACGAACCTGTCAATCGCACGCCAGAAAAATGACCAACTTAGTTACCAGAAGTTCCCTCGTTCTGGAAACGCTGGGCAAGAAGAGTACTAAGGTAAGTTTAGTGTGGAGCCGATTCCAAATCACTAACGCTGTACGACTTGTTTTTTGAAATGTTCGTCTTTCCGTAGCTGCTCACCGCCTCGTTGCCCGCGTGGAGTAACAGCCAACAGCGGCGCAACCTCAACGTCCACGAACATATCAGCTATTCGTTGTTGAAAGGCGCCGGCATACCGGTACCCAAGTTTGGCGTAGCCAAGACCGGCAAGGAGGCAGCCGAAGCAGTTCAACGTCTGGGCCTAACAGATATTGCAATTAAAGCTCAGGTTTTGGCTGGTGGCCGTGGATTAGGTCATTTTAAAAAAGGTTTCAAAGGTGGTGTCAAGATGGTTGATACGTAAGTTACCAATTACTATAAGTTTACCATAAACAATTGCTCAAAGTTAATGTTATAAATTCAGTGCAGAAGAAGCTGAGAGTGTAGCAAATCATATGTTGGGGGATTATTTAATAACCAAACAAACTGGAGAGAAAGGACGTATTTGCAATGCCGTCATGGTTGCTGAAAGAGTCTATGCTAGGAAAGAGTACTATTTTGCTGTCATGATGGAAAGAGCTTTTGGAGTAAATTATAAATATATTAAAATAATTATTTTATTTATTATTTTGTGAATATTAACATGTCTTTTATGTGTAGGGTCCAGTTTTAATAGCTTCTTCTCAAGGTGGTGTCAACATAGAAAAAGTTGCAGCTGAAAACCCAGAAGCTATTTTTTACATGCCAATTGATATAACCAAAGGTAATTTTACTGTAAATTAATATATTTTTTAAAGTGTAACTTGTTTCATTAGTATCTTTTTTTTTAAATTATAAATATCAATTAGATTTTTTATTATTATTTAATTATACATACCTAGATAAACAAAAAAATAACAACATAGTTAAAATAATAACTACTTGTTTTTTGATAAAACTAAAATAACATAAACATTATTAAATTAACTTTAATTACTCGATTGTATTTCATTATACTATATTATATTTAAATAAACTTAAATTAAATATCCAAGGTCAATGACTCATTATATAGATTACAATTTTATTTATGAATCATAATATTTATAGTTGTAACAAAACGTGTTCAAAGTTCAGTTTGGAATTAATGATTCATTTTGTTCTCCTTATTGTATTTTAATCTACAAATCAACTCTATAATCCAGGGGTCGACAACTGGAGGACTGTGGTCCGGATTCGGACCGCAGAAGGCAAATCTCTAGATCCCATCAACACATTGTACTTAATGATGTCATTACTTATTTACTGTAATGGTGTATTATACTATATAGTATATACTATGTGTTATTTTGTTATTATTATTAATATAAGATATATACTTCATCAAACTCAGATTATAGTTTTATCATAATTCATCGCAAATATTGTATCAGGAAAGTAATATTTGGGTTATCGTACTGCTTATATTATAATTTTTAATATAAATTAATTGTTATAATCAGGTAATTATTTTTATTTTTATACTGCTATTTTCAAATATAAAAGAATTAACAAAGATTTTTTCACTGGACCTCTTTGATTTATTATTTTAATCTTAAGGAACCCAATAGAAATTACTTGCCGACTCCTGCTATAGTTCATGCAGAGATAAAGTATTTACATTAAAGAAATTTGAGTTTAATTTACTTATAAATTTAGTAAATTGTAGTTTTAAATTACTCTGACTAAAATGAGGTGATAGATTAATGAAAATTATTTTTTAGGTGTATCCAGAGATTTGGCTTTAGAAGTAGTCACTAAAGTTGGATTGACCAAACAAAAAGATGAAACTGTTGATGTAATTTTAAAGTTGTATGACTTGTTTCTGCAAAAAGATGCTCTTTTAATTGAAGTTAATCCATATGCAGAGAGTATTTCTACTGGAGGATGTAAGCAAGTTTTGAATGTATTCAATTATGATACTTTTCTTAATTATTTGAATTATTTATAGATTACTGCTTGGATGCTAAATTCCGTTTTGATGACAATGCTGAATTCAGACAAAAAGAATTATTTGATTTGCGTGATTGGACCCAAGAAGATGAAAAAGAAGTTGAAGCTTCAAAGTTTAATCTTAATTACATTGCACTTGATGGTGATTCTTCAAAATCTATAAGATTGAACATAATGTGTTAATAATTATATTCCTATATGTTTCTGACAGGTACTATTGGTTGTTTGGTAAATGGTGCTGGTCTGGCAATGGCAACTATGGATATAATCAATTTGCACGGTGGTAATCCAGCTAACTTTTTGGATGTAGGAGGTGGTGCTACTGCTTCTCAAGTGAAAGAAGCCTTTAAAATCATTACATCAGACCCTAAGGTAAGATTTATATATATATATATATATATATATAATTCCGTTTAAAGTTTGAGTATAATAATTCTTATTGAATTAAATCAAATTTTAGATCATGGAGTTTTTTATTGTAAATTTTATTTATTATTAGAAGCTGTAATTTTCTTTCATTGTCTATTATAAGCATAACTTAGAAACTAAAGGAATTTTCTATTCCTAAGGTACTGAGCGATAATTTATTGATTTGCTTATTTTGAAAATTCATCAAAGCTACTTAAGAATGACTATTATTTTTCCTCTTAAATTTTAAAAAAGATACTATGTCTATTTTTAGTTATAAATTGATTTTATTGGGTTGATATAAATAAAATGTGAGCTATTTTTAAGTTCAACACATTTCTTTCAGTTAATTTTTTCAACGTATTCAAATTTAAATCAATAATTAATAAGTGATGCAAAACTATATGGTTTTATGGATTGCAGACTGAAGTATTCAATTGATGATACTGCCAGTTTTAGATAATATGTGTGTGTGTGTATGTTATATGTGTGATTTAGATTATGAAATAAAAATTGTATGGATCTAATCTAGAATATTTAGAATAGTTTTGAAGCCTCTTGAAATTTTCCTATTAAATATTTAATAGGTTATTATAATTTTTTCAAACACTGATTTTCTTATTACATCTTCTTGTTCTTAATTTAAGATTCTTTATTAATTTAGTTGAATTGATGACCGTCGAAACTGGTAAAAGGGGGACCTATTTTATAATTTATTTCGATAGCTATTTTTGTTATTAAATGGTGAAAGGACTTGTTTTATAATAATGGTAAATAGTTGTTTAATAGCATTCTCTATATTCATATAACATGATAATATAAAATTACAAAAATATGCGTTATAAAACTATTACTAAAATTTTATATATAATTACTTTAATTATTAGTAGTTATTTTTACTATGCCTTTTTCATACGACCCATACCATTTTTTTTGAATAAAACATTGTATGAACCTTATGACAAACTAGGAAAACTAACACAAACATTAGCGGGACATATTAACTACGAACTAGCTACTTTGTGCCTTCCTATTTCACAGGTTGAGCTACAAATTCAATCTTGAAATTTACAAATTTCGTTAAAGCTAAGTGCTACTAATGGGTGGCTTCTTATTCGTGTAACCCTATGATGTTTTTGTTATTCTCATCTCACATATAATTATTGTCCTTTATTTATTTATTTATTTATATTAAATACGGGATGAGTCCAATTACATTGATTTTGTTGACAATAATTCACAAGAAAAAAAATAAATAAATAAAAATTACACGTATATTAGAATAAAAGACAATAAGTAGACTAAATACTAAGGAATTGTGCGTCCTCATTGGTCAGTTTTATCATACGAACAATAGAGCGATTAGTTAAATAATTATAGCAGCTAAAAGGAATATGAAATGAGAAAGATGATCTGGAACAATAAGTAGGAACTCTGAAATTAAGCTTAGATAGGAGCATTTATTGTATGGATTATATTTTACTTGTATGAATAATAATAAAAAAAAATTTCAAATACTCTTTAATATTTTTATTAAGCAATATTAATATTTCTTGTTGTGTTTAATATAACTAAAAATCCTTTAATAATAATAGCAGGCGTTATTATAATCCAAACATCCTTCAGACATAGTTACAGAACAAGACCTCTCTATAAATGTTTGTCAACGTTATACTACACTTTAATAGACGGTACACTACGCTAGGGGTTTCCAACCTACGGCAGCGGCCCGTCAAGCTTTTTTTAACTGGCCTGCCAAGCTAACTTATGTTTTGAAAATATAATAATTTTCAAATTATTAATTTATTATACTAGAGATTCCCAACCCGTGGTACGCGAAGAAATTTTTTTATTACTATTTGCATTCAATATTATTTAATTTAGTTTAGTTTGTTTGATATTAGTTAATTTTATAAAATTATTATTTTATCAACATAATATTTAATGTCTATGACATGGGGTTTCTAATCGTAGCAACAACAACAAATATCACATTAATTTTATTTATTTAATTTAATTATTATTTTTTTTTATTAATTGGAAAATTGTAATTTAAAATTTAAATATTTAGATTTAACTAAAAATTAAGATTTTTTACTTTTATAAATATCAAATAATAAAATTGTAAAGAAATGAATGAATAATAAAAATATGGGCTAAAAAAATTTGACTCCTAATTTAGTTTTAGAATTGAGGTGGTACGCGTAGTATTGATTATAAAAGTGTCTGGTGGTACTCGATGATAAAAAGGCTGGGAACCCCTGTATTAGACTATAAATTATATACTAGTAGACTACATTTATTTTTTCAAGTGTTGTTTTCTACAACTATATTAAAAAAATATATACATTTTTAAATTGTCAGAAAATAGTTCACATCTATCTTCGATTAAATTTTCTATCTATGCATTCCTAAGAAATTTTGACCCGCAATTCCAAATTTCAAATTTAGCCCAGCGTAAAAAAAGGTTTTGAAACCCCCTGCTTTACACCATTAAACAACATGAGAAATTTGTGGGGGGATTTAATCTGATATTTTTAAATATTATATTTATAGTTTAATTTTTTTGTAGGAATTGTAAAATTTATTGAATAGAGGTTCTAGTTTCTGTATATACATATACATATACATATACATATACATATACAAGTATATTCTTTAAATTGTTAAAAATATTTATAAAAAATAGTATAATTTGAAGTCTTTAAGTATGATTTAAAATTTATTTTTGAATGTAGGTATGTGCTATTATGGTGAATATTTTCGGAGGAATTATGAGGTGTGACATCATTGCTGAAGGAATAATTGCTGCTGCTCAAGAGTTAAATCTTAATGTACCAATTATTTGTCGTTTACAGGTGAATATTTAGTATTATTTTCAATAGTCAATAATAATTAATAAATTATTTTTATGGACATTAACTTCTTCTTTTAAATCATAGGGTACAAATGTGGATGAAGCTAAATTGCGCATTGCCAATTCTGGTATGAAAATTTTGCCTGTAGACAATTTAGATGAGGCTGCTCGACTTGCAGTCAAATTGTCTGAAATTGTGAATCTAGCTCGTGAACAACATTTGGGCGTCAACTTTGAAATGCCTATCTAAAAATTCAATTAAAAGGATCACTCAGTAATTTATTGTATGTTCCAATAATATTTATCCTACTCCGGTTCATTTGCACATTTTTCTTATAAATATACAATATTAAAAAACTACATTTTATATTCTTACTTAAAGCTTTAATTATTTAATGGAGACATAAATAGACTTGACATTACCCTTTTTTACTTATATTTGTTGTCTTCATTCTTAAAAATTATTTTTGGTGATTTTTATTTTTATTTTATTAGATACAATTTTCTTGATTACGTTACTGTTATCAAGTTAATTATTAACTTGATAACATATCCACCCTAAAATGTATAATCTAGTATTAAAAGTATCTAGTATTTTGTATGATTAAGAGATACCAATGATTTAGTATAACATAATTAACATAAATGAACTAATTATAAAAAATGAAGATGGTTTTTAATCCCTTAAATGTAGCAAGTGGGTTTAATGTTTGTTTTTTTTATAGTCTCCTTGAATTAATACAAACAAATAGCAATGATTTTATAGCTTTTAATATAGGAAGTCACATTAAAAAATGCTACTCAACATAGTTTACATTAATATTCTTATAATAAACAGCATAACTAATCTTGTAATGAGTTTCCTTCATTTGTGTTTCATGTAATTCCTTCTTTTAAAAAATCAACGACATTACTTAACAACAGCTTTATTATTTTTAATCCAAGCTGTCTAATTATCTTAAATGATCAAGTATCAAAAACTATATTCTAGGATTTTACTATACTTGTACTTAGACTACCATTACCATAAATTATTATTATTATTATTATTATTATTATTATTATTACTACTATTGTTGTTAATATTGTTGTAAATTATCGTGAATGTAATAAATTATTGTTATGAAGTAAATATCATTATACCATTGTTATTAATTATTATTCATCAAGGTAAAAGATTAAAATACTACTCATTTAATCCAAAAATTTTTAAAGATATGGCACATAATTTCTTTCAAACAAAAATTTAATTCTATTAATATGTAAATTGTAATTAGTGATTTTGGAAATATTGTTTATTGAATAATAATTGTTGGAATGACTTGAAAAATAAATTATGCCTGTATACAATTTTTAAGCTAACTAGTATCATTGATTATAAATACTATTATTTAGTATTTATTTATTTATTTTAGTATTTATAATCAATGCTAGTATGTTTTACTTTAGTGATTTATTTTATTTCATGTACTTATGTGGTCGCGTACATTGAAAAGAAATATAATATTGCTTTCAGAAATCGAATTTAAATCGTCGTATTTTACTTCGCAGTCTAATCCACTGTAAACGGTGTAAGGTAAGCACGTGTTTCTATAAACGTTTCAGTTTAGAATTGGTTTACGTAGGATCTCATCGATTGGCTACACTCGATGAAAACAATCGTACTCACCAATGAAATGGTGCATGGTAGGTTTGGTTTGCCTCCGCCCACTTGCGTCGAAAACCGAAAAAAATTATTATAGGAAAAACAATATTTTCTCTATGCAGTATCGTAGAGAACGTCTGAATTGAAACAACGAATTGGTGGTCAATTAAACGGACCTCTGTCGCATTCGCAATTTTTTTTTTTTTCTAAGTTTGTTTTGATATTATTTATGATTTGTGAACATCAATTATTTCTTATTTCGTAATTTATTTCTTCTAATCGTTATTCATCAACGTTTCCAATTCGTGAGTATTATTTTAACATATTTTTATTTGTTATTTACCATTTAGTAATTTTTTTCCGTCGAAACGAGTATACCCATAATCTTCGATTACAAGAGGAAAACATCAATTTTAATGTTTATGAATCTCTAACAATAATTATTCTCGTGATCGAATTTTGTTGGTATTGATGAATCACAATGTAATTTACTTATTAAGACGATGACACATCCTCGTGTTGTCCAGGGTACGTCAAATGATGATTGATGGGAGGAAGTGGATAGTCACCCCTAGAACAAATTTTTGTCTTTCTCTCGCTCCTAGTTCCCACCAGATATCTTAGTCCAAGCAAAACTACCAACATCTGAAAAAATGAGATTTTGACTCCTGAGTAAGAATGATGTTGGAAAAATTATATTTTTCCCGGTTATTAATCGATCGAATGAACTACTAAGAAGATTTTTTGATAATAATTGAGAAAGTGAGGTAAAATGGCAGGTGGTTTCTAGACTTCTAATTATTTTAATACTAATTAAAGATAACAATTCTATACAGACATACAGTCAATAATTTGTTGATTTAAATGTTGATTGCCGGTGTAGTACTATTTGATAGTATACATTCATGAAGAGTTTCACGCTTAATTTTATTTAATTATGCCATGATTAAAGACAAATATAATATTATTTCACTGTAAAGATTGCAATTTCAATCACCGGTCAACAAAAATGGCGCAAATATGAGCATCTAATTTTTATTCAGTATTGTTCACTGGACTTTTTCCTACGAACTAATATAATTTTCGTCGTATAACACGATGAATAAACATGCTAAATATTTACGTTTTTAATGACTTACAAGTTAAATGTAGTTATATCAATAATAACACACATACTTTTATCTATCATTTTTTTTATATATGTACAATATACATATATGATATATCACATTTTGTAAATACCCACAATTTAATATCATATTTAACAGAGAACTTATCTTAATTATATTTCGACTATTCATAATAAATTGATGTTTTATCTACATCATAGTTACATACATAGCATATTTGATACACTTAAATAAGTCTTTTATCGAAGAAAAAAAACATTTTTAAATAAAATAGGATGTGCACAAGCAATTAATTTTTTTTAAATTAAAGTTTTCTAATATTTAAAATAATGATAATCTACATTATTATTATATATGGTTGTCTGTTACACTCATAGACCTACGAACAAAGGTGTATGATTACCATTACTCTGATTAAGTATTAACCAATATTTTCAAAATTTCGTGTGTACTGAGTAAAATTACCTTAAACATGAAAACATTTTGTGGCTGATTATTTTTCATTTGTCTACGGAAATATTTTGGGGGCTAATCCCCCTACCAAGTCCTCCTTAGTTGCATCTATGAAGGTCTATGGAAGTTAAAAACGACATTGTACGAATCATATTTGATGTCGACATTTTTAAATAATATAAATATTTCATTCGGGGTCCGTCCCTCTCCCGTAAGAAAAAAAAAATACGGTCTTTGGTGTAAACGACCTTTTTATCGGTTCGTTAAGATTCAAGGTAGCGCCGGTCAGTAGACGGGCTGCCGCTGCGAATAAAGTCTAGACGTCTAGTCACGTCTGTGGACGGAGTTCGGGGACAACTCATGGCGCATGCGGGTTTGATGTCCTTTTAATAGCATTATTTTAAAATACCAATTTTTGTGGTGATTTGGTGTAGTGTCAACTGACAAGTTGGTAAAAGAAGACAAGATCTTAGATCGATTTAAACTTGGGGGGGGGGGTCGTCTGCATTTAATATTTCCAAAGAGCCACTTGAAGAATTCGGAAAATTCTTGAGCCGTGATGGGCCATCTAAATTCATATTATATAACAATGAAAGTACATATTTCATGTAAATATTATAATAACGCTGACCGGCCAAAGATCCATTTCATTTCACTGTCGTCGGTGTGAGACTAAACCATGTGCAAAAATAAGAAATCCACGGTTTCAACTATTCGCTTATGAGATCACATTAGGTATTTAAATTATCGCGGTTTTCTTCCTCCTTGACCTCGGGCCGGTTAAAATAGATCCGCAGGCCGCCGTATCCAGTGGCGTGCCCGGGAATTTCGAATCGGGAGGGGAGGATGTTATAAGTAATGATATATTTAAGGTGATTGTAATCCATGATTTTCTGTCTCTGTCTATCACACGCGCAACATAGGAATGTAGACGTTTTCTTTTTCCTAAGTACCGATCGATTAGTTAATGCGATAAGAATTTTGAAAATTGATTTCTACTTTCCCACTATTTTTAATTTTTGTACTTAACATCCCCAAAAATTAACTGTTGTTGGTTTTTATGTTTCCAATTCGTTTAGTACTATTTAGTGAAATTTTGGGGGACAAAATCAAAAAAGTGGGAAAGTCAATCTAAAGTAGTCTTAACGTCGAATTTAAATCAGTTTTCAAAATTCTTATCGCATTTATTGATCGATCGGTACGTTGGAAATAGAAAGCGTCTAAATGCCCATGTCTCGCGTGTTATAGACAGAGACGGAAAATCATGGCTTACAATCCCATGAAAAACATGAATCGCCGTGGTAATACCAAAACATAAATAAGGAGTTTTATGGTTCAAGCCCTCCAAAAACGTTTTTAGCTTATAATTATTGCGTACATTTGTGGATTGTGCTAAAATTAAAATGAATTTAATTTATAACACATTGATACAAAGTTATTCAATAAGAATAACACTAATAAACTAAAAAAATATATTGCATTTTTTAAAAATAAACTGCAAAAAAATATGATACCTAGAAACTAGACTACTTATTCCAAACGGAAATCCAACAACCTATCTTTTGTACTCATTTCATTTATGATTTAATCTGTGTTTATTTCAATTTATTGACGAATGTTCATCAGCCATTCGATCTGATTTTTTTTTACTTTTTTTTATCGAAAATTTCAACTGTTTATATATATATTGACTTTGGTTGCGATTTGTTGGTTTTTTTTTTCTGCTGTATGAAAAAGCCTTAAGTAGTAGGCATTTTGGCCTGGAGCGTCGTTTAGCTTTGTGCCGAGCGATTCCAATCGGAGATTCCCGCGTTTTCTATTTTCGTGCACGGAATGTCGAAATTTCATAATATTATGAGCTTGCACGTTCGGTATTTCGACCTTTGTTTGGACTTACACGACGTAAAATTGTCGTTTTGCTCGTCGGACTACGTCCTGTGTGCGAGTACCGATTGGCGATTACCGAAGCCCGGAATGGCCGTAATATCTTTCGGTTCAATATTCAATATAATAAAAAAAACCATTCAACCAATGAACCGGTATAAAGTTTGGTTTGGACCGCATATAATATAATAATGATATATAATGTAATCCAGGTTTTTCATGGAAAAATTTTCGAATCCATAGCTGTTATCACGGTCGTTATCAGAAACCATTTTGTTTGGTATTTACAAATCATTCGCAGCTCCGAACAAGAAATTTTGCACCACAATTGATTTTTGTTCGTTGTTTACATCGTTGTTTACATCGTTGTTTAATGTTTATCTGTGTGTGCGTTCCGTCGTTGAACTAGGAGGTCTTATTCGCCGAGTGAATTGCTGCGAAGAGAGACTTTGAACGTGAGTACATAAAATGAATCCCGTTAATGGTAGTTTTCTTGTTCTCGTTGTGGCGGTGAAGACGACGAGGTTGATGCCGCCGCCGCCGCTTTTAAAATCCAACATATGGGGCTATACAATTGAAGTGTTGTTGAAGCTGATAAAAAATCTGTGCATGCCTAGTGATTCTTCTGCAGTTGTCTCCTTAGCGAACGGTCGTCTAGGCTCTTTTGGTGGTCGTGATGTTCGCACAAAGTCACTGGACCGTATGCTTTTTAAATGTTGAACATTTTATCATGGCTGATTCGTTTAATAAATTAACGTCAAACTAGATCTCGGTTTATTGTTTCAATACATTTTTTGGTTATATCTACTTTCTTTTGTGAGAAATACCATAGCCGACTCAAATGTTCTTTCCATATATATACGTATATGTGTACATTTATGTTATAAGTTATAAGTGTCATCTCGAAGTACGTTTACTTTTTCGTTTCTTCATTGTATTTATTTTATTTTATTTTGTTTTTGTTTTTATCAATTTTGAGTATGTTTATGTGCATGTCTTTTGATTGTTGATTAATATTTATTATTTTTGATTGTTATTTTTATAACACTTATACATTTTTTTTTTTGTTTCTGTAATAATACTGATAATACTTAGAAGTTTATTTCGTAACTTAATTTTCATTTATTTTAACTGTTCAATTTATATTATGTTAGCCATTACATATGAGTAGCGTTGGTTAGGGGCTATTCGCCATAACAATACTTAGGACTTAAGAGCGTTAAGAGTTAAAACCAATGGTCCGTTTTTTAATTTGATTATATTTCTACATTTGTATTAAGTTGTATTATTTCATGTAATAATTTGACTGACATTTAATAACAATAGTTTATGATGTATTTGTATATTTATATTTTTGCATTTTTAATTTTTATCACAGAAATATCACTGTTGGATTGAATTGCATCAATCACAACATAATAATATTCCATTTTTATGTCCATGTTTATTTTCTTTATAGTTTAAGCTATTTAATATTTATCTCATGATTTGTTATGAATTTGTGTTTAATTTTCATACCCCTGCCTTACTGTTCTATCACTATTTTTCCTTCATTGTGTCTTGTTCTATTTGTTTTTATATTTACATTTTTTACTTTTAAGTTTTATGTATCATTTTTTTATATAATTTAATTGTTTTGAATTAATTTAACTATAATTTATATTATATGTTTTAGGTTAGATGAATTGATTAAGAAAATTGAAGGAGATATAATTGTAATGTTCAAAATGTTCAAATGACTTCATGCTTTTTTTAATAGCTATGACTACATCAGGTAAACTAATTATATTCAATAATTACTTAAATTTTATATTGAGAAACTGTTGTATGTGGTATTAAAGAAGATTTTTGTGTATAATTATTACTCAAGTGTCTGTATTAATTAATCATCAATATTTATTAAAATAATTTAATTATTGAACTCAAATTGTACTCAATAAAGCTATTTTTATGTAATCAAAATATAATTAATTGAAAAACTATTCATAACCATTTATTTATATATTTCTATTTGTTGTTTAAACTTTCTTATTAAGCTTGGAAACATCTAGTTGAAATTTGTGCTTTTTCAATAATGAGAATCATTTAAAACATTTATATTGTAATATATTCAGATTTTAAAATTTGTTTATTTTGTCAGAAAAGAAATTTAACCAGATTTTATTAAAAGAAGGATGGTAAATTCATAATGAACTTATTGCAATAAAAGTATGAATAAGTATATTATATTATTATAATATAACAAATAACATTATTATAATGTAAATTGTAATTAAAACTGCACATTTACTGTTTAATTTTTTTTTAAGATTGTCGCAATAGGTTGTTATCCATAAATTTAGTGATGCCACTAATCTTTGTGGTGTAATAGCTAAAGCTGGCATCTCATAACATAAAGAAAAATCAGATTAAGATATTATCTATTCTCTGAATGCTAAGAATGCACAACTGAGCTTAGTAGCCAAATGATAATACTTCTTTTGTGATCTGCAGGTAGGAGTTTATCTTGTGATTTTTGGTAGAATATGCATATACTACATCCCTATTTAGGCTGAGTATGAGTACTGTAAATGATAATATTCCTTATTATACGTCATACAGACTAGTGAGATGTAAGGCCAATAATTTTTGCCAATTTTCAGGTCCTATAAGTTGAAAGTTTTGCTGACACATGTTTATTAAGTGTCACATTTTCATAGAGTAGTATAGTTTAAAATCTAACCTATACACAAAAGTTTTTCATGTCTGATTGTGAATGGGTATTCTTATAATTATATATTTCTTAATTTAATTTGGTTTTATATTAATGTTTTAATATTTTATTATTTTATTTTGTTAATTCAGTTTAGTGTTATAAATTTAACATCGATAATTATTATTATTATTATTATTTTATTTTGCAGTACAAACATCTTACATTGTCAGTGGTTATTAGACTTTGAGCTTATTCACTGAGCAATCTCCCAGCATTCCCAATGAAAAGTGCAGCTGATGGTGAATCAGAAAATTTACGACAATTAAATACTACTTGGGGAAACAGTAGAGGTGAACAGCAAACTGAATTGACTTCAGAGGCACGGAACACAGTACGAAGAACATTATTTGTTGATACGCCTACTACTTCCGCAGAAAGCAATGATAACGTTTTAACTGACAGTAACAACGAACAAAATAATAAGTGGCTATCATACGTATTAGAAAAATTGACTGACGACCCTAAAAATATGCCTGGCAATAGTCAAACTCCTCCTGCCAAAGAAGTAAAAGATAAGGAGCCAGAAGTACAAATAGGAACTGGAGCAGAATCTGGCATTAAAGATGTTTGGGCTCATAATTTGGAAGAAGAATTTAGTTCTATTCGAAAGTTGCTGCCAAAGTATTGTTATGTAGCCATGGATACGGAATTTCCAGGAGTTGTAGCTCGGCCAATTGGTGATTTTAAAACAACTGCAGATTATTTGTATCAGCTCTTGCGCTGTAATGTTGATCTATTAAGGATCATTCAATTGGGACTTTCATTTTTCGATGAAGATGGCAAAACTCCTACTGGTCCATACACTACATGGCAATTTAATTTCCAATTCAATTTGTCAGAGGATATGTATGCTCAGGACAGCATAGAATTATTGACAAATTCCAGGTAATAATAAAATATCAAAAATAAATATTTTAATTTATATTTTTATTTAAATATTTATTTTTCAGAATACAATTCAAGAAACACGAAGAGAATGGAATTGAACCATTATATTTTGCTGAATGCATGATTACATCTGGATTAGTATTGATGGATAATATCAAATGGATGACATTTCATAGTAGTTTTGATTTTGGCTACCTTGTCAAAGTTTTGACGGATGAAAGATTGCCACCAGAGGAGAATGATTTCTTTGATATGTATTCTCTTTACTTTCCTTGTGTATATGATATCAAATATCTCATGAAAAGCTGCAAGAACTTGAAGGGTGGTCTACAAGAGGTAGCTGATCAGTTGGAGCTTAGGCGGATTGGACCACAACATCAGGCCGGTAGTGATTCTCTTCTAACAGGAATGGCTTTTTTTAAAATCAGGGATATGTATTTTGAAGGTATGATTGACAATAAGAAATATTGTGGTCATTTGTATGGCTTGGGTATTACCACTTTGAACAACGGCCAAATCCGTTATGATAATAATGAAGGTGCATCTAATCAATAATATTGAAAATGTATGATTATTATTATTAAAATTTATCTATATTCTAATGACCATAATTTTTATTGTTAACTAATGAATGGCATACTACACTTTAATTTACATTTTAATTTTAAAGGTATAAATTTTTTTTTTAAAGATGTTCCATTAATTTTATTTTTCCTCTATTGATTAATTCTGTTTACAGTTTTGTTTACCAATTTTTTGCTGAATTAGAACATTATAGATGTAATCTTAGTTAAGAATTATGTTAAGAATAACAAATTAAAAGAAAAATTGGTCTATGTAATATAAAATAATTGTGTATACTTTTTGTATTTTATTTTCTAGACCTAGATCATTACAATAAAACTATTCAAAATATTTTATGCTTTGACAAATGAAATGAGTATGCTAAGTATTGGCTTTTGATCATTTTCATAATTTATAAATATATATTATGTATATAAAGTCATAAAAGGCAAAATTATTTAATTAATTTTCTGAAAAACTTAAAAAGAATTTGTCCATTAAAAAAAAAAAAAAACATTAATTTTCCCTTAAAAAAATGTTTATTCATGCTCAAAAGCTAAGAAGTTAAAATTTATATTGTACCTTTGCCTATTAGGACTCAATGTTAAATTTACAATTGTTCATATTTTTAGTTTCATGCATTTATGGAATTAATTAAATGCAATTCAAATCCTATATTGTTACAACTGTTAAATACATTTACATTGTTATTTTAATTAGTAACATATTATCTTAAATGAGTAAATGTTTGTTTATAATAGATTCTTTGAGAAGTAAGGAGTAAAATACTAGTTCTACCATTATTTATTCACATATTATGTATAAATCTGTATCCCTAATTTTTTTTATGTAGAGAAATGCTATAAAATTTCATGTAGATCTATTTTCTATAGTCAATTTTTAAGTGTATAGTTTAAAAACAATTATTTGTCAATTACTATTTTAACAAAAGTGTTTTTGATTATTTACTATAGCTTAAAAAATAGGAAAGGTTTGAAAATGTCAGTAATTTCATACTTAATTTACTGGGTGTGTATACGAGATTTAAATAAATACTACTATTTGGAAACCGCTTAGAATTTCACAATTGTCACACACGAATACATTTGAAATGTTTCTAAGACTAATGCAAATTGAATACACTAAAACATTCCTAAAACTTACACAATTGACTTAAATCAACTGATTTTTCCTTCGAGGAGAGATTTCTATTATAAAGGAGATTAATTTTACTATTGTACAATATTTATGCATTAGTCCAACAATAGTTTAAAAATTGTTTATTACAAATATTTGGGCAACTGTTTAAAGTTTGATTATCCTGTGGATTTTGTTGATTACTTTACAATTAAACTTTACAATTATTTTACATTAATAATTTTGGTTTGTAATATATTTTTTAAAAAATTGAATATTTCTATGTTGTGAAGTTATATTTACATTAAATAAACTTGATTAAAGTGCACTTTTAAAAGTGTATGATTATATTATGTCGTGTTAAATACAAAATTAATTTAATTGTAATTTAATGGTTCTTTAAAGAAATGAATGAAACAGTTTTTTTATATAAAATGTGATTTAAGAACAATGTAGTTATGTAGCTAAAGTGGCTCATGATGGTTTATGTTTATTGTTATTTTTTACTAATAATTTTATTTTAACTTAAGTGCTTGTGATTCACATATATTGACCTTTGTTCTAGTGTCTTGTTTGAAAAACCGTCTAGATCTAGAAGAATTAGTGTGTGGTTCAAGTTTGATATGAGCTGTTCTGTTATTGGTCTATCTGTGTTTGATGAAGGATTTAGTGTCAATCATCGCATATTGATGGTATTTCAAATTAATTTTTTATCATAATTTGATGAAAAAAGACATTTCTGAAATAACTTATACATATTATTATTTAAAAATTATTGTGTTTTTACAATAACGTTTAAAATAAAAAATGTGGGTACATAATATTTAATAACATTTATGTATGTATTTATTTTCATTATCAATGTATACAAATATTATTAGATTTACATTTATATTTTGCTTAGTAAAGCATTTCAAGATGAAATATGTAAATAGTTGCCGTTATTTAAATTTTTTATAGTTCTGAAGTCTGAAGAATTGAAACTATACAGTTGAATTACTTAACAATATGACAAATGAAGGAAGTAAGTAGTTGAACTATAAATTATGATAAGTCATTATGAAATAAATTAAAAACTTGGAGTGTTATCATTATTCATAAAATGATTCCTAACCTAACCTAACCTGTCCAAAAATGAAATTATTGTACTGGGTTAGATAGAAACTTTTCTAAAACAATATTTCTTTGGTTCCATATGGGTTCAAACATTCCTTGCCTCCTTGGTGTTCATATATTAGTTTATATTTATTTATTTAGGAATATTAATTATTTTCGTATCCAAGTATTACTGATTGATTTTATATCTATTTTTATTGTTATTAATTTGTAATCATAATGTCACCCAAAATATTTGATTTTACTGGTCGAGGACGACCATGTGGACATGTGGTGTATCAAACAAACTAGGTATATGAATTGGTATTTAAAATATCGGATAACGAAGGTTATTACATGTAAATAAATCTTTCTCTCAAATGTTTTATTTATTAAGGTTATAAATTGACAGACCAAAACGTTATATTATAATGGAGCAGTATATTATTTTCTCATAAACTATATGTATTTATTCATATTAAGTTACTGATTATAGAATAGAAATATTTAAATATCTGTACACCTAGTCATCTTTAGACGGCGCGGCGTGGTGCATATACCTATTATTATGATTATTCCGCCAGCAACCTGAATGATCAATTCGCTAAATTTATTTTTTGTACTCATGCCAATGAGATCATCACAATTATTATCATAATGTGGTTGCTGATACGCGCATCTCCGTCTGCACAATAATCGTTTAGGAATTTCAGTTCTTAATCGAATACAAATCCTCAATTTTGTTTCATTTCCGTATTAAACGGGAACCCACAAAATCACTAATTCTGTACAGATATTGTATTAATATTGTTACTAAAAATTCTACCGACAGGTGAAGTGAAAACGGGTTCAAACTCCGTGTTCTTTTTAAGTGCGTTATTGACGTGTTTTATTCTCATAAACAGCTTATTTTTGTCGTATAATATGATGGATTGTACTCAGGTATTGAGGTATTCTACTGAGAACAGTAGAAGTTGATTATAAAAACATCATTAGGTACTACTGTCGATCGATCGCTATTGTACCTATGTGCGCAACATCATAATAATTAATAATTGTATATTATATTTTTTATACATTATACATCAGTACCGACCCAACAACAAGTACTTATAATATAAATTCGCCATACTGTATAAAAGTTTCTTTATGGAATTTAATTCTATAAGCAAAATAATATAAAGTAAACAATTGTATATATTTAAATTTACTTTTTTTTCTTGTGGAAGTAAAGAATTTAATAACATTTTATCTCATTGCTAAATTATCTGGACTTTTAATGGACAGGTACCTCGTACATTTAATGTTGGTAGGTATTATATGTAGGTATCTGTTATAATAATAATTAATAATTTATAAACAACTTAATTCCAAGCGTAATAGAACCTTTAACATAATTATTATTAAAATATTATATAATATATAATATTATTATAATTTAAAAATGATTTACCTATAAGGATACTCGTTCAGTCCACATCAAATCAATTTAATTTATCGCTTGGATCTTATATTATCAAACGATAAATAATTAATATACCATTGGCTTGTAAACTTCATGATTGTCTTACTCGTAAGTAGTTGAGAATAGTCGGAATAACCAGGTATCTCCACGTATTTTATTTTATTAATTAAATTTAGTGATTTAGATAACTAGGAAGTTAGAAATATATATACATTTATATATACAGTTAGGTAGCTTTCTTATTGGAGAACTTAAATATCTTTTCAATCTATTTATGCCCCAATTAGAAATTAAATTATTTAATTTTCTACGTCTTCTGAAAAATTAAAAAAAAGGTTATTGCACCGGACCTTTCATGTATATTAATTATACCTGGATAAATAAGTATTGGGATTCAGTTTATAGTTAATAATATACTGTTTTATACTTCTATATTATGCCGAGCCTATATTATTACTCCGATCAATTCTGAATATGTTTCAATTATTTTTAAATTCTGAACGGAGTGATGGAATCTATTGATTTTACAATGATGTGTTTTTTTTTTTTTGTGACTCATCACGTTTTGGGGCAGTAAAAATGTTTCGATTTTCTTAAACAGCAACTTTTCTGAAAGGAAAGTGAATGTAGATGGTACTTGGGCAAGTTAAAAATCCAACTTTTTCAATATTTTTTTAAAAAATCGAAATAGATAAAAAAAATTACGAAAAAACGGGAAATTTTATGCAAAATCACGTTTTTATAAAATACATTTTTTTTAAAATGCTCTAACTCAAAAACTAAAAACCGCAACAACTTGAAATTTTCACCAAATCTTTATATTGGCTTTCTCTATACATGGCTAAGTTTTCAAAGTATTTTGACTTATTTATAGACAATTTAAATTTTCGATTTTTGTAAAAATTTTTTTTTTAATCATCTATAAAATTTTTTTGGCCGTCCGAAAACTCTTGAAAATGTATTAAAGGATTAATTATAAGTTATACTAATTGTAACTAAAAAATATCGGAGATATTTAAATTTTTTTTTATAAGCCCATAAAGTTCAAATTTGTATAAAATATGTTAAAATCGCGATAATTTGCAAGTTATTTTGTAATTGAAAATTCATAACATTTTTTCTGTTCATACTTAAGGTTTAAAATTTTAACACTAGATTGTCCATAAGCTAATCTTCAAAAATATATAAAAAAATTTCTACCAGACTGAAAAGAAAAAATTTTATGACTGTTTGAAATTTAAATTTTTACGAAATTGCGTTATAATTCAATTTAAATATAAAATCCTATATTATTATATACACATTTTAGACAAACATATTAACTCCGTTCAGAATCGTTATTCGTTAATCGATATCTATCATTGCATTCAAATTTAACAAATCCATTGTAATAATGACCTATCCTATAAACGAGGTGCACTCCACGAGTCTTCGCCCCCAACTGTACAGCAAAGCGAGGCCCACCCGTTTTTTTTAGCTTATCCGTCGTAGTAATACTATAATTTACCTAAAACCAATGGTTTTTTATTTTTAGACATTCATTTTGTTAAGCTTTTTGTGAACATTTTGTAACGTGTAGTATACAAATAACGGGGAAACTTAATCATTAAATTAATTTAATTATCACTTAAATATCACTTATATTCAACGAAAATATTACGGTTTGCCAGTGCTAATAAATGGGAAATAAAGATGTAAACTATATTTCTGAGTGGTCATGGCTATTCAGACAGTATTCAGAACAATATATAAAGCTGTGTATTATAATATAAGGTTATTATTAAAAAGTTAACGTATATTGTTTTGAATGAATGCGACACTCGTATGTATATATTATTATTATTGTATATAAGTAATAGTAAATGTATCATTCAGCGATATTTTGTCTTAGGTACCTCTTACCTATACCTACTACCTTAAAGTAATGGAATATTTTCTAAATTATGTTAAGTCGCGTTTTTTAAATTGATCACGCACATATATATATATATATATTTGAGTTGTTCCTAAGCCTAAGCACACGCGCATATTTATCGCATATTATTATTATTTGCTTACTCGGAACACAGTTGCCGGCGACAGTAGTGCATATAACATCGTTACACCTATGGGAGTATGGGACTATGTAGATAATATAGCAATAACGGGTTCATAATACGCGGCCATCATGTTATTGTGTACGTTAGAGGATATTTTTCAGATTGCGTATGTGTGGATATCCGAGGAGCAAAACAACAAATAAAGTTGTAAAGCTATTGATTTTTTTCACCTAGTTTTTGATCGTGATCCAAGTTGCTGATCGAACGTTGCGTTATTAGTTAGATCGATTTCCGTGGTTAGTAAACAACTGATCCGAATCAGAACGATTGCGCGGATGATTTTCGATTAGCTTCGGTTTTGAAAAACTTCAATGCGACTGTGCCGAAACAAACGCAGTTATTGACAAGGTTGAAGAAGAAAACGAAGGAATCGTTGGATAGTAAAGTATACAATATTTTGTACACCTAGGGCCAAGGCAATAGTATTGTTGTTGATGAATTGAATTTAGTACTTAGTAGGTACTGTGTAGGTAGGTACATGTAGATCTCTTATGGGTCTAAAATTCGAGAAGTCTAGATGGATTTTAGGAATGCATACGAAAATTATTCATCTATGACAAAATATACTGTGAACGGATGGTCTTATTATTAAATAGTAAATATAGGTACTCGTAACTTGTATTTCAAAATTGAGCCAAAATTAACTATTCTATTAGTATCCGACGTGGTTTTTCTCATAAGTCGTAAATATTATTCCATTCAATAAAACCTTCGAGGAGTTGGAACTTGGAACCACTATTTTATTGCTGAATATAAACTAATAAAAGTAATAACTATAGTATACCGATGCAGGTATAATAACACCGAATTCGATTATACCTGCATTAATATTATACGAAAATCACTCGTTTTTCCATGTTGTATTTTTAATGTTTTCATTTATCATATAGCTTGAGCCTCGAGGTCGTCATCGCCTTCGTTGTAGACGGAAACCGTGCGACAACAACGTCACAACGGTTTTGGAATTTTCCCACCACTTTCAAAACCTTCGACGGCGCGTGGTCGTATATAAACCAACCAACCGCTACGCCGCGCTCACTCAAAACATCATTAATAACAACAATAATAATACCAATATAATATCGTAGGAAAGCTGGTCGACACTCGACTGTACGACACTCTGCCACCGACGTTCCTGCCGCTAACAGTGTTTTTGGTGAGTTGTATTGTTTACATTTATTATCCCCATAGTTATATAGATTCGGGCATTTGGTTAGCTGTAAGTTATTGATATTATATTGGTGTAGGTATATTTTAATTGTTCACTTATGAATTCTTTAGTGGCATTTTGGGTCTCGGAATCTAGGATATAATATATTTTTTTATTGTCGAGTAAAGTTACAAAAGTTTTTTTTTTTTGTTTTCGATTTTCCTTGACGTGGGGCAACGATCGATTTCGTCATTAATAGTGTTTGCGTTCCTTTTCCAGTGAGCCGTATACTCGCGTGATACTTAAATAAAAACAATAGTGCAGTCAAAACACATGCACGTATACGCAGTAATTATTTCTAGAAGCCGTTTTGTTGGTCTAAACTCTGAAGTCTCAATATCTTTTATTTATCGAGTCTAAAGCTTTCTTACTAAAGTTGTTCTAACTAAAGTTATCTAACTAATCAGATCCGATAGGTACCTAGCTGCAATATTTTACTGTTGGCAATTTAAAATATTATTCTTGAAAGAAAATAAAAGTTTTTCATTATTAACCATTTCTAAAATGAATAAACTTAAAAGCCATTTTAAAGGAATAATAATTGTTGAAACCATCGTGAAACTTCAAAATCTGACTAGTGTTCATAAATCAAGCTGCTCGAAGTAAAGCATAAGGGATGATCTCAAATCCTTTTCGTGCGATACTTAGGTATATGTATTTATTAAATCATGTATACTGGGATTGTAAGTATTCCCTTAAACAATATACCATAGTAATTATTTTTATTAATGATCGGTAATATAAACTTATGTTAGTCGATTAATTAATATATTATCTATCTCTTATAATATTGTTGTTCTGTATATTTTTAAAGTTTGATGTAATGGTATAATTGTTTATGATTTTAAATATATACGATTTTCACCAAGCCAGTATATTTTTAATTTTCAGTATCAATAATTTTATGGTGAATATTACATAATAATATCATTAAATATTTGTTGACTGCATTATTCTCGTAAAACCGTTGTAATTTCAACATTGTATCGTATTGATACCTATTGATATTAAAACACTGACCTAGTAATTATTTATTATTAGGAGCTATTTGTTTGCGTGTATCGTACTGGTTATGTTCAATATAAGAATTTGACGTAAAAACTATTTTTTAATTATCTAAATATGGTGTACTTTTATTAGGCTGAACAGAATCGTATACATCACTATTTTTCGGAATGAACCATACTAGTTTAAATACTAGAGATGGTGATCACATGATATTACTACAAAACAATAAAATGTTATGTGTTAAGTAATATAATGAGTTATGAGTTTATGACTGTATGCACTATGCAATGTTATTATAGAATATAATATTGACTTTTATTTTTAATACTGTAGATCTGTATGGATGTTCAATATAAATCTCTTGTTCTCTACGGACTTCGATGCGTTCTAATCTTCAGTTGATGGACTTTTAAGTAATAAATTACATTTGTAAAGAAATAAAGCTTGCATTATCATTATTACTATTTTACTGTGTAAACTGATGCATTTTTCTTTTTGATAAATTTGTGTGGATCGCATGTAATCCCATATAATGGCCCATCAATATATCAATATGACCACAAATTGTTTAAACGTGTGGTTCTATTACTGAAATATATTTTGTATTTACTGTGTTGTTTGCAGATACGTGATTTATAATTTGTTTTCGATTATATAATTGATCGATCGATCGATTGATTCATTTTTAATTTTTACATTTTACATAGTTGTTTTCTCTATGTGAGATTATTAATTATTATCTGAACCATAAACCTTACTGATTACATAAATAATAATAATAAAAATAACACAATATATAAAATATAATATTCTATTGATTATTGGGATTTATAATGATGGGTTTTCTTGTTGATTAGAAAACCAGCTTTTATCCAGAAATAAATAGTTAGAAAATCGCACCGCTATATGTATATTAAATAAATACCATAATTACAAATTTTATTCGTTTGGATTTTTTCCAAACTTATACTTTTATCCATACACCATACACTAAACATTTCCTAAAAATACGAAAGTAAGTTTTTCAGAAATGCCGATAATATATTTTGATAAAATACTGGTCAAAATATATATGTTTTAGAATACATTTTTCAAATGCTTCAGACATTGAATTTAATGTTGTTTAATCTTAAATCGTGTTAATTATCAGCTGTCACGATGACTCATTTAGTCGAAGGCCATTTTTTTAAGGTCATTATTGTTATTGTTAGGAGTTTCACGTCATATTGTACTAGACATATAATAGTAAAAATGTGAGAATAGTCAATTCAAGCTTAATCTACATGTACAGGATATTTGTGGCTAGTTATATTCGTGACTAATGCATGACCCTTCAGAAACCTGTTGGTTTGTTGATAAAAATATATTTGAAAAATAAGATATGGCTAGTAGTATATTTATTGACGATCTGTTATATTTCTTTCTCACGGTTACAGTGCAGTGGAAGGGAGGGATTTTATTTTAACGAATTAGGTACAAACTTTTTTAAAAAAAATTAAAAAATAAATGGTAGGTAACGGGCGGATAAAATTAAAAATACCTAAACATCGTATGGAATTTTTACATTATAAACTGAATTCTAATAAAATGAGAATATTACTTTATGTAAATCTATGCGATTAATATAGTCTATGGGTATGGATAACGTGACTATAATTTTTTTCTTCAAATCGGGACACCTATACATTTTAATTAGAAAACCATTTCATTTTGCGTAAAATAACAATTTTTTTTACTAGAATAAATGTATGATTGTGATTTACTGATCTGTGATTAATAAATATCTACCACAAGTCGACTTTTCTTAGTCATTTTTAGGGACATTTTTAGGTTTTTTGGGGACAGCGAAACGTATGGTCACGTTAGTTATGGAACCTGTCTTTATGCTTTATGTTCATATATTTTAATATTTTAATTTTGCTAAACATTTGAAACCAATAATTGAGATTTTTGTTAGGTTTTTTTCTGGTTTTAGGTTTAAGTCTGATTACATGATTATTCAAAAAAAAAACAAGCATTTTTGCACACATATGTTCAAAATTATTTTTATATTTTCGTTGTTTACGTAAGTTGTTTGGTATATTAATTGGAATAATTATATTGGAAAAGTAATCATATCGTGCAAAAGCTTTTACTTGTCTTATGAAATATTCCACATCATGTATCAACTGGGAAAAATTTGATTGGAACTACTTTTTAAATTTGAAATTAGGCCGGTAAAGACTACAATACTTCTAAAGTCTAAACACATCACTTATATGATCTTATTTGGTATACGTCTAACTCGAGAATAGTATGGAAAATAGAGCAAAATTATAATTTTGAATTAATTATTAAGTTTTTAAAAATTATGACAATAGATGCACAAGATAAGCATCCTGTTGCTATTTTTTTTTAAATGTCAACAACAACCACTACACAGTACACATAATATTACATAAATTTGATTTATCGCGGAGTAGGCTCACGGTAGAAGTGAGACGCACCTGGTTGTCCTTCGAGCAGGATGACCCAAATGTCAAGTCAGAGTATCGGTTTCCTTTCTTAGATAATTCACCAAGTTTTATCCAACCATATTTTAAAAAAATACAACTACAGTATAGTATCCAATCGAAGTAGAAATAGTTCGGCAATAACGTTTATGGCTTGATGAATTTATGAAATTAATTCGCAATTTTTCACGTTGCTTTTTTTATTTTATTTTAAACGATGATCTAATCTGTGCTTCTTGGAGGTCACGCGTGTGCCTACCACTCCTATTCTGACAGGCATACCGATAGACTGCCTACGCGGATGATGTGGTTCATAGTTTGTTTATTGACATAACATTGGACCTACTTGATATATGTATATATATATATATATTTTGTTGTAAACAATTTTGATACAACATAACTGATACATGCTTTGGTGTTGGGTTTGATGCTCATTGCCATCGAAAAGACTATAAGTTAGGTGATATAAATATTAATTCAATATTTGTTTATTATAATTGTTTTTACTAATTTATATTATTTTATTGACATATTATAATTATGAATAAATAAAAGCCAAATGTAATATAAACGTATTAATATTTCGCGTGATTCTATGCGAAAGTATATCTATGTAATAGTATCTAATTTATGAATATTTTTATTTACAGATATTTATTCTAGAAAAAAAGACTATAAATCCCCTCAAACAAGATGGCGATCACCAAAATTACCATGATTAAATTTTTGGAACTCGTAAGTACTTATATAATATTATGTTAAATAAGATTTAATTTTATTGCATATTGGTATTGTTGCATCCTACTACATATACATAGTAAGACAAGTACCCCCCTCTGACTATACATTTTTTGAAAATAATTAATTATACGGCTAGTCCGCTGCTTTTGAACGCTATTGAATAACGTGTGCGCATTCCATTAATATTGTCTACTTATAGGCATAATGATATTACGTTTTTATTGCTGTACAAAGGTATTATTTAGTACCGGTGGCACGACGATAATATACGACGTTAACGGCGATCAATGGTCGAATTATTGTAATATTTGTTCAAAGAAAGTACTTGCATATTTTTTTAAACGTCAACTTTCAAGTGTCTATTTATGTTGGGAATAATTGAAACCCGTCCGGGTCAATGGTAATTTTTTTATAGCGTGATGATTTCTTTTATAGTGTTTCTTTAAAGTGCATCCAAAAACGTTCCAACCTGTGCAAAGTAACTCATCGACCCCGAACTTTCTAAATATGAAATCCTACAAGGCAGTTTATGTCCTTCTCGAGTCCTTTTGGAGATATCCATTAACCGTCGCCCACGAATATTGTGTTCCTTGATCGTATCGGATGTACCAACTGCGGTAGATGTACTATTTTGGTCGCCAACAGCCTTATAATTATCTTATTGACGACTACATAAGTGGTGTGTTCATCATCGAAAACTATAATATACATGCAGATAGTAACAATTAAATAACACTGCGTGGGAAAAATATGCTTCTTTATAAATAGTATTTCAAATAAAAATTGTGACTTGTGCAATTATAGTTAAGATAATTTTGTACGAGTGACAGTGTGCGTGGATGTTTTGACTTCATGTAGGTTATGACTAATACGTGTAATAACTTAAGTATATAATATACATATATATTTTAAATTTGCACGAGTCAATTACGTTATATTTTGTTATGTCTTGTCTTACTAAATTGTGAGTCATAAATACTTGTTCAAGTTGGATATAGGTTATAGGTATAAGTGCTCAGATGTGTTATCTCTTAATTTAATTAAACGTGGAATGAGTAGGACAAACGATGCGATCATACGTCCGATTTGTTTTTATTTAAAAATACATTTTATGTTCTTACATGGGTTATTTGTTTCAATGTCAACTTTTTTGGACTATGTCATTCTTAATCAAATAATTCGAATGCATTAGCATTAAGTATTCTTATTATTGATTTTTAATATTCGTAGGTAGATAGTTACTATTAAATAGTGGGAAAAATATATTTTTTAGTTTCGTTTTATGATGTATTACAAGTTATAAGTAGACCGTGATATTCTTTTAAAATAGCCAAAATATGATGCAAATTTAAAAATTTGAATATGCTAAAAATATTCTTAAAAAATATTATTTTGCAGTTAGTATGCTAAAATATTCTTTTATATCAATATATTCTCTTAATATCAAAAAATGTATATATATACAAAACAAATTTAATGAATAATAATGGTGTTCTCCATTTACGCCAAAATAAATTAACTCATTTTGGGTACAGCCCATTTGCGCCAAAATAAAAAGGTGTGTTTTTTCCAACAGCCCATTTGCGCCAAATTTACCTGCGTAAACATTTTAAATTAACAACTTGGTTAATTCTTATATTTTAAAGACGTATTTAAAACTTATGTTTGTAACATAAGATAAAATTTTTTTTATAAGTCTATAGATTTTAGAGCTTTGTATATTATTACATCGAAAGATAAACAAACAAGTTTTATATAAGTTTTATTATGTTGTACGAGCTTTAAACGATCTACATTTCTCTATTTCTAAAAACGAAGATTTTTTATTTATTAATGAGGAATTATCTAATATAATTATATTTATATGCCACGAAAATTTAAAATCTATAGACATAAAAATAACTTTATTATACGTTACAGGCATACGTTTTTAATATAAGAATTAACCAAGTCGTTAATTTAAAATGTTTACGCAGGTAAATTTTGCGCAAATGAGCTGTTGGAAAAAACATACCTTTTTTATTTTGGCGCAAATGGGCTGTACCCAAAATGAATTAATTTTTTTTTGGCGCAAATGGGCGATGCCCTAATAATTAACAAAATTAATAAAATTATTAAAATAATAATTAACAAAATTAATAACATTATTAAAATAATAATTAATAAATATGAAATTTTTTAAACTTCAATTTTCATTCATTAAATAAAAATTTATGGATTAAAACACAACAGTCACAAAATATGAAAAAAATTATTCGTTGATTTTAATAGACGTCGAATACAAAATGATAAATTGTTAACCCAGAAAAAAATTGTATTACGATAAACACTATGATTTCTGAACTTTGATATCATTTCTCAATTATCAAATCATAGTGACAAAAATTATCTTGAAACAAACCAAATAATAAATTGTTTTAAAATTGAAACAACTTATCGCAACGGTTGAAATGTATTTTAGTGTTGTCACAGTATCTACGTCATTTTTAAATTCGTGGAAATATTTCAATATATGTATTTTTAATTAGTCAAACATGCAAAAACATGATTTTATATAAATATACTCTCATACTATTAAAATAGGCATTTACATTATGCACAGTAAAATTTTGTACTCGGATTCTTTGTTCTGTGAATCGTTGACATATCTTACTCTCGTGGTTGTGTATATATCCATTAAAATACATGTTTTCGCATAGAAATCCGTGCTCTATGTATGAGTATAAAACATTTAGCTGGGATTTGACCGTATGATTATTGTATTATATTCACAGTAAAACAGATAACAGACTGCAGTGAAGTAATTAAATAATTAAACTGTTTTCATTTGGTAATAAATCTTTAGTTATTTTGTGTTTATAAAATATTTTTCCATCTATGTGTTTGCGTCTTGTCACAACATTTTATTTCATTCGGCTGCAACTTATAACAAATATAATGTATAGGTACTTGAAATATTTCCTTCGCGTGCGTTGTGAACTCGATACTGTTTAGTAACCAGTGGAGCCTGCCTACCCACTTGTGTAATAGCAATACGTATTTAATAATAGAAAGATGGGTCACACGTTCGTGAGTAAACTTGTGTACGTTCTATACATGTATAGTTGTACATGTTTAATTATAAATATGTATTACAAAACGCATATTATGCTTGGCGGCAAAATATCATTAACAAAAAAATATTGTAAGATTATATCAGTTATTTTCGGAGTTATTATACCCATATGAATTGTCCTGTAGCAGTTAAAAGCTGAATCGATTGTATCCGCGGGCAAATATATTACAACATTTTTATATTCTAAGGTGTGTATCTGGCATTAGCATTGGTGAATCAATGGTATAAGGGTTAAAAGGATTATGAAAGTGGTCGTAGAGGTGCTATGCTAGCTGCAAACACGCGATATTATTTTTGTTACACTTTTATTTCGATTGATTATATATTATTACAAAATGTTATTTCGTTTTTATGTCCCATAATTATCTTAATGCTACAACTACAAAGCAATAAATAAAAATTTGTCGCGTTCTTGACGGCCAAAAAAGATACATAAAAATGTTATTTTTAAACAAATAGTACAAAATACTTACAAATAAAATTCTAAAAACTTGATTATTTTTTAGAACCGATGAAAAATTAGTTTTGTCGTTCAGTGCAGTATATTATTGGATACGAAGTGGGCTAATTTAACTGCAGTTTTAAATTACTATCAGTCGATAAAGCGAACGGCATTTTCTGACTTGTGAGGAAACGAAATAGAAAATGGCATGATATATTTTAAATTAAATTAATAAATAATTGGTATTGTCCAATGACACATATATTACAGTTATTATATAAAACTTTAAAGACTTATTATATAACCGCGCGAGCAAAGTAGTTTTTTTTTTTTAAAAAGTTTTAATGTTGCCTCAATTGAACGAAAATCCTTGGTCGACGATGTAGAGCCGGTCTCATTGCTTAAAAATATATTCAAAGACTCCTCCAAATTACAGGGTCTAGCGCCTTGTCGTAGTTAACATCACAGCTCTACAGCATGTTGTACTGTAACTATATATGTATTATTACGCCCGGAGACAATCCAAAGTGTACCTATTATATACTACGCATGTTTCCCACAAAGTAATAGTTTTATTATCTCCAAGGTCATAATACTGGTTGGCGATGATTCATCTCGCATGTTTGTAAATATCGGTTATTCGGAATGTTCGCAAACTTCGACGCAGGTCTATGGCTCACTCCTATACAACACGTGCACCTATACATGCGAAACACCGCTACATATTATATCATTCGTTTCGTTATTCGTGAATTAAATGCATAATGTTCAATGTACACGAACACATCACGTATATTATCCAAGCGTGTAGAATTGACCCTGGATCGTTTCGGCCCATTGTTTTTATGTGTACCGGTCGCTGGAAGTATATAATAATAATTATATTAATTCTGTCGGCGTGTATTTTTTATTTTTTATTTTTATTTTTTTGTGAAAGCTGCGTGGTATGAATTGAATCGTAGAGATGGATCCTTGACACTATTTTATTTTCTTCGTTTGTTTTGCTCGTGTTTTAGACATTTTCTCGTGTTGACACAAATTTTTATACCGCGCACTGGATCACTGCGGTAGCCTATGTATGGTAATAGAAACGCGCGCATACCGTCGTAATAATATTTGCTGCTATTATTACGTGCTTATTATCGCCGCCGAATGGTCATTGTAAATTCGTGATGCCGAACACCTGGCGCTACACGATACTGATCGGTCTTCAGTGGTTTGGGTTTTTTTTAGACAAATAATCTTAACAGTTTTACTATGGATTACGAGTGCGATAATATCCTTATTACTATATATCCGTCGTACGGACGTATGAGAAGTGAGACCAGCGATTTTTGCCAACTTTCAGTGTATACAAACGTTGAGAACGTTGTTGAGTACTGTCCGACACAGTGTTATTAGGTACGTGTGACGACGTTTTCCCAGAGCTACACTTGCAGTATGGCTTAGATAAAAAAATCAAACAAATAAAACAAGATAGTACTATTGTTTTTAAAAAAAAAAAAAATTTGGACTAACGAGATCCTATATGGTGGTTCCATTGGTTCCAATCATATTTATTAGTGCAAAATATCGCTTGTAAATAAAGGTTTAAATCACGTTCGATAGAAACTAATTATAATGCGTTCAAATAAAAAAATGTGTACTCGAATAACGCAACGATAATGCGTTTTTTTTTGTTTGTTTGTACTTGTTTGTGGCGTTCTAAAAGCGCCGCGTTGGTATGTACCTTTTGTGTACAGCTTTTCATCGGATAAATTATTACAATTGTTTGGCTGTGTATTTGTCTAATGTATAATTTATGATATAAATAACACCTGCACCGTGCAGCAGTGCATTGTAAATATGCTAATCTATACGTCTACTATATGTAACATTAACCTCGTTTTTATCCCATTAAAATGTATATGTAATGAAATAAACCGTAAAGATCGCGTATATAACGTTGGCCAATATCCAAGAAGAATTAATTAGCCGCGGGGCAACGAAAATCCAGCGTAATGGAAAACGTAATGTAATAATCACACCTTTTTTTTTTGTACTTCCACAGGCTCTGACCATCATCATTTTCGTTCTGCATTACAACAGCTTCCCGGGCGGCGATGCTACTTCCGTCATGATCACTACCGGAACTTATGTTGGTTATGTGATCATTTTGGCAGGTATTTTCATTGGACTTTTCACGGGAACGCCGATAAGCTCTCGATTGGTAAGTTTCGAATTTTCAGTATAAACAATAATATGAAGAAAAACAATTTTTTTTTTTTTTATGTTTCTGGTGATTGATTGAGTTATGTAACTTATATGTAACAGCTTATTACTCTAAAAGTCTGAAGGGTTAAGTGGGACACTTGTATACGTGTGTAAACCGGCAATTGGTCGGATGTCATTATGTCAATCATTTTGTTTTTTTCTGTACAGTGCAGTACATATTTGTACCGCTGCCTGAATGCCTGATAGATTTTCATTCAAATATTATACTGTTGACAAAACGAACCAGGGTTTTGATGAAAACACTCTTATATCATTAAAAATGTGGTATTCACTATTAATTTTACGTTTCTGCGTCCAGTAATTTTTTTCATCGATTAACTGCTATCGCTGTGAAATTTCAGTTCATGTCGTTTATGACATTGACCATGCATCCATCTAGTTGGAAAATCAAGACAGATGTACTCGTACTTCAATAATTATCTGCACGTTTTAGAAGTTTCGTATACGGTATTTAATCTTTTACGCAGAGAAACAGAATCTATTTCTTCTTAAATCTTAGACGATAAAGATTTTGTACCACATGTTTTCTTCAACGATGTTGTTCGAACCTAATCTGTTTACACTTTACATTCAATACGTTATTAGCTTAGCACTATATTCTTTACTAACGTTTATGTGCTTATGTTTCAGGACATGTTCTACGTGTTGATCGGTGCTGCTCTGTACATTGCGTCTGGAGTCATGTCGTACAACTATTACAATAGCTTTGCATTGAAGTCGACCTACGTCAATACCGGCATGACCAAAGCTTGGTTGTCCATCCTTAATGGAATCGTGTTTGTCGTCGATGCTGCATTCACCTACCGCGGAGAATAAACTTTTATTTTTACAAATATATAATTACCTTTAAGTTAAATTATTATTAAGTCGATTTTTTATTTATTTTATCCAACGAATATTTAAAATCATGATTTAACAACATTAATTCTTCTTGCGTTTGAAATAATTATCAATTAATTTTTCCACACGTCTGCAATAAGATATGCACATTTTATAATTTATATAAATGTGCAATCGAGCAAAGTTGATTTATCAATTTATCTTGACTTATTTCTTAATACTGAATCCTGGGATAGACATTCAAGTAAAAGCTATGATAATCAGTGCTTGAATTGTATTTGTTGGTTTACATTGATTATAATATATCATGAATTTATAGCAATATAAAACTGTAAATAATTTTAATTGTGTTAAAATTTCTTGTACCTTTACCTGTTAATTATCATGCCTGTATGTTGTCTCTCACGTTTGATAATTTTATTTTTAAGATAAAATTAATTTTTATAATTAGGAAAATTTTGTATAAACTACAATTTATTTATTTTCTAAGTTTTAATTTTAATATTCAGGAATAGGCACATATCAGTTATATGATTCATTTTTCATATTCACCTACATTTTTTTTAATAACATGATTTTTAAATATTTAAAATAAAAGGCATTAATTAATTAATTAAGCAAATTTGAAGGCATTAAAAAGTATAGTAAAAATAATTTACATTGTATGATTGTTTACTTTTAAATACCATTCATTTATCCAAAATAGTTTAATTTATTTTTAGTATAAAATAGTATTCTATTTAAAAATGGTTAAATTAAATTTTCTTATACTACTACAGAGTTATTGTTATTTTTAATCAGTGTATATAATTATTTCTTTAATTTCTGTCTAAATACCTTAAATATTAATGATTTAATCATACAGTGAGTTTCGTTTAATGTGATCACCGGTTTATAGAATCTATTGGAATCAAAATTGAAAATCCCCAACCAAATCTTATACAACTAATGTTAAATTAATCTCTTATGATAATCACCAAGTACCTGATAATTGAATCAATTTTATGAACATTCTTATTGTTTTGTATAATTAAAAATTATCTATACATATATTAATTAAATATGGGTTTAAATTTCAGGCTAATATGAAAATGAAATTAGTAGAGTTTCAAGTACAATTGAAAATAGATAGTTTCTGTACTTTATTTTAATTTAATTTATAAATATATCATAAAAAAAAAAAAAATGTTTTATTGAATCAATGGTTAAATCAATATGGTTAATAGAATCAAAGTGATCTGAAATTCTGAACCAATGTGATCACATTAAGCGGAACTCACTGTATTTAATTATAAATGATCAACATTTTAATTAGGTTAATATTGTGGTGTGTATTAAATTATATTTAACTTATATTTGAACTCTGCGATAAAACTTATAGTGATTGAATCTAATAATTATTATTGCCTAGCCCCACTGTTTATTGTGTTAAGTACAATAAACATGTTCACCTTTTGAAAAAAATAAAAATAACAAATTCAATATTAATCTTAAGTAGATGTAAGATTCATATGATTTAATGATTGTTACATGTTTTATTAGGGTTGGTACTTTTGATTTTTATGATTTATGATCTACATTCTTCAGAATTAAGAAAACTCCATTATCTTCTAAAAAAGTATTTTTGTGTTGAAGAATATAGTTGATTCTGAAAATGTATGGTTTAGATTTTGGTTTTGCTATAGAGGCTGTAGTAAAATTGTAACTACTTGATAATTGAATAATGGTTATTGATTAAAATTTATAGTTTAGTTTTTAATAAATTAATGGTATTAACAAATAATTTAATCGCGAATATTTACCAAAATGAATACAATTGAAATGACACTGAATTTGCAATAAATAATGGTACATAATATACATTGTGTATCTGTTGCTTTATTGCGTGTATGCCTTGAATTATTATCTATCCGAGGAGTCTATAGTTATTAACGACTATTATTTTCTCGGACTGTAAATTGTAATGAATCTAATATGAGCTAAAACGTACATTACTTTATTATATTATATTAATGTGGTACATATTTTTATATCGCATAAACTAACATATAATATATATTTATGTCATACATAGAGTATTTACCTGTATTATATAAAATAAATACACACACTTTATTATTTATAAATTAAATCTCTTACCTTGCACTTCACGAGGATGTAAATATTCTTAGTTGTTTATGTATCGAAAAGATGAAGGTTATCACGACAATGATATATATATATATATATATATAACTAAGTGAACTTAGGTGTATTGAAATGAGTAAAACACATTTACTTCACAAAATTAACAAGAACACTCAAATTTGTTGAGTGCAATAATTTACATATTTAATCGAAGCTAGTGTCTGAATAGGACGGGTCCTCTGGAGACTGCGCCTGCCAGCACCTAGGCTGGGTCCAGACTGGGAATAGACTGGTTCGGGAATCGATGGGTGTTTGGCGAGATCTTTATAAAAAGGAATTCGTTCCATTCTTTGTTCCTTGTTCCTTAAAAAAAAAAAAGGAATTCGTTCCTTTGTCATTCCTTTTAAAAATGAACGAGTTCCTTTTTAGTTTCAAATAAAATAAAAATTCTTATTTAATCACACATTTTTTTTTATTCATAGATATACTTTGGTGCTTTACCTAGTACCTAATGACTAAAGACTAACTTTAACGATTAAGTTCGATAACGATTAACAATCACAAAAAATAAATATTGGCAATATTGAATATTCACACTAAAAAAAAATATTTTAATTTATATTATTTACACATCTGTGTAAATTGGAACTCGAAAGGAACGAAAAATATTTCGTAATTTTTCCTTGAAAAAAAGAACTCGTTCCGTTCTTCGTTCTTTTTTAATAAAAAGGAATTCGTTCAACTTAAAAAAGGAACTCGTTCCAGGAATCTGTTCCTTTTGGAACTCGTTCCTTCCAAACTCTAAAGTCTACTCTAAAGTGCGATTGCCATTGTCCCTTTTTATTTTATTATATATGACACAATAAATTATATAATAGGTAGTCATTAAAATTATACAAAATATAATTTTCTTAAAAGCTACGTATTTATTTTAGTTATAATGTTAATATAGTTATGGGATTTAAAAGATATGATATTGATTATTGATATACTTACTTAATTATAATTATACATAATGAAATAAATGATTTAAGTATTCTAAAATCTAATTGTTGAATATAAAATATGATTCGTGGAAACTTATATTATACTCGTAATACAGATTATAATTTTACCGTAGAAATATTGAGTTTGGTATTTTGAAGTCACATATGATAATGGTTTATTGTAAATTATTTAATTATAGGGTATGATTATTTGTTAATATATTAAGCGTAATTATAATATGATTCTATTTAAATTTTTACTGATGATAATAATGCAATAGAATTGTGCATTATTACAAGATTCTAAGTGAAACGAGGATTATGTATGGGTTTTATTATTTGCGATTTATATTTTGCGCCTGTGTACACTTCTTCGAACAAAAGGACACAAACCTAGCCCTTTTCTAATAGGAAATGTGGTGGTCCAGTTGGTACTTAGAGAATAAGTTCCGTTATGTAAACTAAACTCGAATAAAAATAAAATAAGGTTAAATTTTTTGATCAGTTTATAAAGTTATGAAAAAAAAAAAAAAATAGGTTCTTCTATACTTACCTACTCAGTACTAAGAATCGTTTTTTCGAGACCAATGGATATTAGTAAGTATATTAATAATTAATTTGTCATAAATTTATAAATTAATATAATAGTGTAATATTTAAAATTCAATTAAAAATAACAGTTGTGAGTATAGTAAATCAACTTTATTGCTTTGTAAAAAAAGTATGTACAATATAAGACATTTGTTAAGTTGAAGATGTCGATCCAAGTTACGCAATATTTTTATAAACTATGCCAACACCTTGCAAGTTATTTGTAAGTATTTGCGAGTCCATTTTAAGAATTTGCAAGTTCGTACTTTCGCCATGAACCTAAAAACACAAAAGGTGTCCAACTTCACGTAGCCCATCCAAGTTATTCTACAACTTCAAAACCGATATCAAACAAAAGCTTATAATTAGACAGGAATTTACAAGTGACTTTTTAAAATCTGCAATTCACTTTCCTAGCCGTTATGACCTTATCAAATTGTTAACTTGGCCCAAACTTCTTAAAATCAAAGCGACCACTGGAGTGACTTACAAATTCTAAACAGTGACTTGCAAATTCCTGCTAATCATAAGCGTTTGTTTTATATTGGTTTGAAAGTTGTCGGACAACTTGGGTGGATCAAGTTCACAAACGTCAATATAGGTACAATATAATTGTAACATAAAAATATAATCTTACGTTTACAATACACAATAATAAAATTCATATTTGCAACATATTTTTCATAATACAAACTAGATAGCTACCTACATTTAATATACAAATAATGCATAAATAACATTTTTATATTTCTGTACGACTATAAACAGAGTTGATAAAAATGTTCAGGCGTTACATTTGATAATAACTAACATTTGATACTAACTTTCCAATATATCAGAGCTAAACATAAAACAAGCTATATTTTGATAACTGAATTAAAATTATATGAGTGTAAAAAGATTCCGAGGTATACTCGTATAGCAATTAATGTCATTGTATGCGTGAATTTTTGATGATTATTAATCGATAATGTAGAATGTCAAAAAAACCAAAATATGCATGTTTCTTTTTTTTTTTATCACGAATTACAAATTTATAAAAACGCAATTTTACTAATAACAAAATCAATATTTATTATTTTCAATGGCAACTACTATGAATTCATAATAATCCATGAAATAATAATAGTTAAATAATATATACATTATACATTTATCTACCAACTGACTTGAATGCGATTGATGGACTTCGGTATCAACGTACAGCCTAGACCGGAAAGTTAACACAGGGGTTACCTTATACAACCATGGTAAGCACCAAGTAAAGATTTTTTGGAAATCGCATTTTTTATGGTCGATAACCGTTTTGGGCGATGGCCCAAATTGAGGTACCTATAGATAAATGAATGAAATATATAATTGATGTATATTAAGCATTTTTCACAACGAACAAACAATACTCTGGCGAAAGGCCTAAAGCATTGATCTGGAGGCTTTACATTTTGAACGAGGGATTCCTTAAATAACGTTAAACGGCTTATAGAGCAACAAAAAACGATTTATCGAAATTTAACCCCTAAAAAGGTTTAGATTTCTATACGGTTTTTTTGTAATTCCCTAACATCGATTCATAATTATCAAAAAAATTGCGCTTAAAATGACATAAGATATTGCTCGTAAATAAATAAATATATACAGTATACACCCTACGAAATACCCAGAATGTAATGTGACAAAAATTAACCTAACCAGATTTGGGTGACAATACGTGTGCATCAATCCAGTAAGTGATTAATATCAGAAGTGGTTTCTTCTACTTGTAGTTCTTGTGGCATTGAAGGAACTGGAGGTAGACACAGAGGAGATGAAGGTGGTGACGTAGGAGCTGGATGTGAGCACTCAGAAGCTGGAAGTGGGCACTCAGCAGCTGGAGGAGATGACGGAGGAGATGGAGGTGGTGACGTAAGAGCTAGAGGTGAGCACTTAGCAGCTGGAGGTGAGCACTCAGCAGCTGGAGGTGAGCACTCAGCAGCTGGAGGTGTGCACTCAGCAGCTAGAGGTGAGCACTCAGCAGCTGGAGGTGTGCACTCAGCAGCTAGAGGTGAGCACTCAGCAGCTGGAAGTGAGCACTCAGCAGCTGGAGGTGGGCATTCAGCAGCTGGAGGTGAGTACTCAGAAGCTGAAGGTGAGTACTCAGCAACTGGAGATGGTGACGGAGGAGCTAGAGGTGGGCACTCAGGAGCAGGAGGTGGCGACGGAGGAGCTAGAGGTGGGCACTCTGTAGGTGGGCATTCAGAGGCTGGAGATGGTGACGGAGGTTCTGAAGATTGTTCAGGAATGGCTACTATTGAACTTGGAATGTTCATATCTGTACGTCTTGGTATTTTTCTGATTCCTTCGCCTTTTTTCCTTAATCGCTTATGCATATCATTTAACATATCACCGGTTATTATGTAGCTCGAAAATTGTTGAGCTTGTGTTGCCTCTGGTGGAGGTCGAGGTACTGAAGGTAGTTTTGGTGGTGCTGTTGGTGGAACCGGTGGAGTCGGTGAAGGTGGTGGTCCTGAAGTTGGTGCCGAACGTGATACTGGTGACGTGGTTGATTGCGGTTTTGGAGAAAAGGGTGCAGGTTGAACATAAACGCTATTCGGCTGATTGTTCACTCTTCCCGAATGCACAATCGACATCATTAATATATTCTGCGTGAACTGCTGCGATTGATGTGTCATATCTCCTGTGAAGTATTCATTTAATATTCAAGGTAAAAATATTATATTATAGTCGATTCAATTAACGCATTGATTCTAACTTTCAATCCCGGAGAGTCGCATTTTCAATTTGTCATACTTCCAGTTGTTATGACTAATTTTTTCGTTTTGTAATCCTCCGCTTTCTATACGTTCAGGAAATAAAATGAAATATTCATTGAGTTATTACTAATAATTAGCGAAATATATATTAATAACGATATTTATAATCAAAATTACAAGTTTATTTCATTACAAGAAGATCCTGGGTTTATAAGATAATTGTACTGTTTATAACAGTTCAAAATGGGAATTTTGGAAGATTTTGATATTACAAATACAAATGTTAAATACTATTATATTATAAATGACACGTTACTTTCTATATCTTGTAAATCCTTTTTTATGTTGTTGATATCTTTCTTCATATCGTGTATAGTGTTTTTCATGTCCGTGCTATTCTTCTCATTACCTATAGAATCAATAGTTTTTTTTTATTTAGTTGAAATTGAACAAAGAAAAAAAAATCGATATAATTCGGTGTAAATACATTTATGTTCAAACATTGCTATTTTTGACTTGAGACCGTGTATCTCTTCCGCGACAGTTCTTTTTGCGTCAATCAACGCATCATCCTGAATATCTACAGCGGCCACCGTTTTTTGCCGTAGCTTCTCGATTTTATTGTTACCTAAATAATCATATACATGTATATTACACTGTATATGGTTTATTTATTACACAATACAACTATAGTGAATTTAATTACAATTATTAATGTCCGTCGAATTTTTCGCACCCAACTCCAAACAGGTTTTTATGTTTTCTTTTAATCTCTCGCAATCGGCGTTATAATTTTTCATCATTTGTAACACGAAATCTGCAGTATAATAAATAATTAACATGTGAACGTAAATTACGTTACGTTGAATTATCAAAACTTTAATTTTCTAATAAAACCATACCGTTTTTGGCTTTTAATTGTTCCACTACCATGTCGTACTTGGCATCCTTGCTTGATATAATCGCCGCGTGAGAATCTAAATAATATATACACAGACATTATCGCTCAACTGTTTATCTAGCAATATTACAAAACTATTATTACACTTTACCTTGAATGGCTTGAATTTTTTGTTCGAACAAACACTGTCCTTCTTTCAGTAATCTTAATTCTTTTTCCATGCTAATATTATCCGTGTACATCATGGTCACAACTATAAACACCGACGTTTTTTTTATTAATTACTTAATCGTTATAAAGACAAAATTGAAAGTTGAAACAAATTATCTTTTAAAAGCTTGCGTTCTACCTGTTATAACGTTCTTCAAGTCCATGTCTCTAGTATCTCGACCACCAATTATTTTCTCCGTGTTTCCAGTTTCAGCATCTGATTTTACATTTTCAGTAAAATCTCCCGTCGCCAAACAACTGCAGTTGCCGTCAATCTTTATAGATAAATACAAAATCATAAATAATCCACAAAACCAACGAAAACATTGTTTTGCAATAACATTGTACTAACCTTCCGTCCGGTGTCTTTGTTCGTTTTGACTAAACGACGAACCCATCGAGGCATTCTGAAAAACAATTTATTCGAACTGCGTGGACGACAGTTCTCTTTGATAGCAATCTTCAAATATATATGCTTTTTTCCGTGACAATCCATCTTCGTTATACTTAATATCGCTTTTGGATGTGATTTAATAAGTTCTCGTCGTATATTATATTTTATAATTATAAATGTATACGTCGAAAAAAATTACACGAGTTGCAATTGACAACTTAAATATTCGTACAAGGTTCGTTAAATTATTATTAGACAATGCAAAAATAAAGTCGTAACAAAAATACGTAATGAACCAATATAAACAAAGAATTACAATAATTAAATAAAACAGTTAATATATAGTTGTTTATTTCGTTTCTATGTAGATACCACATTTTTTGAACCAGGTAATTAATTTATAGATAATTTATAGATTTTTATTGCAAACCAGCACATAAATTTAATATTTATATTTTACTAAAACCGAGGATGATGACGGACTAAATAGTAACTATACATATGATTACGTGTTACAAACAGCAGTTGTATACAGGATCATTTTTGTTCCATCATGATGCACCAGGGTGCACCCTGTATATCAATTACGATCACCCATGTCTACACACTTGTAATAATAATAATAATAATTTATCTATAAAATCGTAAATGATGCGAGTGTTAAACAAATCACAATATGTAACTTTATTATGACTATAGCATAAATAAATAATAGTATATTAATTGAGAGTTTTCATCTTGTACAATATGGCGTGTTTAATCTTATAAATAAACATCTTTAGTGAAAGTGTTTCCTTTTATTGGATTTCAGTTGGTTTAAAAACACTATCATTCTGTGAATCGTGATTTAGTTTTCGTTATGATTTATCATTGAGCAATACATACATAATGAGAATCATGTTGGCTAATCTATAATTGTGTTTATATCTAAGAAAGTATGTGTGACCGGTTTCAGTTATTGAAAAATGTCGAGAATTTCGATGTATAATACATATTATTATCATATACATGTCAAATATGTACAAATTTCATAACGCTGCAACGAGATCTTTGCAATAATAATTTTGGTTGATCCGTTTAGAGCTTAGAAATCTAGACTTTGCGCAGTTGAACGGAAAATACGTGTTTTGTAAATGACCGTCGAATTAGTTTTCGACTGCAGTAGTAAGAGCAGTCGTATACAACGATGTTCATTTTTTCCTAGGAAATTCACATACGTATTTACAATTCGTATTAACAAAACGCAATAAGTATAAATATGATAATATGTACAACAAAATAATAATTATAATATATATAAATGACAAAATGGCATGATAAGAGAAACTATCCAATGATTATAGCGATATAGCGATTTCGTGTTGACAACATAATAACACAATAACTTACACGGTACTTATACAATCAATACAGACACACACGCGAACTTATCACTGAACATTCGTTTTACCGCGGTAAACATCAGATAAACATTAAGTGACCATTATTATAGTATGATATTATAGTGCAACAAGTTTCATACTGAATGTTTATACTCACAACATCAATAATATACTGTGTTGTGCTACAAAGAAATGTAAAACTCATTTATATTAATTTAGTGATGTGAATTTTATGTAAATAAGTTTTTGGATAATTTATCGAACAATTTTAACGGTAATGTTGGTTTATTTTAATTTTAAATCAATTTTTTCTGGTCAAATTTTATTATAATGGTGAAAAAAGGCGCTCCAGTAAGCTCGATATTTTTTTTTTTAAATTAAGTAATTCTTAAATACCTACTAAACTTTGTTTCCAATTATATTTATATAGGATTAATACAACAGTCGGTATACCTGCACCGGCAGTTAATATTTCGCGTAGACCCGTAAAGATTTTTTAACCAAATTTTAATCTTAAAATCCTGTGTACTGTAAGTAACCCATGTTTTGACGTATAGTAATAATTATAATAATTATCGTCCCGTCGCGGTTTGACAGAAATAATATTATTTGGAATCTTCGGTATATAATCGTCAAATCGTATATTATTACGACGAGTACGAGTTATTTTTAAACAAACTATAATACAAAAATATACCTGTGTGTGACGCTGCAGGAATAATGTTTTAATATTGTCCGCCAGGGTTCCGTTAAACTTACATAAAATACGTATATTGCGGGTACAATAATACACTGTACTCCGTAGTAGTTAAAAAAAATGTATATATACAGAATGCGTGTATAATATGATCGTATGTTAGTTCTACCGCACCTAGGGCAGTAAATCTAACGCCATCTATTGAAATTATTTTCAAAAGCGCAAAAGTGAGTTAAAACCAGTAAAATATTGATCCCAATGGTTAATCGTGAATACTTTTATTTGGCATATTATTATTATTTCCGTAAGTACAGCGCTTTGTAAATGATATTCGTCGTCTTTAACTTTTTAAATGACAAACAATATTAACCTGATAACCACCGTAACTATATTTCATATAGTTCAAATACCACTCTCTGGTTGGCATACAACCAAAACTGTCACAGATTCATCTAAAATAATATACATGTAACTATTACTTTGTATGGGTGCACTAAGAAAGAATTTTTCGATAATTTTACTCTTAATGTTCAGAAAATACAAAAACGAACTTGAATAATATTTTTAATAATCCTTATGATATTCATGTTTTCTTGGAAAAGAACAATTTTAAAACAAACAGTATGAAAATATAATGTACTCTATCACGGCGTAATATATAAGTAATTTAACGGCACATATGTTAGCAGTTAATCAAAACCGGTGTTCGCTACTAAAATTATTGTACAATAGTCATAAATTATTATAAACAGTAAGGGGTAATTTTATATAATTGACACCATATTATACAGACATTTATGTTATAAAAATAAATTCCAAAATTATATTGCTCAAAATTTATTATTCCAAGTATTATTATAGTATTGAATAGAATAGTATTATTTTTTTTTAGATTCTGAACGGAGTGATGGAATCTATTGATTTTACAATGATGTGGTTTTTTTTTTTTTGGTGTCTGACGACAACTTTTTTTGCAGTAAAAATGCTTCGATTTGCTTTTAAAGCAACTTTTCTGAAAGGAAAGTGAATGTAGATGGTACTTAGGCATGTTAAAAATCCAAATTTTTTAATACTTTTTACAAAAATCGAAAAAAACGTTAAAAAAATTACGAAAAAACGGGACATTTTACGCAAAATCACGTTTTTACAAACTACATTTTTTTAAAATTCTCTAACTCAAAAACGAAAAACCGCAACAACTTGAAATTTTCACCAAATCTTTATATTAGCTTTCCCTATACATGGTTAAGTTTTCAAAGTATTTTGACATATTTTGACTTATTTATAGACAATTTAAATTTTCAGTTTTTGTAAAATTTTTTTTTTTAAACACCTATAAAATTTAATTGGCTGGCCGAAAACTCTCAAAAACTTAATACAAGATTTATAATAAGTTTAACTTATTTTCACTGGAAAATATTGGTGATCGTTTCACTCAAATTTTTTTTATAAGCTCATAAAGCTCAAATTTGTATAAAATGTGTCAAAATCACGATAATTTGCAAGTTATTTTGTAGATAAAAATTCATCAAATTTTTTCTGTTTATACTTAAGGTTCAAAATCTTGACACTAGTTTGTCCATAAGCTAATATTCAAAAATATATGAAAAAATTTCTACCGGACCAAAAGAAAAAAATTTTATGACCGTTTGAAATTTAAATTTTTACGAAATTGCATAAAATAGCAATTTATGGTCAAACGATTTTAAATATTTGTTATAATTCAAAAAATATAAGTCGCAGAAACTTGAAATTTTCACTAGCTGTTAAGATAGGCATTTTCTTTATGTCATATTTTTTTCAAAATATTATATTGATTTTTGAGCTACTTATAGGCATTTAAAAAATTCGATTTTTTTACATATTTTTTTTTATAATTGGTGATAAAAAAAAATTGACTAATACAAAATACTTGAAAATTTAATAAAAGATTCCACACAAGTAGTTTTTATTTTCATTCAAAAATCATCAAAATCCATAGGCATAATTTTTTTTTATAAGCGTTTTAACAGCGAATAGTGACATAAAATTACACGTAAAATATAATATAATATATAAAATTCTAGACTGACAAATCATATCGGTTTTTTTAAAATGCTCTAACTCAAAAACGAAAAACCGCAACAACTTGAATTTATCACAAAATCTTTATATTGGTGTTCTCTATACATGGTTAAGTTTTCAAAGTATTTTGATATATTTCGACTTATTCATAGACAATTTAAATTTTCGATTTTTGTAAAATTTTTTTTTTAAAACACCTATAAAATTTAATTGGCTGTCTAAAAACTCTTGAAAATGAATTAAAGAATTAAATATAAGTAATACTAGTTGTAACTAAAAAATATCCGAGATGGTTTCACTCAAATTTTTTTTATAAGCCCATAAATTCATATTTGTATAAAATATGTTAAAATCGTGACAATTTGCAAGTTATTTTGTGGTTGAAAATTCATAAAATTTTTTCTGGGTATACTTGAGGTTCAAAATTTTAACACTATGTTGTCTATAAGCTTACCTTCAAAAATATATAAAAAAATTTCTACCAGATTTAAAAGAAAAATTTTATGACTGTTTTAAATTTAAATTTTTAGGAAATTACTTTATAATTCAATTTAAATATAAAATACTATATTATTAAATAAACATTTTAGACAAACATATTAACTCCGTTTAGAATCGTTATTTGTATACAATGATATCTATCATTGCATTCAAATTTAAAAAATCCATTGTAATAATGATCTATCCTATAAACGAGGTACACTCCACCCCTAACTGTACAGCAAAGCTAGGCCCACCCGTTCTTTTTCAATTTCATTTCTTGTGTGTCAAATTGAGAAATCACATTTTTTTTTTAACTAGATAAGTCATAACAGAATGGAATTTTGAAAAATATTAAACGAAAATAAAATTTAAATAATGTATACGCTTATTCATTTCCCAGTTATTCATTTGCATTACCTTCTAATCAAAATAAGACACAATACTTGAATTTTAGTAAATTTTTATTATTACTATTATTAAGAATTTATCCTAAAGTCTGCATAATTTATTTCTTGACGAATTACTCATTGATAGTATCAAATTGTAACTAACAAGCTATAATCTAATAATATAGAAAATTATAAAATGTTTGAAGATGATAATTACATATATTATCATGTTATATGGATTAATATTATGTATTGGGATAAATTCAGCCCAACATTCATACACTTCATACACATCACACTTCATACACTTCATACATTAATAAATATCCAATAAAATATTTCAAATTTATAATTAGGGACGGTTAAATTTGAATAAATTTAATAAGTTTTGATAAAAAAATTTTTTTTTTATTTAACTTTTTTTTGCGGTCCATGTACAAAAATATGCAATAATCTTGCCTTTGTTGATACGGGCGAATTAAAGATCCTACACGAGGCTTAGCAGGTAAAAATTACATACGTTAGTTCCTACATTGTTGGTAAGTGTATAGTTATGCTATTATGTTGTGACTTGTGAGTAAGGTGTTCATATTTAATACTATATAAATAAACTATATTTCATATACTAAAAGTAATAATCTTTATAATAATGTTTTTCAAAAAATATAAAAATAGTATATTCAAGTTTAGAAATAAATAGATATGATAATCCTATAAAAAAATATGATAACGGTCACAAAATGCATTTCATAAACAAATAAATGATGAAATAAATATATCATATCTTCAATCAATGCTATATAGTATTATACTCCAATTATCTCATTTTTCCACCGTACGGGAACTTGCATAATATAATGTAGAATTTTTACTTCTGTGTATGAACTTACACACTCATCTTTTTTTTTATCCTGAAGAAACTTACACATTTCATTTTTATATTCATGTAGCCATGTAGGAACTAAAGTATGCAATTATTTATCGGCTACTCTCGCATAGGATCTTAGTATCCTCCGTATATACTTGACAGACTTGTCCTTACTTAGCCAAACCCTATATATAGAATATTTATGTATATGTATATAAAATATACATTTTTTTAATTAGTAGGCATTATTTTATTTATTAAACGCAACTATAAATGTAAGTTGACCTACCTCTTACCGTTGTCATGTGGTGACTACAAAACAGTTTTTCTTCAGCATCCATTATCGGATCCAAGTCAGCCCCACTTCCCATTTCACACTCTCGATATATGAATAAGGTGAATTATATCACTTAAAGCGTTATCATTTGTTTTATATTATTTTGAAAGATTTAAATGTAATACATAAAAATAATTAATAGTTAAAAAAACATAAATTTAATTGACACGTAAATTAAAAATTGATATTAAATATTTTGCTCAGTCATCAGACCTAGGAAAAATTACCTATAATTTTTTTTATCATGCAATATAATCTAATTAATTAGATGTTTATAATATGTAGCCTGAATGGCGAATTTAAATGCCTAAAAATCCGTTGATAGATTCCTCAAAAAAAAAAAAGCCAAAATTGCAATTAGATTAAATTATTATATTTTGAATTAGTTAAATTTATTATTTGAATTATTTAGCTGTATTAGGTAAAAATATAAATTTTAATTTTAAATGTAATAAAATCAACGGGGTAAAATACTAAAATGTTAATTAATGCTCTAAAGATTATGTGAAAAAAATCATTGATAATTCAAGATTAATGTTTACCTCTTGAAGTATCTGTTTCATCAAACGAATTGTGTACTTGGAAATTATTGTCAAAGGTTGACCAAAAAAATATGCATATTTCAAGCTCACATTTGTTGTTGTGCAGACTGGCCAACCGATAGATTTATAATGTAGTAATTTCAATCCTGTTGTATAGTTCTGTACCTATATAAAATATAAATTATTTATATACGGTGATTTGATTACCTATGCGTTGTACAAAATACAAAACAATATAGTATTCGTTATAAAATATATACGACACTATATTATTATAATTACTACACACAATATACGCTGCCGGAAAATTGTAATGAGATTTGAAAGCAAAACTTTTATTCAACTGCTCTGGTAGGTGTAAAATAAATTATGTATAACAGATTTCAATTTTAATAAACGTGTATAGACAAATAATAATTAGATGAAAAACATTAGACATAGAATACTTATAGACATATTTCTATGAGAATATTATCTTCAACCGTTGAAATTTAACGGCTGCAATGGTGACATCAGTTCACTTTGATTCGAAACACGTTATATGCCGCGAAACAACATTTTGCAATAGATAATATAAGTAGTTTTAATATATTTATGCTTTTTACGTGATAAAAATTTAATATTTCAATTTTATATTTAATATTTGTTTCTTTGTAATAGAATAAGTATTTGTACGTTTGTAGTTTTGTACATTATAGCATATTACAGGAACACGCAAATTTGTTTTTACCTTGTAAAAATTCCGTATAAGAATTTTGGGTAATGGACTGGCAAATCTATCATAGGTAATACTTCAAATTTTAAGTTGTAATATCAACCAGAAAAATGTATCTGGTTAAGTTATTATATATTACTCGCTGAATCATTCGGTTTCACACGGAACAATCTTAGCCGAGGTAGAGTTAAAAACTGAAATACTATATATACCATACATTAGTTAGAGCCTATCCATGTTTGGTTAGCCTTAATAAGGTATAGTAAGGCTGAATAAAAGTAAAAGCCATTAAGGCAAATTTTTTTCCAGTAGTCAGTCGGACCGTGACTTGTGCAAATAGTAGCAGTCACCACGAAAATGCTGTACGAACCCGTCGTCCGTGGGACTCGGTGGTCTGGCGTGCACGTAATGCAAGTGTATTAATTTTTTATAATATTATACAGCGTATCGTCGAGACGTGGGAACCGAAAATGTCGCGAGCGGACTTGTTTCGTCACGATTTAACAACCGTGTAGGCGTGTTTCAAATGTTTCAATGTGCGCGTACGTAATATGTATATACGAAAACGATTAGCGTTTTTAAACAATATTCCGTCCCTCCGCGTCCATATTCCGCATTATCTCTGCGCAGGGGTCAGTTCGAGCGGGCTAAACGACGAAAGTGTGGGGCCGGGGTAGGATACGCTTAATATTGATACACGCACGCGTACGTATATATATAAAAATAATAAAAGTTTTTGTTATTATTAATAATAATAATAATAATAATATTATGTACGCTGATTGTATTTTTATTGCTGGTCGCGTGCGCGACGTTTTCCGCGATACGACCGATGAATTATTATTATAATATGTACAATGATATTACAATAATAATATATCCTATCCACGGCGTGTGTGTATTATTCGTATTTTGGACCGTAGTTAAATGGCAATTAGTCATAGGGGAATAATTGTGCCGTAGGTGCGCACGCGCACGCACACACACACACACACACACACACATAGCACTTGCGAGTATGAGTTGAAGTCAGTTCGGTGTTAAATGACCCTTGACGAATTAAACCAAACGCCACCACCGTCACTGCCACCCGATATAATCGATATTATGCTTCATTTGACGGTTTTGCCCTGCAGTGTACGCAGTTTACACGGCAAACATCGGTAGGGGGGGAGGGTCCCGTGGACCAATGTTCTATATATGTATACGGGTGCTCTTCTGCTGCATGAAAATTATACCATGGACGTTGGAGGGGGGGGGTTGAAGCGCGGGACAGAACCGCTGCAGCCTGCAGGGACCCGCTCACACTTATTACCCACCTAAAAAAAAAAAAAAGTAGTCCCCTATAATACTATGATATTTTGCGATATAATAATGTAGGTAAATGTTTAAAAGTACATCGCATGTTGCATAAAACTGGTCAGGTTAGGTTATTTATTATCAACTGATGATACACAAGTGCTTTATAATACTGATTGTATATAATTATTATTTTATTATATTTATTTATTATTTAGTGTAATATTTGCTCATTAATATATACATATCAATAAAAAAACCCCGCTCTTTATTATCATATTATTTCTCTGAGGTTATCGATTTATCGTTGAAAACACTGTACAATAACCCCATTTCAGAAATGTTCACGATTTCCAATATACATTTCAATATTAAAAGTTTTATGATTATTGAATGTTGTTATTCTAACCATTACTTAATTATTATTCGATTAATTGTCGTCAAACTTCGTACACGATGAATAAAAGTCGTTCAGCTCTACAACTAGATGTCGGCATATAACGGTGCATAAGCCATGACGCAAGAACAATATTGTCGATGTAAATGTGTAATAATTATAAAAAAGAAAATCATTTTTTTCGACAGGTAATAATAATATAGTTACGTAACAGCTACCTAATATAGATTAGCTTCATCTAATTTTTCATTGATTCTTCTAGCCTGATCGGAAGAAAACGATTCATGATTCGCTTGCTTCAAGGGTATCGCAGATACCATTGCTATAAAAAAATCGGATAATTTTATATTCACATTCATGTCGCTGTTTTTCATTTTTCCGGTTACTATTATCTATGAAATTCATGATGCATGCTGCTCTTGAAAATGCAATATATTTTTTTTTTTCCAGAACCATCATGTCAGCAGATGACTCAGAAAATGATACTTAATACATATGACAAAAATCTCTAGTCTGAGCAGTGAGCAGAATGTTTTGTAGCTGTCCAATGTAATAATTCTCTTTGTATTTGGCCAATATGTTCATCATCGCCACAATTAGCCAAAATAGGTCTAACCCAAATATCAATCAAGATAAAACTATAAAATATTCGTATTTCATGGCGGAAAAGAAAGTTTAACGAACGTTTTATGTAAGTTTTTCAGTTATACAGACTAAAGAAATGAATTACTTTATTAACGTTTATTAAAATAATTCAGTATTAAAAATCATTAAATGTGAAGTTATTGACAGTATTATGGTTAAACTGTTAAAGTTCATCTGATTTAGAGTTGAATTGGGTCGTATTTTATAAGACGTCAATACGCTATGTACCTATGTCATAAGTCCAAAGGTCTGTTGTATGTAACTTGAAGTTCGTTTTATCGAAATATTATTAAGAATATGGAGATTGGTGCAGTCCATAAATTGATTCCTAGAAATAAATCGATTTTTGGTTTCTAATTTTTACATTATATGGCATTTTCATATTTTTTATTACATTCTTCTCTTGAATAACTGACTAATAGTTCCAATAATATCAATATATTTATAGTAAAATATTGATTCAAAAACAATATTTAGTAGAATATTATTCATTATGTTCCGATACTATTAACGAAACGAATAATATGCTAATAATAATACTTTGATATTATTTTTTCATTAATCATTTTTGATTAGTCATTGAATGATCCGAATTGATGATTCTTTAAAACGTATCTAAATGAGGATGCTATACGAATAATATGTTAAATACTATAAATAATGATGATGATTATTGAACTAGTATTAGTACATTCTTGGTTAGTATTTCATTTATTATTTTCAAAAATCCTATACCTACGAATGAACATAAATAAAAATATTCTGTTGTTAATAGTTTTATGAACAATTTTTACTAACTTTTAAATTATACATAATAATGGATATTTATCATATAATACATTATGTATATTATATTATACATATACTCATTTTAAACAGGTATATTTGCATTAATTTTATTTAAAAATCACTTAATAATAGCTAACCTGTAAATAGTGAGAATTTCAATTCCATTGAATCTATTGATCAATATATTGAACTAATCACAATAATGTTCCAATATATCTTTAGGTATTTATGTAATAATATTTACATTATTACGTCACAAAAACTTCATAACAATATTATTAAAAATATTATCATCAATGGTGCACTATGTACTTACCACATTATTATAACAATCAAAACAACATACACAGTTCTTATCTCTCGCTAGGCGTTTATATCATACTAGTTATAATAATTACGAACTAAGTATTGATAAACATACATCATTGACTACGTACACGTTTGCTAGTTCTCATTATTTATATTATTTCTCAAAAGTGTTTTTATATTATTTTCTTCTTCTTAAAGTTATTCCTTTAAATAGTTTGAATTTACTACATCACTATATCTGTTTTGTGGACTTTTATCCCGTGGATTCATTCAAAATAAGCTATTTTATATTTTTATTTATTGTATACATATAAGAAATTACATTAATATATTTATCCAAAAGTGAACAAATCACTGAGAAAATATTAATGTATATGGTATTATATTATAAGAGTTTAATCAACATGTACAAATAACTTAATTAGGTACCTATGTTCTCACTACCCGAGATAACTTCACCTTCCGTAATAAAAAATAGATTATAATAATTGTAATTGATAAGTTATTGCACTCGAAAAGTCTAATCCTATAGGTAAAGCATGGTGAATAACTGGACATACTCATGCCTACAGTAAATCATGAATAAATTAATTACGAACAATTATTACGCTAATGCTTATAATTTCACAGGCCCCAAAAGTAATAAATGTGTGTTCAATAAAACAGTTTTAGCCTCAAAAGTAAAAAAAGTTTCTTCTTATTTTTATGTTATAAATAAAATACTTGTTACAATTTAGGTACGCGACTTCTAATGTCATATTATAGAATTTAGTTTAATTTTAGTATTTATAAATAATACAATTTATAAATATGCGCCTTTAATAAGGCAAAAGTTTCGACTTCCGAATTCCCACGTTTATAATCGTCTTAAAAACTGAAAAGTATTCAAGTTTGTTCGCGCACGTGTGTATAGTTAATACTTATTTAAATAAAACAAATTAAATATAATCCGTTGCTTGACGAGCTTATATTATATGCATATAAGAAGAGGTTTAACGCGTAGCTTGTTAATGTCGTTGTGGCCATTGTTACGTACTTGTAAGTATCGTGGAAATGCGTAAGGGTGTAAATAAGTTTACCAGAATATCACTGAAACGCAAAGTTTTAATGAACCAAGATTCGAGATTGTGTAGTCGGACATTTCAAATGCGAATGTAAATGGTCGGATATAATTATTCATAAAATCATATTTCATTATTTTATTATCTGCAAACTTGTGTTTAAACGATTACAATATTAAATATAGCTGCAGTATAGGTAGCTGGCGATTATTATTTATGTCATTTGAAAATATTAACATCATTAATCAAATATTTTAAAAAGGAACAGCGAAAAAAGTTCGAGATCAATAATATTATTTATTTTCAAATATAATATAAAATTTACGTGTATACTAATTATTTCTCGTAATGTTTACAATGATACAAGCTGAGTTACCCGACGTTTCCCGGGGAAATTATTGTAAATGTTTAACTCATTTTGGGATTAAATCGCTGTGGAATTTTGAAATTATGCTTCATTTTATGTACATACAGTCATGATTTGGAATTTAATTACAATTTATCTTGGTTATAAGAATTATAAACACGTAGCTGAATTACCTGGCGTTGCCCGGAAACAAATTCGTAACAAATAAGATAACGCCATGTATTACCATTTACCATCTTAAATTCATAATTATCGATAAGACATAAGGTTAGGATACTAAACTTAAAAAAAGAACGGGTGGGCCTCGCTTTGGTGTACAGTTGGGGGTGGAGTATACCTCGTTTATAGAATAGGTCATTTTTACAATGAATTTGTTAAATTTGAATGCAATGATAGATATCATTGTATACAAATAACGATTCTGAACGGAGTTAATATGTTTGTCTAAAATGTGTATATAATAATATAGTATTTTATATTTAAATCGAATTAAAATGCAATTTCGTAAAAATTAAAATTTAAAATAGCCAATAATTTTTCCTCTTAAGTCTGGTAGAAATTTTTTTATATATTTTTGAAGATTAGCTTATGGACAATCTAGTGTTAAAATTTTGAACCTTAAGTATGAATAGAAAAAATGTTATGAATTTTCAATTACAAAATAACTTGCAAATTATCGCGATTTTAACATATTTTATACAAATTTGAACTTTATTGGCTTATAAAAAAAATTTGAGTGAAACCACCTCCGATATTTTTTAGTTACAATTAGTATTACTTATATTTACTTCTTTAATTCATTTTCAAGAGTTTTTGGTTAGCTAAAAAAATTTTATAGATATTTAAAAAAAAAAAACTTACAAAAATCGAAAATTTAAATTGTCTATAAATAAGTCAAAATATGTCAAAATACTTTGAAAACTTAACCATGTATAGAGAAGACTAATATAAAAATTTGGTGAAAATTTCAAGTTGTTGCGGTTTTTTGTTTTTGAGTTAGAGCATTTTAAAAAAATGTAGTTTGTAAAAACGTGATTTTGCGTTAAATTTCCCGTTTTTTCGTAATTTTTTTATCGTTTTTTTCGATTTTTTCAAAAAGTATTAAAAAAGGTTGATTTTTGACTTGCCCAAGTACCATCTAAATTCACTTTCCTTTTAGAAAAGTTGCGTTGCTGTTTAAGAAAATTTAAGCATTTTTACTACCAAAAAATGTGTTCTCAGACACAAAAAAAAAAAAAAAAAACACACACATCATTGTAAAATCACTCCGTTCAGAATCTAAAAATACTACATTTTTTGGAAAAGTAATTTTTATTATTTTGGAAAAATGTTTCATAACTACCGATTAACCAATATTTCTTTATAAACTATATTATTAGTTTTTTTCATCAGGGGCATATATGTATAAGTTTTTTTCTGAGCTTACACGAGAGCAGGCAACATAAAATTGTCCATGAGAGAAGCAAGGATCACTGATGTCAATTTCTGCAACTTTCATTGTCTGTCCTTGTGCCTTATTAATTGACATAGCAAAACAAAGTTTAACGGGAAATTGGACACGTTTAAATTCGAAGGGGTACTCGTTATCATTGGTATTCTTGTGGATCAGCAATGTCTTCCAAAATAACTGTTCTTCCCGAACAGTAAAAACCTGCAGGCTTTTTGGACCATTTCAATTAATGACAATAATTACATTTTAAATTCATATTTCCTATGACAATGGGAGAATCATTTTTATAATCTATTAATTTATTATAAGTAAATGCCGACATTTCACGGCGACGCCATGGAACACGTTGTGGTTCAACTAAATTTTCGTCAATAGGAAAATCGTGGATATTGTTAATAATATTAACTATATTACTATCATTAAATGCAAAGTTGTTATTAATATTGTTTTCATTAATACTATCAATACTATTGGTATTTATATTATCATTATTATCGCTGTTAATATTGCAGTTATCTGGAGAGCCATTGTTATTTTGACTTAATCTGAGTAAACGTTGAAGTTTTAATATATTTGTTGAACGACCTTAATTTTCCTTTTCATTGTGATAAATTTTAATAATTAAAAGAAACGAATAAAAATTTTAAAATTATAGAAATTAAATTAAATTTTTAAATTAAATTAAAATTAACTTATTATTAGTAATTTACTTATTATTAGTACTGTTTACTATTTAAATGCATCTTGAATATTCGACAATACATCGTATTACACAAACATTAAGCAGCGTTCCGATTTTTACGAAGCTTTACTTAAAAATTTTAATAATTTTGTAATTGTTTTTTTTATTTATATCAGAATAAAATGCTGTAGTTACTGTGTGGTAACTGTCTGTTTCCAAAGAGAATATTATACAAAAATTCTGCATGAGTTGGTACTAAAGAGTATATAAAAAAGTAAATTTTGATAAATATGTAATTATTTATGATAATTGATAACTCCTTTGTTCTTAAAGTTAGAGAATCGATCAAATGCCATAAACCTTCTCCGTAATGAGCTCTTCAATTTAAAAAAAAAAAAATCATAATGATCGGTTCAGTAGTTTCCGAGAACATATCACTCAAAGGTTTTCATTTTCACATTTATATATTAAATTTTTATATTATACAAGTTTCTGATAACTATTTTTATACCGCCTATGACATTAAAACAGATTATAAATATATGTGTTTACGAACTTCTATAATCATATAATATTATGTTTCCTGACTTCTTGTCATAACGTATCGGTTTTTGATGATTCAATTTATCCAAGTTTTTAGAAATTCGTTGAAACGAATAAGAACGAACACATTTGAAGACCTTTTATACCTTTTAAAACTATTTGATGATAAAATCGGGAAATTTGATTTCAGAAAAAGATTTTGTAGACGATTTAGAATAAATAAATAATACATTTAGCAATCAATAAATGCTGATGTAAGTACCTACTAGCAAAACTTCAAAATTGAAAATATATTACAATATATATATATATATATACACTATACATAAGTATTTCATTTATTTTTTAAGTAAATCATGTATAATTTATTAATTTATAATAAAATCAGGCAGATACAACGTTACATTATGATGTAAGTCCAATGATTTTTAATGTTATAAAACTTGTATTGACATTCGTTGTCTAGAAGGACTTTTTTGGAGCGTTATACACTTCAAGTAATAATTCATTAGTACGATGGACATATTATGGACCTTACGTTGTATTATTACTTAGAAATCGAAAAGAACGTAGTATAATATTTAATATTATATTATACTTATCTGCTAACAATATGTTATCTAAACGTATTGTTTTTATTTTTATTTTTTTATTGAAAGTAAACGCCCTTGCTGGGCTCAGTACAGAAAGAAACAATAATTTATACTAAGGATGACATAAAAATACATGATCAATTATTAACAATTAATTTTATAAATACATTTTACTAGAGAAAAGGTTATGAATAGAGACTTTAAACTAAAGAATTTAACCTGGTTGAAGTATCATTGAAGAAATCGAATTGTTTTAATTTATTACCTGAGGTAAGCATTCTGTTTAAAGGAGCAAAATTACAGTAGTTTTGTCTGAAAGTGTCTGTGTAGAAAATATGTGATAACTGAGTATTGTCATGAGGGACATTTAGAGTTGTTTGACATAATAATTTCTCCTCTTTTCAAGTGACTCGATATTAAAATCCGTTGCTAACTGTTAAAGAGGGGTACCTGTTTAGTTGGTTTTGTATGCTAAAACACGATGTAAAATCCGATTTTTAAATCGTTCTAGTTTAAAAATCACGGTAGATTGGTGCGGATTCCAAATTATAGACCCATATTCTAGTATAAAAGGAACCAAATAATAATAGAGCGTTTTTAAGCAATTTGGATTTTTAAATTCCGAGCAATTACGACGTATGAAATGTATTCGATTATTTGTCGATTTTTGAGCAAACAACTTAAAACCTATATATATATATATATATATATATATATTATTCGTTGACTGTACGTCATCATATTATTATTGCAGTTAAAACCTCGGCCGAAGATTGTTCGTTTCGTTGGCGTAACGTGATGCGACTTTTGCGTAGGCTGCAGGCCCGTTTGCCGATATATTCAAGCACCGCATTCGGGCCGTCACGCGAGACCACGCACGTGCCGACACTTTGGTACAAATACCGTTTACTTGCGTGTGTGCACGTGTGTTCATGAACGACAGACGGATTCACTATAATACACGACTCGCAAGGAAATATTACTGAAGACATATATAGTACGCTGTATAAAATGCACACTAATATAGATCGGAGGGACTGGGCAAATAAACGTGTGAGTGTGTGTGTGCGCGCGCGTGCGTGTGTGGGCGTGTGTGTGTGTGTGCGCGTGTGTGTGTATGCGTGACTTATACTCTCGACCGCGAGCAGCGAAAGGGGCGCGAACACGGGTGCGTGTGTGTTTTCGTCCCACCCGTTGCCGTAGTTCAGCAGCAGCGGCGGCAGTGAAGTCACTAACTTTATACCTATATAGTATATATATACCTACCATCAACGGTTGTGCCGATCGAGTAACCTGGTCGCGTCTCTCTGCGGGAACATCCATCACGCACGACGAGCACCGCCGTATAGGTATATATACGTATACGCTCGCGACAATAATCCTGCCGATGATTTTTATCTTTTCCTTGTCTCGAAAAGTGTATATGGTAGCCGTTACATATAGGTATTGTACACACCGCGGGAGATTTGCACGCGTTCCAGATCAACGGCGGCATCGCCATTTGTCTACACGAATCAACCATAATCGTTTTTACGTATTTGCGCACCACACCTGCACTCACTCTACTGTACACGGCGCTACACCGCCACACGGACACGATCACCGCGGTGAAAAGCGGATTTCGTGATGATAGAGAGGGATAGGATGGGAGACATGGTTTGTATATGGGATGGAGAAGACTGCGAGAAAACATCTACGGCGTTTCTCTTTCTTTATATGTAACAGCATTCAAACCATCGATTTCGCATTATATGTATGTGCAGTGTATTATAATGTTATACGGTAAAAATCCGAAATTTGTTGAAACTAGTTTGAACTAGAATTAACGAGCATTTTAATGTTGTTACTATAGTAATTAAATACAATTTTTAATTGAATAATAAAAGTCAATTTACAATTATAGAATTATTTTTATTTTATTTTTTTTTTTTGACAACGTAAATTATTGTAAAGTTTAAAGTTACACAGCGTTTATACTTTTTCTTTACACAAACAGTGATTTGTTACACACCTCGATTATTATTTATATTTTACATAAAGTCATAGTATTAAGGTTTGAAAATAAATTAAGAAACCTTTGACCGGCTTTCTATCTGGCTATCCATAAAGATAATTTCGACCACGATCAAATATCGACCAGCACCTACATACTTAACAATTGTATAGTATGAAATGCTGTGAAGATTGAGGATCTTTCATTCGGGCTGTTATTTATCGAGTTTCAGGCAGTAGTATTACTCTTCGCACAGTTGTTGCGGCTGTGTGAAAAGTAATAGTAAGCTTCGGCAGGATCAGGACAAGGTTTATGAAGTGCACTAGCAAAAAATCATAAGACAAATCACTGCCTATGTAACACAAAAAAATCATTTTATGTAACTCTAAATGTCATGATAGTTTGCCTTATCATAACAAATAATAAAAATAATACTTTTTTCTAATTGATTTTTATTGCAAAATTGTATTTTTAAATTAGTATCAACATTGAAGTCCTGGTAAATTCTATAGTTTAACTAATTAAAATTAGTTTTGAAAAATTTTGGATTTTTACTGTATAATGTATATTATACATGTATATATACGAAATAAGAAAACATTTTTCTAGGCAAGTTACAGTAATTAATATTATTTATCTAAAGCCATTGTTTTTGGTAAATGATATCTGATCTAAATTTAAATACAGACGAAAAATGTAATGTGAATTTGTTTTAATCATTTCTTTGCTCATGTTTTATCTTTCTGTATGGTGCACTCTTTTCAGGCCAGTAAATTTACAAGAAAAATTGCATGCAGAATTATGGTTTGGAAAGGAAATCAGACAACATTTTCCAGTCATATATTAATATGATATAGGAATCAAGTTGTTTACTATTTGTCAGAAGAGGTGATGGTTTGATCCACCAGTCACTACACATCTATTTTTATATTTGGCAGAGTCCAGCGAGTTTTTCATTTCAATTGCGTATGTATAATAATATAAGTATTTTACTTGATTTAATGAAAACTGTCCAACGAGTTGTCGAGTTCTCTCCATTTGAATATTATGTCCTGCTGCGATAGAATTGAACGGGCACAAAATTCAACCAAGACTGATGCATAATAATCCTTCCTCTACCCAAAGCAATCTTCCGTCTTTTTAGTGCCACCGATCACGTAGTTTATCTATAGACTATGATACACAGTAGATTTTGTAGATTGGAAGTAAAAGATTTTGGTAATTATTATGTTTTACTATTTTGTACTATATATTATACGTTATATTATATTTTACATGTAATTTTATATCAATACTCTCTGTTCAAATGCTTATAAAAAAAAAATTGTGCCTATGGATTTTTATAATTTTTGAATGACAGTAAAAACTATTTCTGTGGAATCTTCTATTAAATTTCCAAGTATTTTGTATTGGTCAATTATTTTTTATCACTCATTATAAAAAAAAAATGTAAAAATTCGAATAATTTAAATGCTTATAAGTGGCTTAAAAATCAATATAATATTTTGAAAAAAATGTAATATAGAGAAAATTCCTATTTTAAAAACTGGTAAAAATTTCAAGTTTTTGCGACTTATACTTTTTGAATTATAAGAAATATTTAAAATCATTTGACGATAAATCGCTATTTTATGCAATTTCGTAAAAATTTAAATTTCAAACGGTCATAAAATTTTTTGCTTTTGATCCGGTAGAAATTTTTTTTTAAAGATTTTTGAAGAGTAGTTTATGGATAACCTAGTGATAAGATTTTGAACTTTAAGTATAATCAGAATAAATTTTATGAATTTTTATCTACAAAATAACTTGCAAATTATCGTGATTTTGATACATTTTATACAAATTTCAGCTTCATGGGTTTATAAAAAGAATTTGAATGAGACCATCTCTGATATTTTTTAGTTACGATTAGTTTAACTTAATATATATACCTTGTATTAAATTTTCAAGAGTTTTCGGTCAGCCAATTAAATTGTATAGATGTTTAAAAAAAAAAAATTGTACAAAAATCGAAAATTTAAATTGTCCATAAATAAGTTAAAATATGTCAAAAACTTTGAAAACTTAACCATGTATAGAAAACGACAATATAAAGATTTGGATAAAATTTCAAGTTGTTGTGGTTTTTCGTTTTTGAGTTAGAGCATTTTCAAATTGATTTTAATTAAATCATTAAATCATTAAAAATGATTTTGCATAAAATTTCCCGTTTTTTCGTAATTTTTTTATCGGTTTTTTCGACTTTTTTAAAAAGTATTGAAAAGTTTTGACTTGCCCAAGTACCATCTACATTCACTTTCCTTTAAGTTACTGTTTAAGAAAATCGAAGCATTTTTACTACTAAAAATCGTGTCCTCGGACACAAAAAAAAAAAAAAACACATCATTGTAAAACCAATAGATTCCATCACTCCGTTCAGAATCTAAAAAAAAAAAAACACACATCATTGTAAAATCAATACATTCACTCCATTCTGAATCTAAAACAGACAAAAAATTTGTAAAGAAAATAATCAACAATAAGTGTACTAAATTTTGGTAACTTTAGTATTTACGTAGCTAAATTGTATTTATATATGGCAAAGATACTAATCATGTTGGTGGCCCATTAGATTAAACAGTAAATAATATTATTTTTTAACAAACTTATTTATAAATAATAAAATGTATTTGTATGTCAAAATGGTTAACACTATATTTGTTATAAATAACACAAAATATTATTAGTTTATAAGAAAAATTTGTTAATCGAGATTACATTCAGAGATAATTTTATTATATCAATTTTATTACATATATATTATAAAAAGTGAATAGTGATATAACACAGAAAGCTCTTTAAATAAAAAATAGTACTGATAGAACTAGGGATTTTTTTCAAATCACATATTTTAATAATTAATTTTATTTTTTTTGGTAAAATGGCGTTTCGGATCATACTGCGCCAACAGGCATCACCGATGACGGCAATATTCTATGTCAAATAAATATTACCCATCTAAATTAGTTTTATTATACCAACGTTTATAAAATATTTTAGTTTTTATTAATATCCAAATTTTATTTCTATAAATTTTGGTAATTAATATTAATAAATAATATTGTAACAAAATATTTTATTAATATTTAATGTTTATACTATACTACTTAAATAGTTAAACAGTGTTAATTGAATTTAATTAAAAGTTTAAAATGAATGGTCATATTCGAGAAGACTATTCAGATTGAAGCACGCCAAGAGTGATAAACACATATCTAAGGCCATATTACATCGATTTTATTATAAGGTAAGATCCCTAGATATATTGTATTATCATTAAAAGAGTATAGGACAATGGTATGACAAAAAGGATTTTTTTAATATTTCTATAAGTGACATGGTAGGAACTTGTCATAATTTGTATTACGAGTACCTTCTTGAACTTTTTATTAACATTTATTGTTCTAGTATGCACTGAAATCGTTTTTCATTTATATTCTCAAAATCGGGACTATCCATTCTTACATAAGCATAAAACATAAAGTATTAGGTGACTTTAAAACTCAATTCCCAAACAATAAAATAATACATATTCATACATTAATATGATGAGTTTTCAAAGTACATACATCGTATAATAACCTGCTAGCCGTGTAGTGAGTGCAATTACTATTACTTTATATAGTATTAAATATGAACACCTTACTCACAAGTCACAACATAATAGCATAACTATACACTTACCAACAATGTAGGAACTAACGTATGTAATTTTTACCTGCTAAACCTCGTGTAGGATCTTTAATTCGCCCGTATCAACAAAGCCAAGATTATTGCATATTTTTGTACATGGACCGCAAAAAAAAGTTAAATAAAAAAAAAATTTTTTTATCAAAACTTATTAAATTTATTCAACGCAAACTCTCTAGAATTTTTTTTTTTTTTTTTTTGAGATACCAATAGAGTAAAATATAGTGTTTCAATTTTACATATTTCTTAAAAGTCATTGTTTTTGATGTATTTGGTGTACTTAAATATTTATATTAACTTAAACATATCTCTTTTTATCTTAATTTTTCAGTTGCTTTAACTAAAAGCAAATTAAAAATAAAAAAAATAATTTTCCTAATAATTATCTACAGAGTAACGGATGTAGAGGACTTGAATTCTGATAGTCTTACCAAAACTATTTACAAATTATAATGTTTACTGATTATAAATTTAGATTTAGAAATTTCAATAATTTAACTGTCCCTAATTATATCAAGGCCCACCACTAGCCGGCTCGGGAGCCAAAATAGTGGGAGGGGCTCGCCCCGGGTTGATCCACTGACATCAACCAAAAACCCAGTCAGTACCACGGGAGAGGGGAGCCCCACCGTGCACGGGAACGGCTTGCCGTCTCCGGATGCGGTGCCCCTCAAGGTTGAGGAGCCTACCTCGGCTGGAACGTGGTGGCGGTGGGACCGGCGCCTGATAGTAGCAAAAACCACAACACCTAGTGGGAGGTCCGGACCCAAGGTGGCACCCGACGGTGTCATTCCAGGCCTCAGGAAAGGTACGGGCCCCAGGGCCCGGTGCTGGTGTTCCACAGAAGACCCTAGGCCGGCGACGGCCACCGCCGCCGTCCTAGTTTCACCTTTCGCCCGTAAGTAGCGCCCAGCGCTAAGGCACGGACGATAGGCGAAAGGCGCAAGCCAAAAAAACCCGGAGACTCCTGTCCCTAATTATAAATTTGAAATATTTTATTGGATATTTATTAAAAATATACATGTTTATTAATGTATGAAGTGTATGAATATTGGGCTGAATTTATCCCAATACATAATAATAATCCATATAACATGATAATATATATAATTATTATCTTCAAACATTTTATAATTTTCTATATTATTAGATTGTAGCCTGTTAGTTACAATTTGATACTATCAATGAGTAATTTGTCAAGAAATAAATTATGGAGACTTTAGGATAAATTCTTAATAATAATAATAATAAAAGATTACTAAAATTCAAATATTGTATCTTATTTTGATTAGAAGGTAATGCAAATGAATAACTTGGAAATGAATAAGCCTATACATTATTTAAATTTTATTTTCGTTTAATATTTTTCATAATTCCATTCTGTTATGACTTATCTAGTTAAAAAAAAAATGTGATTTCTTAATTTGACACACAAGAAATGAAATTGAAAAAATGAAACTTATTTGGTATTGCTGATAATCTCTACCAGCTATGGTTAAACAAAACCTATCAGCTATCTGATCAAACAATTATTGTTTATTAAAAAAAAAAAAAAATTAAAGTAGCATTGTTTAGTGTCTCGTAGGACTTAACATCATGGTTATCATTATTATAATCATAAGAACAGTGTTACACTGTTACTCAAACCCGTCGGTAACCGTTTGCCGAGCCGCACGTGAGGTCCCTGTGTGTGATACATAAATACATAATCCACACATACCAAAAGCATTTTGTTTTTATTATTATTATGAGTATTGAGCTCACATTTCGTCGGTAACCGTTCGCGGAGCCGTACGTTTTTTTGCTTGCATGCAAAAAAAATCATTATGTATAAGTATCTATCACAATTTTATTAAGTGACCTACTTATTACATAAGTTGTGTAGAGATACGAAATTGGTCTAAATACATATAGATTGGATTAGAGGATGTTAACCGAAAAATAAAATAATATTAAATGACTAAATATATGAATATTTGAAAAAAAAAACCCAGAAAAATTAGCATATTGCGTCGCAGCACAGTGACTCTAAGCTGACGACAATTATACTTTTAAAATTTCCATCAAATAATAAGTATATTTGTTCGTTCCTAATTTCCCTCTGTTCATATCTACTGAACATAACAATTATTGATAAAAATTGTAAAATTAAACATTCTAGACAATACAAAAAAATAAAATCAAAAAAATTAATAGTTAATTTAAATCATAGTATTGAACATTCATTTATATCTAATTACTAATTTTATATTGTTCGTTATTATATTTATTATTATGAATATAAAAAAAACTTATTTATATCAACGGTTGATTCCGAGAACAAATGGAGTGAGAAACATTGTATATTTTTTATTACTGTTTGTAAAGTTATGTAAAAGTTGCCAATGTCCTCTATCTAAAAATGAACGTTTGATAAAACAACAAAAATTTCCTGTCACCACAATACTTAATGATATTCTATAAAAAGGGAATTTGAATATAATGTAGCCTACATGTAGAAATATGCAATGAATTTGGCGCTGTTGATATTTTAAGTAGGGCATGACTGCCCCAACCTAATCTATAGAATATAAAAATATGTATATAGAATATACAAATATATAGAACCATATATTTTAATTTGTGGGTATTATATGATAACACAATTATGTAGATATGTAAGTTCACCTGCTTGTTAATGATCTTTGGGAAGTCGGTCATGTTTATGCTCGTCCATCCCTTTCTCAGAGCTTCATCGTCGAACATCATTTCTCAGTCTTCTACTTCTTGGTCTTCAAAACATGCTGTTTTGAAAAACCAAGACTCTTCTGTTGTTAAATTTCATTTCTTCTTATTTCAATGTATATAAGCTAAATTTTCTTGATATTATATAATACTATTTTATTAAAATTTTAACAAAATCTGCGGGTGCCAGGGAACCCCTGCGCAATTTTTTTTATGCATTTTAAAACATATCTTTATCAACTAAGAATGTAATAATTACAATTACAATTGTGTTTATGGTTTTCCAACAGCAACATTTTTTGAATTTTTTCTAAATCTCACTGTTTAAAACTAGTAATAAATAATAATAACACAATTTGGATATATAAAAAATATTAAAGTAATTGAAATCATAAATCATTCATACAATAATAAATATTTCATTTTAAAATAAAAAATAAAAACTCTAGATTTTTACATTGAATTAATTAAATCTAATTGTAACATAAATAAGCTACTTTCTAAATATTATATATTACTATTTTATTAAAATTGTAAACAAAACTTGCGGGTGCCGATGAGGAACCCCTGCACAATTTTTACCTTTTAAAATATATGTATAACAAATAAGAATGTAATAATTATAAGTGTATTTATGTTTTTTCGACATCTAATTTTTCTAAACTTCTCTTGTTTGAAACAAATAATATATAATAATAAACCTATTTTTAATATCTATAAAAAATATTCAGATATTTTAAAATTGACATCATTCTTTCATACATAAATATTAATTTCAAAATAAGAAAAGAAACTCTAAATTTTTACATTAAATTCATTCATTCTAATTGCAACGTAAATTTGCTATTTCCTTGATACTATATATGTATTATGTATAACTATTTTGTTCAAAATTTAAACAAACCTGCGGGTGCCCTGAATCCCCTGCACAATTTTTTTTTTGCATTTTTAAACTTAATAATTTAATCATCTATGAATGTCATAAAAACAATTGCATTTATGTTTTTTCAACATCTAATTTTTTTAAATTTTTTCTTATTTTCACTTATTTGAAACTATTAGGTAATAAATAATAATAAAACAATTTTTGATATTCATAAACAATTTTTAGATAATTTAAACCAGTAATCGTTCATACAATTATTTGTATTACATTTTAAAATAACATAAAAAAAATCTAAATTTTTATACAAAATTCATTAATTCTAATCGCAACGTAAATTTGATACATTCTTGATATTATATTTAACTATTTTGTTCAAAATTTATACAAAACCTACGGGTGCCGGGGAACTCCTTCACAATTTTTTTTTTTGCACTATAAAACAAATCTTTATCAACTATGAATGTAATAATTATAATTATATTTATGTTTTTCCAAATTCTATTTTTTTTAACCTTTTAAATTTCTCTTGTCTATAACTAGTAATGAATAATAAAAATCAATTTTTAGCTATCTGTAAAAATGTTTAGACAATTTAAACCATTAATCATTCATACAATTATAAATATTACATTTTAAAGTAAAATAAGAAACTCAATTTTTACATTAAATTCATTGATTCTAATTGTAACGTAAATTTGCTATTTTCTTGATGTTATATATAACTATTTTATAAAAATTTTAACAAAACCTATGGGTGCCGGGGAACTCCTGCTTAATTTTTTTTTGCATTTTAAAACATATTTATATTAACTAACATGTCATAACTAAACTAATCATAATTAGTGAATATTTATTAATCATAAATATATTTTAAAATGGTAAATAAAGTTGAACGCCTAAAAAATCGTCCAAGTTCATTGAAAATATTCCAAGCTCATGTTTTTTTCAAACCCTGCTCATAAGTAATAACTCGATCACTGATTTTTTTTTTTTGGTGAAATATCAAATTTATGCAGTGGTGGGTGGAATATTTTAGACTTGCCCCGGTCAACTAAAATTGTCAAACCACCCTTGGTCATTCCTTACCTGCTTACAATGTGATCATACTATCATAGAAAATAATGCATTAAAATATTTGTTCAGCTACAAAATATAGAAGAATGGATAAGATACACAATTCATATTCCATATTATATAGATGCTTTGATTTACATCGAATGTTAAGGTAAACAAAAATTTTGGAGGATAGTAAGGAAAAGGGAGAGGGTCCGTTGATATATTATATCATAGTACATTGTTTAACACTTTGGCACCATTGCCTCTTTTCTTCATGTACATTTCCGAACAACCAACATTTGAAACGTTAAAAATATTGATTTCTAGGTATCGGAAATATGAACATGTTAGAAATGTTATCATTTCAAAAACATACTCTTCCTGGAACCGTAATACGACTAGAATTATATAATATCGTATTCGATTACTACTAGTGATGAGTACCATCACTGAAATGAAATTTGGCGCGTTTGAATCCTGACAGACGTATCAATCATTTCGAACACGTTTCCGTTCACATTCAACGTTACAATATTAACGTGATGTTTACTTTAATAATAAAAAAAACAAAAACCATCGGTCCAATATGATTCAATGTATCTGTACTACAGTTTATGTTAATATACAAAGTAATATATAAATGGGTACTTTATATAAATCAGAGTTATTCTCAGATAAAACATGCTCCGGGAAAATTTTGGTCAAATCCAAGGTCAATATATATACCTATATATCTATACCTTTGTCAAAACATTAACATTTATAATTGTTTAATAAAATATTTACTCTTATTCCTATATGTTTTTCTTCTAAAAACTTTTCTTATAGTTTTATTGACATTTGGCAGTCTTAAATTTCCATATAAATATATCTGTAATCATTGAAATAGTAATAGTAAACATATTTTCAAGATCATCTAGAAGGATAAAGATGATTGGTCAAATTAATTTATTATTTTTCTGCCACAGTAGGTATATGGTGTACTTTTATTAGCTTCGATTAGGCCCCTGGGTATCTAATACCTATATTGTTATCTAAGCAATAAAAGTAACTATATTGTAAAATTTGTTGTTATTATTATTATTTTAAAATCATGCGTTTGCATATATGATGAGGTTTTTATTCACAAAGAAGCAAATAATCGAATAACCTATTTTGATTAATATTTTATTTCATTCATTATTGGGACATGCTATTATTTTCTCTTTTTTTAGGGAGATTTAAATGAAAAAAGTAATAGTAGCCCTTGCAGCCACACACACGTTATCATAATAATATCATTTAAAAATATCTCGAATTTTACTGAATGAATGGAAGGAACTATATTATATTGTTTTTATTTTTCTATTAATTTATGCTTATGTATGTACATGGAGTGTTCAGCGCAGCGATTTCACGTCGAGTTGACGGTTTGGCAAGGCAAGGTTTCCCCACGTACACACTGTATCAGCATGTAACAATAGCAGGTACAACAGATTTTTGCGATGTACCTAAATAGCACCGCAGGACTTACGCGGGGAAAAAATACGGCTTCAAGGGTGGCGGCTGGGGCGGCGGTCGGAGATTCAATGACAACGGTTTGCGCACGCGGACCATGGTGGCCGCGTGGCATGGGGGATGCGTGCAGCGACGGGGATGAAGAGGCCGGGGGAGAGAAGGATGTGGAGAATCAGGGACGGCCGTGCGCGGGTATCGACGAAGTGGCGGTGTGGGCGCACGCGGGGATGGAGTTTTGGTGTTTGGTTTATGTTACTTAATTACGAAGATAAACAAGAGCGGTGGAGCGGGTAGGGGAAGGGGTGGTTTAACGGTAGGCGGAGGGTTGCGGGGGGAACCGAAGCCAATTACACGATAACGCGACAATAGACGGTGGCCGGAGGGATGGGCGTTAAGGGATAATCAAAACGCCGCCACCGCCAACGAGGGTAGCGAATAAATCAGCCCGGAGACACGATTTTCCTCCCCATCACTCTCTCTCTCTCTCTCTCTCTGTCCGTATCACTCCTGCGTGGCTTGCGCGCGACCACGGTCCCAGCGGAATCGTTAGGTCTGTCCGACAGATGGCGGCCCGTCCACCATACTATCATATAATATTATAGTAGGTACATTTTAATACACTGTTATACATCTATCGGTGTAGGTGCAGACCGTTGGACGTTAATGACATACTGCCCACACACATACACTTCGGTTGGTCGACTCGATACAGAAAAAACAGAGAAAGAGTATGAAAGAGTGTGAAAGAGAGAGAGAGAGAGAGAGAGAGAGAGAGAGAGAGAGAGAGAGAGAGAGAGAGAGAGAGAGAGAGAGAGAGAGAGAGAGATGTGTTTTTTACCGTCCCTTCCGGTTCCGGTGGAAGAAACGTAGCAAAGTAACAAAAATTAAAACAGTCCCGTACGTTTTATACAATACACGTACTTATGTACGGAATATAAATGTACGAAATGGTTGAAATGTTTAATTCTTTTTCACTTTCGGCCTTCCTGCTGTACGAGGGTTGTGCTGTGTAGCATATTATTTTGTACCTTCTCACTACACCAGTGTTTCCTAATCAGGGGTAAACATTGCCGGGGAGACACAAGAAGTCATCACAAAGTACATTTTTTTATTATTATGTATTTTATATTATATGTATTTTCCAATGTGGGGAAAAATGAAAAATCAATTACGACCGTTTATTGTTATTGTGTACCTATTTATAAAGATGCCTCACTAAACGATTATTGTATAGGTATATAAAAAAGTTTTTTTTTTTTTATTAAGTTAATTTTTATCTTCAAATGAGGTGCAGAACATAAGAGGTTTGGAATCATTGTACTATACAATCAGTGACATAGTGTCTAGTTTTCGGGTTACGGATGGGGTGTATACAAAATGGATCGTATTATATATGTATTTTTTGTTTTCGGGTCCTCTGCCCTGTTTACATTTTACAATAATATTAATTGCAATAACACTTACGACTCGATATCACGTTTGAGCTTATGCTATTTCGTGTAACATGCACTATTGTATTCATTATTGTGTACCTATTCCGTAATGTATAATATAATATTTATTATATGTAATTTATGATGGTTTGAGTAAATAAATAAAAGTAAAAATAAAAAATATAATAAAACTTATTCCTTATTACCTCTCTAAGGCTGAATCTCCGTTACCCGCGCTTGCGAACCGAAGAAAATTCGTTTCAACAAAAACAAAAATCTCTATGTAGTACTTCTTTATAATATTATTATTGTTAACGAACACGAAAAGGATCAGATCTTATGCAGTATATTATATCCTGATGCAGGTATAGCATTTTGAGATTCGACCGAGGAAACCTGCAGGATCAAACCCTCGTGACCCAGTAACATACGTATAACACCAAAGGTCAGTTCTGGGAAATATCCGCGTACCTTTTTTTTTCTTTTACTGAATTATATTTTTTCATGCGAATGTTCCGTTATTGTACATATATAATGTAATATAATACAATATAATACATATGTATATTTATAATCAATGATATTTCATATTATTTTCCATAATGAACAAGCACGATAAATCACGGTAAATCGATGATAATTATATATTTACTCCGTACAATACCGCAGTGATATATGCATTATATATTAAACGCGAACGCGTAACTATTCATTATAATATTTTGTTATTATACACGTATTCCACAAACTGCTCAATAGAGTTCAACAATAATGACTGTAAAACGTCAATATTAATTTAAACGAATAATATTGCATTATGAGAGCGTTAAAATATAAAATACTAGTATTTCCTCGATGTATTTATATTATAATACACAAGATTGTTCTATGCTGCACGTTGTTGATTTCTTTAGCCAAAAAGCTTATGGTTGTGTATGGTTGAGAACTTGAGATTTGTGGTAAAATGTGGTTCATGAATTGAATTGCTATTCAATTTCTATAATATACAGGGTGATTTTTTTGGGATGTTCACCCTTTTTTTTTGTCGTAAAAATGTTAAAATTTAGATTTTTTATTAAAAATCTTTAAGTTAACATAAAAACTATGATTTCCAATATTTTATTTTTATGGTATCCCAGGTATGTCTTGTGGCGATACAAACTTTGTTTTTTCAAATATGAATCCGATATTTTCCACGCGAAATAATATTCAGTCAATTTTTCCGGAATTTTTGGTGTAACGTTATCAAATTTTGGACTAGTATTTTCGGAAATATTGAAATTTAAAATTCTGTGTAAAGGTGTTATATAAATTAGGTACCCGATGATTAGCTTTCCATATGTAGCATTGATAAGAACATTTATTATGATTACAACTTCATAATCAAAGCTTATTGATAGTTAATTATTAATAATACTTATGCTATATACTGCATTTTAAGATTTAATGTATATTGTATACGTATAAGTATGGAATTATAACATATAACCCAATAATTAATAATATACGTATAAATGTTAATTTTTATCGTCACACAATTACTAATTAGTCCTTGTATTCAATTCGAAATCTCAAATCAGTAGCAAATTGCGCTGATAAATTACATTACAATGTTATGTACAATAGGAATATTTCTTTAAAACTTAAATTCAAATAACTCAAAAACTACTGATTCGAATTTTGAGTTTGGAACATTAAAGTTCACAGAAAAAAATTTCCAATGGTATAAAAAAGAGTAAAAAGAGTATTCCCATTTGAAAAACAAAAGTCTGTATCACCATAAACCATACTTAAGGGGGTAGAGAAAAAAAATAGCTGACAACATAGTTTTTGTGGTAATTTGAGGATTAAAAAAAAATTTCAAATTTTGGCATTTTTACGACTAAAAATGGGGTTGAGCATCCTAAAAAAATCACTCTGTTTATATATATGTATTATATGTATACTTTCTAATCGACAGGGCCAAAAGTATTGGAAACTTATTGCGATAACTAAAATATCATATGTTGAGTTGCAGAAGCTATTTATATACATGATTTAATATAGTGCACGTCTAATAGATAAATCATCGACCCATAATATATACCTAGGTACAGCGCAGTTTATTATATTCTGGAAACGTTTCAAAATGTTATATACATATATATAATAAATTTGTGTGTGGTGATAAATACTATTATATCGTCGATTTGTCCGTTTATACCCTCGAGTTGGCTTTTTTTATTTCTAGAAAAGGGTGCGCCGAACGGCGGTGGTTGGATGTGTGGGTGACGTCAAGTACCTACTACGCAATAGGGTGTGTAAGTATAAACGCGTTTTTAAACATTTGCCAGAAAAATATTGCCTAGAAGAAATCCGAGGGCGCGAGAAAAGGAAAACTCCGTCCCTCCGGGTGATAAATACGAGTACATAAAGGTCTGGTTTGTTTTATAGTTACCGTTAAATTACGTCAACTCGAGTAGATTATTGTCAATTTACCGCGTAAGCGAAATACGTGCGTATGCGTATACATATTATATATATTATATAAACTTGTACGTATAGAATCACTTTTGCCTTGCGGTAGTGTATCTTATACAAAAATAATAAATATACTTAGATATTTAATGTTCTATGTGCAACACATCAATAAGGAATAAAAGCGAAAAGGATTCATTTACATTTTCGGCCGTTCGTGTTTTGTATTTTATTTTAGCAATAATCGATTAAAATGATTAAATGCAATAATTTTTTACACCAGCAGCGCGTGGCGCCCACAAGTTTTCCATAAACCTTTTGTTATGTAGTTATGATAACACCCTCTGTGTTATGACATATTCCTTCATCAGGCATTTTGATTATGTTAATGTGTAACATAATAATTGATAAAGTTTTCACCACTTATCCGGCCGCCAAATTATAGAAGTCTATCAGTGCAAGGTACCACAGTAATTTAAAAATCTAATATCATCCGACGATAATATATCGAATATTATCGTGTGATTGGTCGATTTGGTATTCATTTCGATATAAATACTACAGATATCATGAAGTATTCAATATTTTACCATAATATATAGGATAAACCTACGCAGATTTGTGTATAAAGAAAACTTCGATGTACACAATGTCGATCGCCTAAAATTACGTGTTTTGATTCTGATTTCTCTAATTGTACCTACATATAAACACAAAATGTTAAAATTATTAATGTTTAGCCTGATTGTGAGTGCCGAGTAACATTATCACTAAAACAAACTCGATCGTAGCCAATTTTTTGGCATCCATATACATTTTTATATTTCAACAATCTAACTATAAGAATGTTGTTATCCTAATGCAATTTTATTAAAAGTTATACTATAGTTAAAACTGTAAAAAATTCGATGAACCGGATATAGTTGAATTGAGAGTTCGACTGCTCATGTTTCATAATACATAATAATGAATGTATATTTAGGGAATAGATCAACGGAGGGAGAAGATATGCGACATCTGGATCTCGTATATGAAAATGTGGTTGAACGAAAGTTTGTCGTATATACAATAATAATATTACCTACTATGAATTGAATATGATGTGGTATCCATTTGTGCGTGGTGTATAAATGTATGGTTTATACAAGAAGTAGGAATTTATACAGCGCGAAGCGCTCCGTAAACACGCGTATTATATGTCATATATATCGTATATAGAAGAACGGGAACTTTATCTGTATTCGAATTACGCGCGCGCGCGCGCGTGTGTGTGTGTGTGTGTGTGTGTGTGTGTGTGTGTGTGTGTGTGTGTGTGTGTGTGTGATTAACGCGTGTGTAAATCTTCAGCACATACGTTGCAATCACTTTATAAGTGCAGGGTTACAGGAGGTGCGAGGGGAGCACCAAACTAGCACCAGATCCAGCTCTATCTCTCTCTCTCTCCCGGTGCGGCAATGGGCCGCGGAGGGACGACGAATAGCGTCGGTCGACTTGTAAATCCCTGCGAATCGCCATGGAAACCACAAAGCTCCTACCACGGTGGCGGCGGCTTTATGGCGTATGCGCGCGTGTCTGGCATTGTCGCCGCACGTTTTGCTCTCGGCGCACGCACGGTGCGAACCGCGCGAGAAAATGGCCGGGGCGAGAGAGTGGTACCACTGGTACGTGCCTTCGAACTCTTCCATTGGCCTCGTCGGAAAATCGACGATTGTTAAACGCGTGTTTGTCACCTATTACTACAACTACAGCGAGACTAAAACTCTAGTGCATACTAACTATACACGCGCACGCTGCAGCATGTTGTTGTGCACACGGCAGGCGATAGATTTTACGAGCAACCCTATGCGTATACTAACTTTATTGTATCACCTGTATACAAATTTTTCCAGAGTTTTTCACATGGAAAACATGATCTTTATCCAGCTAAACGATAGGCACACCTTAATCATCCTTCCCCTCGTCGTGCGTTGTGTAATTTTTTTTAGGACCAACGAATAATGATTATTTATAAGAACGGTATATAAATACCGTTTCAAATTCAAACAATAAATGCGTGCGGTTCAATATTTTCATATTAGACTCAATCATTCATAACATGGTTAACATGTATAGTTGTAAATCAGTCGATTAACCATTATGTTTAAAACAATAATGTTGTAAACAGTTCAAGAAATAAATAAGTAAGACATTTCACTATTCACTACAAGCAAAGTTTAACGGTGAAATATGCAATGCGTTTAATTTATGTTGCGATATTTGTTTAAAAATATTTTGTATTTCTACTGTAACGATGGTCATAAATTGACATCGTACGTCACTTCTTAAGTAATAGTATACGGCTGATATGTTGAGTGTGTAAAGTGTGCAAGTGGGACTGACACGCGAAGTATGCTGACGAAGGAGTCTATGATAGTGGCCGCACGGACAATCGCACGGACCGAGAAGAGAGAGTACGAATACACATGCAGTAGAGCACGTATACACAGAGAGTAGTGTAGAGTACACGTTCGGCAAGGGAGTGGATTCAACAAACGAAGAAGACACAACCAGCAGGCAAGCAGTCCACGAAGTGCAAGTCGGTGATGGGTGTTCAATAACGAAGTTCTGAGAACGGAATTGGCGAACTACCTCGTCTACACGACGAACACTTTGAAAGGTCGACGACATACAGGTCCACAATATTTAATCGGTTCTTCATAATATACCTACTCGTATCTATATCAAATTATAATTTTCGTAAAATATAAATCCTTTATGAGTCAATAATAGTTAGTGTACCATAACACCGAGGTCAGATCTCCTAGGACCTCGTTAAATAAATAAGTAGGCACACTTAGAGTGCCAACAACAGAGATCGTTCGTCACAACTGATGGAGGCGTTCGTCACACTACTACGGGTATTTGAAACACTTAAACTTAGACTATATTTTTCAAGGCCTTAAAAAGTGCGAGCTCTTGGGTATGTGCCCCTGTACGTGCCGTCCTTAGAGCCACCGATGGTAAGCTAACTTACTTATACGATATGTGCGCGCGCAAGGTTATTACTGTTATTAGTGTCATTACATAATATTTAAATAACTTCTTCCGTGTATCCGTGCATGATCTTAAAGAAAATAATATTCGAGATCCTTTTTGAACGATTAATATAAACATAATTATAATGGTATAAATTCAAAAACAATTTTATAAGATATTATCAGCAGCTTTATTTGAGATTCCACCCATTGCGGTGACAATCACTTAATATGAGTTAACCGTGGAAATAATTTTACAATAAAGTTCAGTTAATCACTGAGTATACCACCCATATACTAATGTAGATTTACATTTAGCTGCATAGATTCAAAAACAGCTGTGTAATATGACGTGATTATCTATATTCTATATGATGTGTTTTTTCATAAATATTTTGCGTGTGTGTATTTGTATTATTATTCATTTATTATGTTGTTTTTCTATAGGATTTGGCCCCGCACAGAAGTGCACTTGCCGAATAGTGTGTGAATAATGTAGAAGTGCGAAACTAGAGCCGGTATATTGTAGGCTGTAAATTGGAATACGTGTAATTTTCACAAGCCCATCTTGCCTATTATACGGAATACTGAACATCGAGAGTTTGAGCAATATTCACCAGCACAGTTGTATGTTTCGATCGATTACGGCGAGAAGGAAAATAAAATTAAAATTGTTTACCTAACGTGTTTGATTTGAAACCGTTAACATCTGCAGTTCTGTGTACAAGACGAAACATGCACATTTATGCACGACGTCGCGCGACCTCATTAATATGTTTACTTCCACGTCTTATACGAACCACTGCTGCTGTTATGTGATCACTGGTTAAAATAAAACACATTTACCGACCCAGTGGCGCCGAACTTCTAAAAATGTACTCAGGCCAAATTAAAATACAACGGCCCCAAGCCACCCAACGGCACCCATTAGGTACGTAAAGTGTATGTAGGTTATAATAAGATCAACAATATAGTGTGAAATTAATTTTTCTATAAGTACTGAAATTAAGGATAACTATTAATCCGGAATCTCACAAAATATTTATATAAAGAGATTAGTGGCGGTGAGATCGATGAGTCGGCATTTTTGATTTAAACTTCTCCAAAAATGGAAATATCATAAAATTCTTTTTAAAAGCGTCGAAAAAAACGATAAAACGGGAAATGTTACACAAATTCACGTTTTGACAAAATACATTTTTTTAAAATGCTCTAACTCAAAAACGAAAAATCGCAAACACTTGAAACTTTTACTAAATCTTTATATTCGTTTTTTCTATACATGGTTAAATTTTCAAAGTATTTTGACATATTTTGACTTATTTATAGAAAATTTTAATTTTAGACTTTTGTAAAATTTTTTTTTTAAACATCAATAAAATTTAATACAAGGTTTCTAATAAGTTAAACTTATTGTAACTAAAAAATATTTTTTTATAAGCCCATAAAGCTCAAATTTGTATAAAATGTGTCAAAATCACGATAATTTGCAAGTTATTTTGTAGATAAAAATTCATAAAATTTGTTCTATTCATACGTAAGGTTCAAACTTTTAATACTAGGTTATCCATAAGCTACTCTTCAATAATCTTTAAAAAAAATTCAACCGGACTTAGAGCAAACAATTTTATGACCGTTTGAAATTTAAATTTTACGAAATTGCATAAAAGAGCGATTTATCCTCAAAGATTTTAAATATTTGTTATAATTCAAAAACTATAAGTCGAAGAAACTTGAAATTTTTACCATCTGTTAAGATTAGCATTTCCTTTATGCCATATTTTTTTCAAAATATTATATTGATTTTTAAGCCACTTATAGGCACTTAAAATATTCGAATTTTTTACATGTTTTTTTTATAATCGGTGATAAAAAAAAATTGACTAATACAAAATACTTGAAAATTTAATAGAAGTCTCCATACAAGTAGTTTTTATTATCATTCAAAAATCATCAAAATCCATAGGCATAATTTTTTTTTATAAGCGTTTGAACAGCGAATAGTGACATAAAATTACATGTAAAATATAATATTATGTATAATATTCTAGACTGTCAAATTATATCATTTTTTGAAATTTGTTCTAACTCAAAAACCAAATAAGGCAAACACTTGAAATTTTTACCAAATATTTTTATTGATGTTATCTATAGGTGGTTAAGTTTTCAAAGTATTTTGAAATATTTTGACTTATTTATAGACAATTTAATTTATCGATTTTTGTAAGTTTTTTTTTTTTAAGTATCTATAAAATTTATTTGGCTGCCCAAAAACTGTTAAAAATTTAATACAATGTTTATTATAAGTTATACTTATCGTAACTTGAAAATATTGTAGATCTTTTTTCTCAAATTTTTTTAATAAGCCCATAAATTTCAAATTTGTATAAAATATGTTGAAATCGCGATGATTTGCAAGTTATTTTGTTGTTGAAAATTCATAATATTTTTTTTGTTTGTACTTAAGGTTTAAAATTTTAACACTAGATTGTCCAAAGCTAATCTTCAAAAATATATAAAAAAAATTCTAAAGGACTTAAAAAAAAAAGTTTTATGGCTGTTTGAAATTTAAAATTTTACGAAGTTGCATACTATTGAATTGTATTTCAATTTAAATATAAAATACTATATTATTATATACCAATTTTAGACCAACATATTAACTTTGTTCAGAATCATTATTCGTATACAATGATACCTATTATTGCATTCAAATTTAACAAATCCATTGTAATAATGACCTATCCTATAAACGAGGTGCACTCCACCCCCAACTGTACAGCAGAGCGAGGCCCATCCGTTTTTTTTCATTGGAAATATCTATAAAATTTATTTGGCTGTCCGAAAACTTTTGAAAATTTAATACAAGGTTTATTATAAGTTATATTTATTGCAACTAAAAAATATCGAAGATCGTTTACTTAAATTTTTTTTATAAGCCCATAAATTTCAAATTTGTATAAAATATGTTAAAATCACGATGATTTGCAAGTTATTTTGTAGTTGAAAATTCATAAAAATTTTCAATTTATACTTATGGATTAAAATTTTAAATAGTTGTTTTAATTTTAATTTCTATAATTATCTGTTATTTATCTGGATAAAATTTTTTATCTTTTATCTTTTTGGTAGATGAATTTAATTTGTTTATATTTTATCTGTATCTTAGATAAAATTTAATGTTGTTATCTTTATCTTTATCCAGATGATGTTTTTGTTATCTGTTCCTAACACTGATTTCAGTTCATTTCATGCATTTATTGGTTAATACCTTTTCTATGATCTGAAGACTGAACTACCTATAGTACCTAATACCTACATAAATAAGTATGAATATATCCCTTATTTTCATTTAAGTAATCAAATATAATTTATTACGTAGACTAGAATATTGTAACGTCAGCCCTCCTCTGACCGCCGGCCCCATTTTAAAAATGTGGTCAGGCCGTGGCCTGTCCTAAACATTAGACTCGGCGCCACTGTACCGACCTTATGAGTCTGTCAATTTTTTCATTATATACACCGAGTGGCAGTAATGGCGACATACCTAATAATATTATAATAAGAAAACTTAAAATTAATCTGCTGTATGAGCAAGTATTTCGAGTATCGGAACAACAAAACGAAAATCGACGTATATTATAATCACAGCGAACACACTAAAGATTTATCGGTTCTGTAGTATACATTAACAGTATATAATTGACAATCACCAACGTAATTATAAAGCGCAATATTCTAGACGTGTTCAAAAATATTATTGATTGTTTGTCGGTAATTATTGTATTATAATATGATCGTTATTTCACCGACGATTGCTGTATTTAATTTTTTCTCAATGCGCATTATCGGTTATATGAAATTCAATATTGTTACGCCCGCAGAACATAATATTGTATACATTAGGGTGGTCCTTATTTTTTGAATTCAAAAAATTGATGACGAGTACCCCAAATTTTGTTCTATGTATTGAAAAAATAATTATGATAAAGTTTGGGCTTGATAAGTCTACCCCTTCCCGTGCCTCAAAAGGGTTGAAATTTTACTAATTGGGGATGAATTTCTATTTTTTGCATGTACTTTCTTAAATATTGATATTACGTAAATAACTTAAAGTACTATTATTGTAGCTATATACTTTTACTAAATAAAAGTTTCTTATAAATATGTTGTAAAGTTGATGGAATCCTGTGAATTTAAAAAAAACTGGTCAAAGTTAATGTATTAGGAAATATTATAAGTTTTTAGTTTTTGACCTCTAATCTCTTAAATATTGATATTACGCAAAAAACTTAAAGTACTATTATTTTAGCTAGATATATTTACTAAATAAAAGTTTCTTAAAAATTTATTGTAAAGTTGATGGAATCCCGAAAATTTAAAAAAAACTG